>JBBMEF010000022.1:7711866-7737488 GCA_037832685.1 Sicyos baderoa
GCCAACCTCTTCCGGGATATCGGTGCCCATAGTACTCTTCCATTCTTTACAAACATCTGCAACAAATCTGTTGATAAACAAGGACGATGCATCATCTTCAGCGTGTTGAACTCTCAATGGCAGAGGCTGGAAATCACTTCCCGATTGGTAGTCTTCATTCTCATTGAAAGTATATCTAATATCAGATGGATCATCAACACATTGAATAGCCATAGATTCACTTCTAGGAGAAGAACCAGGGGAAGAACAGGCAGCTTCTGTGTCGGATGATGGATGGTACGTATTGGTTGATAATTTCGTTCCGGCCACAAATAGGACAGGCCTATCGTTGATGATAATCGATTTTCCAATATTTGGTATAGACTTGTAGGAAAGAGCTTCCATGTACGATTTCTTAATCGTATAATTTTCTGGAGGCTGATTTTCATTATTTTTGTCCTCTTGTGCTTCAGTAACCAAAGTCAAAGCTTGTGACCCAACTATGGTTTGAGATTGGTTACTATCCAAACAATTCAGTTTGTTATTTTTCACCAAAATGTCTTCTGTTTGCATCCCCTGTTTTAAGACTTCAGATTGCCTTGTCGCGTCAGATCTATGGGGAAAAACAGAGATAGCCGGCCTATTTGCGTGAGTAGAAGCAGAATTGTCAGATTTCCTATTGACAACCACCCACTCTCCTTTTTTTGCGCGTGAAGAAAGAATAATTTTGAGCTTTTGAACCATCTTTGTCATGAGCAGCAACGGCTAGAAGAGACGAGTCTGGGGAATTCTTCTTTCTCTATTTATTAGACGTATTGATGCCTGTTGTAATTAGGTTCCATAGAAAGTTCCTGTCTTCTTAGTACTTCCTTTCTGCTAAACAGTTCCAGAAGTCTCTTTTTACGAATAGTGGATCAATTTGGGAGTTGGATGGCGTAGGGGCATAAAGAGAGGACCAGAATCCATAAACCAAATATCCTATTGGAGGCTGGAGCCAAAGGTGTAAGTGTAACTCATTTGGAGGAGCTTGACCCCAATCTTCTATTAGAATCTGTTTTGGACTCCAAGGACCTTAGATCCTAAAGTGTGTAAGTTTTGTTGCTCTCTGATCCATTTAGATTTTTTTTTCACTGCAAATGAGGTTTCGTTGAACGATGGCATTGGCGTAAATATAATACCCAAATCATTTTTAACTAGCCAAGGAAAATGGATAGGTTACTGGGTCAATATCAGAGTCGTGTTCTACATCAATCTCCACCAAAGGATCTTCTCCAGCTAATTGATTGATTATCTGGATTTTTCTCGACTGTGGATGGGGGTCTATGATCCTCTATGGGACGGATAAAGGTTGATTTGAGTGGTTTCCGAGGCATCCTCTTTTTTTGTAATTATTCTTTAGGTTGTATTTCTCTTGATGGGAGACCCTTTTTGTTTTGCTTGGTCTTCTGTTTTTGTTGTGGGCTCTTCTCTTTTTTGTTTGCTCTTTTTATTGTACTCCCTTTTTTTCCCAATGAATGTTTGAGTCTTGATTATTAAAAAAAAATCATAAAAATTAGTTATTGAGTCATAGTGCAGTGTGCACAGCGTAGTGGACTGCAAGAAAACAACTTTCCTGTCTTCTTTGTTTGTACTATACAATGTAAAAAATGAAGATAGTTTCAGAATGGTGTAAAATCTATTACCAGGCGCAACCTGTTTTTTGTATCCACATTCGCATACGTCCGTTTCTTCTGAGTTCTAGTTTTGATGGTACCTGTGGCTGCTTAGTTTAATATTATATTGTGTAATCTTTCTGATAGCTTGGTAATTGTAGGCAAAAACTATGAGAAGGTTTGTGAGATATGCCACATTACTCTCAACAAAATTACTATATTTGGTGATAATGGAACTATTATACCTGGAGGAGTACGGATTGGTGAGTAATGCTCTCTTTTTTTCTCAACTGTTTCTTACAAAAAAAAACTAAATAATATATTTTGGGGATTGGAGAGCTCAGTAAGCATTATAAATTGGCTCACTGTTATCCATGCAGGCACCCCAGCTATGACATCAAGAGGCTGTCTGGAATCTGATTTTGTGACAATCGCTGACTTTCTTCATGCAGCCGCTCTGATTGCAGTTTCAGTACAGCGAGAATATGGGAAGCTACCAAAGCCTTATCTCAAGGGCCTTCAAAGTAATACTGAAGTTGTTGAGCTCCAAAACCGCGTTGAAAGTTTTTCAGCTCAATTTGCATTGCCAGGCATTGAAACTTGAATGGTACTTGCAATTGCATATTGAAACGAACCACCATCCGTTCTTAACAAATCACGATTGCCGCGTATCATGCCTTCCATATTTACAATCTATGAAGCTTCTCCCTCTCTCTTGGGGTTGATGCCTTCAAAATTGTTTGGTTGCTGTTTTATTCAGTTTCCAGTATTTTACATATCATCTTATGGTGTGGAGGAGGGCCCTTACAATCATCAGAAGAGCATTGTCTTCTGCAAGGCACAGAAGTTATACAATGGATAGGAGCATTATGTGCAGTTTTCTGGAGGTGTCAAATTCAGATCTGGAAAAATGTGTTTTGGATCTGATTTGTTATGGCCGCGGCTCAGGAATCATTTTGCCAGCTTGATGTGTGATGATGTAGAAAGAATTCACAATGCCGTTCAGATTCCATTGTGTAAGCTCTTGCTACATTTCCTTCATCATTCATTTTGTCAAGTTCGTTCATTATCATGTTACGTAAGTGTCTATTCATCAACATAGTTCATTTCTCCTAAGTTTTAGTCGATTTATTTGTCCGTGATTGTTAATAGAAAATGCTGCAATGGTACTTGCACTTATACGTTTCCTTTTCCACTATCATTTCCCTGTAATAAATATTTCATATCATGATCATCTTTTCAATACTGCAGAAGCTGATACAATTGTGAATCTGTGATGGATGATAAAATGAGATATTTTCATTTTGAGTTGTTTCATTATGTCATTACTGTTTGTTAGTGGTATGATGAGGCACAACTTACTCATTCAATTTTCAGTGCTATTATTTTGTTGTATTACATGCAACTGAAAGTTTTGTGTTGCTGTGCCTGTTAGACTCCTACACAGTTAGAAGGAATATTCCCCCAAAAAAAAATGTTCAGAAGGAAACATAACTAGGCTTGCTTTTTCCCATGTTGATTCTGGAGTTTTAAGACTGTCCTGTTCCGGGGGGTTAAAAAAAAAAAAAAAAAAAAAAAAAAAAAAAAAACAGAAAAGGAGATATGACATGAAGATGAAAACATAAGAATCATCTGAATATAGGAGTTGTACATTATTTGAGCTTAAGTTGCAGAACTGTTGAATAATAGTTGCTTGGAAACTGACATGGAAATTACCTCCACTAAGAAAAAACTAAAGCTGAATGGAGGGGAGAACCTTGTATGTGCTTTTTACTTTTGACTTGCAGTTGGAAACAATCCTTTTTCTAATACAGGCACAGGCACAGGGGACATGGCTCTGCTTCCACTGCTTCTTGTCTTTGCAAACTTCATTGAAATAATGCTTTCATCTCAATGATGAGACTGGAGGAATTCATGTATATGCATGTACATCAGTCACTACCCACAGGTATAGTAGTTTTTGGACTGTAGTACATCATTTTATTTTGGCTAACTTAGGGCAAAATAAAAACAAGAAAAAGGAAGGTTACTCAGAATTTTATTTATGTTTACTTTAGGAGTGTTTGGGGATCAAATCAGAGAGACGACGTATAATTTCCCTTACTCGTATTGAGGCAATCGTTAATCATTTTTTCACAATTACTATTCTATTTTCTCATAACTACTTTTTCATTCTTCTCGTAATTAATATTTTATTTTTGATAATCATTCTCTGATTTTCAACTATCATGAAGTGACTTAGTAATTAAGAGGGTCTTGAGGAGCTAAGAGGTGATGGGCATAATCTATGGTTGCCATCTATCTAAGAATTAATTTTATATAGATTTTCTTGACATCTAAATGTTGTAACTTGTAAGATTGGGTATGTCCTGTGGTATTAGTAATTTTTTTTCTCTGGATCCTAATTAAACATCATGTAACAGTTTTCTCCTAATCATTCTTGCCTCAATCGTTCCTCATTAGAGAAATGAAATATGAGTTTACAATATTTTAGTCAATAGCATTTATTTTAATTAGTTGACTATGTTCTAGTTGGTCTAAAGTTATTAAGAATGATGAACTTAATAGCTTGTACTATAACTTACTTTGGGGTAAAGGTCCTTGCCAACTTGATTCATTAGGGTCTTTTTCATAAAGATTAAGTTAACATTTCTTTTTAACTAGCTACTTCCCTAGGTATAGCTTAACAAAAGACTAGGAAGAGAGTAGATGCTAATCTTAAAGTTTTAGGGCAATAGGCATATACAAGTTTTGTGATCTTTATTCACTTAGTAATTGTTTAGTTCACAATGAAAATGACAAACCCTTTTCACCACTAACCCCTAGAATTGTGTTCTCCTTCTACAATTTTCTATCATTATGCAACCATGCTTAATGGAGCAAGAATCATGACCAAAGCTCTCTTGGGAGAAGGAATATTTTGTAAATAAATTATTTGAAGGAAAAAAGTTAAATTTATATTATAGCCTTTCTCTCTCTCTAGGAGTCTTATCAGATTGTCCACTTTCTCATCATTAATTCACGATGGCAATGATTAGTCATTTACTAACACAACTACGAAGAAAAAGAATCTCTACCAAAACTCATTATTTATGAAAACAATAAACTAAAAAACAGAACAAATCTTTGCACAATCTAAAGGTACACTCATTTTCATTGGAGAAATATTTAGGTTAGTTTCGGGTATGACCTAAAAAATAATGTTCATTATATGACTTAGTATGGATTATATCATATTTTTTTTATTATCTTTTGTGTTTAAATTAAAATAGAATGTGACTCATATTGAATCACATAGGTAAATATTATTTTCTAGGTTGTATCCCGTCATGACCTAAATATTCCTATTTTCATTGCATGTTCTCAAGGACTTTTCTTTGTTGAAGGAAACAAAAAAAATGTATAAATTGAGATGGAGAATAACTTTTTTTTATGTTTGAGTCATGGGTATTTATTATCTCCACTAATCGTTATTTATTTTCATAATTATTACTCAATTCTCTCACAATAATTTTTCATTTCGACCACAACCATCATTCATTCTCGGATAAAAAATATTTTATTTCATTTAATTATTTCTGCATCTCAAATATATGTGACCAAACACACAATCATTCTCCTTATTTACCTATTAATTATTTTGCTTCGTATTTTCACATAAATCATATCTACCTCAATTTTTTTTTTTTTTTTTTTTTTTTTTTTTTTTTTTTTTTTTTAAAGAAAAATTTAGGTGACAAAACGTGACCTAAACTTCCAATACTTCAATATTGAAAGTAGCTATTACCTTAATTTGACAATATATTGTAATTTTTAAAAATATACCTTGAATGTCACGTATTATCGTTAATTTACAAATACAATTGAAAACTATATTAAAAAAGTTGACTTTTTAGAAAGAAGAAAAATTGAGAGGTCATATATTTATTATATGGTGCCTTTCTCCATGGGAGGATGAATATTTGATTGGAGAAATTGAGAGGGCCATGAAAAGAAACCCTAGATGTTATTTTAAGAGACAAATTTCATTGTCTTTGCCTGATTTCCATATCAAAGAGCCTTGTGTGTAGAGAGTACCATCATCATCACCATCATTTTCTTCTTCTCCTTTGCTCTAAATATCCAAATTTTTCCAGTTTATTTATTAGTTCCGATCGTCTATCGAAATAAATAATAGCATTTTAGTGGTATGATGACTTAGTAACCACAAAGTTACATATATAATTTTTCTAGCTAAATATTTAGTATAAAAAATAATTTTTAATTAAACTTTCGCAATCCTTAATAGTTACATTATCATGATCATAAAGTACTATTATTATTTGTTTTATTTAATTTTTGCAATCCTTAATAGTTACCTTACCATTATCATAAAAGTACTATTGTTTTATTTAAAAAGTATCTCATTATTATAATTTATTATTATTATTTTTTAATTTTCAAAACGATGATTAAACATTTATTCAAAAGTCAATTTTAGTAAGGATTAGAAATGGTAAGAATTTCCAACCAAAACAATAACTTAGTGACATATAAAGTTTAAACTTGTGACCGAAGAATTCATGTATTTTTTTTTTTTTTTTGAGGAATAAGAATTCATGTACTTGAATTCCTCAAATCTTCTTTTTTTTTTTTTTAGTAAGAATTCTCCGACCTTTCTACTTGGAAAAAAAAAACTTTGTAGAATATGTTTTTCATTAACTGATTTTTATTTTATTTTTATCATTCAAATTTTTAGTGTGGTTTTTAATTAACATATTTGGAGAGAGATTTAAACATTTTATTTATGTTTATTAAGCTATATAAGATGAATATTCTTGTTAACAAAATTTGATCGTGCTTCTATATTATAACTTGTGAATGGTAAAGTGCATAGTTTTTTTTTTTTTTTTTTTTTTTTTTTTTTGTATACTTTACTAGTCCCTTATTTAATTTCTTGTGAAGCAAATATATATATATATTAATAAAATAACAATTGCCCCCACAAAGTTTTCAATGGTTATTAGGAATGACCAACAAATATCTTTAAAGAGATTCTTGTCAAAGTCTTTTTTTTCTTAAATATTAAATAATAAAAAGTACTGAGAAATAGAGTTGTGTATAGGAGAGGAACTTTTTGAGTGAATTTATTTACTTGCTCCTAGATCATGAAATTAAGCTTGGTGTAGTGGATATTATAGACACTATACAAGTATACATGTATGGGTTATCTTATTTATTATTTTTTCACAAATTACAAGTATATTAATTTCAAAAAACAAGTATATTAATTCTATCTCACTTTACTCTAAATGTGTCAAAATTTTGAAGAAAAAAAAACCTTTGATTCATTTTAGATCTTGTAAAAGAAATGTACACTTATGCACACATTCATGTAAATGCTAATGTTGTTTCTTTATATAGGTAACACGAAAGATCACACTATTATTTATTTATTTAATATGTTTTCCTTCCTTGAATCAAATGTGAATTTGGTTATAATTATAAAATAATGTCATTTCTATATATAAAAAAAATTTAAATCAAATTCGAAATTGTTAGAACACTTCAACAAAGTTATTTATTTCCTTTCAAAAAAAAATATTATATTTATTTATAAGTATATAATTATTTTTTCTTAAAATAAAGCATATGATTGTTTTGTTTTTTTGTGGGAGAGTCTATTCCCTTTTGTGTTAGATCCAACAAGGGTGCTGCAAATGTTCTAGCTAAGCCCTGCATGAATATCTCTAATTTGGGTTTAAAGGACTCCCTCTAATTTTTGGTGGGAGCATATGTTGTCTCTACCATCTTAGAGGACTATATTAATTTGGTTGTTTTCTTTTAGTTTAGCGACAATTATACGAAGTATCTAAATTGTAGAGTATTGAATCGAAAAGATTGGTAACATGTTGACATGATTGATTGATTATAATTCAATTCAAGTTTACGGTTACTTGTTCGATCTCATCTTATTTGAGAGTAATAATATCAACAAGTCAATTAAGTATTGTTTTTTGAGATTTTTGCAAGAATACACTAAATTGATAAAATATTTACAACACTAGACAAATTTGAAAAAAATTAGCAAGCATGGTCAAATATACGATATAAAGTAATACTTCTTATATTGAATAACCAATACATCATACAGTATGATGAGTATTATTTATATTGTATATTTGACTATCATGCTAAATATTTTCAAATTTACCTAAAATTGTAATTATTTTGTAAAATTGGACTATCGAGTACAATTTTTCTTATTTTTTTTTTCCTTCCAAAAAAATTGACATTGGATTTGTTTGGAATAATATTAGTGTGAGTGTATATAAAATGTCAACTTTTATCTTTCTCCTTCCACAATCCACAGCAAAGAATCTTTTATTTTTTTTAGTGGAAATTTCTTCTTCCTCTCCTCTCTCCCTCCCTTTTTTCATTCTGAATTTTGCTATGTTAGCTGCTTTTCTTCAAAGCAATTGAAGAATCAATTCCTCTCTCTCCCCCCTTCTCATTTTTCTTACTCTTAATTATTGTTATTTATAATTCAAGAGTGTACGGGCATTTTATGTGCACCCCGACTATTTTGACGATCAAACTTATAACTTTACAACATTTAGTTATCAAAATTAATTCTCTTTCGATTCTCAAGTCTCTCTTTACTAAGCAGCAAGATAATCACATCCAATAAACAATGTGGCTTAAAACAAAAAAAATAAAAAAATAAAATACTGAAAGAACAGAAACAATTCTGGTTGAATTACTCTCATTTTCCAAAATTTTCACTAAATTTTTGTCAAAGTTTGTATCTTGAACATACCCAGAAGCTTTATCATTCTGTGTGTTCTATCTGTTTTGAGTGCACATATCCAAAAGCTTCTTTCTTCCCTCAACAATCTCATCAAAGAAATCATCGAGCTGTCCGATAACGGCGTCGATCCCGCTTCTCAACGACCCGAACCAACTCTTCAACCTCTCTACTTTCTCTTCGATTTCTACGTCTTCGTCTTCTTTCTCGAGCTCCGATTTGAGGCCATCCATGGCTGCTTTTGCTTCTCTGAACTCATACAGTAAAATCCCCACTGCCTGCCCATCTTCCCTGTCTATCTCATTTGCCACTCTCTGCCTCAATCTTGCCATTGAAGCTACAAAGCTTGAGCTGAACATAGTTCTTCGATGGTGATCGTCGTCATTTTCGATCCCTCCATTCCCATGGAAGCTGGATTCTGGTGAACAATACACTAGAGAGCATAGTAGAATCATCAGAAGCAGCGAGCTTATGCTCTTTACTGCCTGTAAAACGCCTCTAAATCCGTTGAAAGCGCTCGACTTCGATGTCGATCCAATTCCCGTTGACGCGCCGGTCCCATTGCAAGAGAGAAGTGACAATGGATGGATTCTTGTATTCATCAAGCTTCTGTTCTCCTCTTCTAATCCAAAAGCATTCCTCTCGAAATCGGAAATTGCACGAAGAACCTTCAAAACAGAGATAAACAGAGTAAAACAGAGCAGAACAGAGCAAACCAAACAGATAAAATAATACTATTATACAAGAAAAGAAAAGGAACAAAATTTTCCAAACGAACAGGAAGGAACCAAATCAAATCAAATCAAATCAAATCAAATTCAAATTCAAATTCAAATCGAGACGGACCCTCCGAGAAGCCCGAGGATTGAAACGAAGAAAGTTAGGATCCTGCAAAGAAGAAGCTATGGCAGAAGCTTCAGCATGGTAAAGCTCCATCCTTGAGATTCCTGATTTGAGGACTTGGCAGGCTTCCCAAAGGCGGGAGCTTTCGTCCATGTACTCGTCGAGCCACTTCCCGCCGACCGGGAGGTGGAGGCGCTGGCCGAGCTGAATAAGGTGAGAGTGAAGAGTTCTGAGAAGAGAGAGGACTTTTTGGAGAAAGTGAAGGGACATGAAGTCGGACGAGAGGAACGCGTCGTCGAGATCGTCGAGCTGCTCGGTGAGGAACTGGTAGAAGCCATGGAGGGAGGTACCCATTGGAGAACAGAGGATGTGTGTTTTGTGTGAGGTTGACAAGCAAAAAATGGGGGGAAACTTAGAGATTAAGAAGGGAAGATAAATAGGTGGTTGTTTGTTTTGGAATAGAGAGGGAAGAATAATATGAAAGTTGTGTTGAGAGAATTGTTTGTTGGGTGCAATCATGTGTGTTTCCTATACAATATAGGAGAAAAATAAATCATAAATAAATATCACTATTTTTTTTCCTTCTCTATATATATATATCATCTATAAATATTGTTACTACTAGACTAAATGTGATGATTAAAACAACAAACTTGTTACATAAAAAGTAATTCATAAATATGACTATTTCCCCTATGTATCATTGATAAAAATATATCATTAGTGTACCTAATATAAAGTGCATCATTGATATATACAAATCACTAATATATAAATTCTTACTTGCATCATTTTTGGAAAATATTGTATTATTATTTAAAATTGATATGATCATGAAAGTCACATTTCTATTTTTATAGGAAAAGAAAAGAAGGAAGTTTAAAATACTAGAATTAGATGAGTGTTAAATACATTCAACTTTTTTTAGCTTAACCATCAAATATCTAATCTGATCAATGGTATATGATTTTATGTAAATCGAATTATGTTCTTATAATTTTGTTTATGAATAGAGAATACTAATGATATTACAACATGACAATTTAAACTTAGTAATATTTGAGAGTCATATTTGTTCTATAATTAACAAAAAAAAAAAATATTATAAAGATAATTACTATTAGAATTATAAAATATAAGACTTCATAAATAAAAATTAATGTTTTGAGTTTTTGGAATTTAGTGATCAGACAAATTCCAAATCAAAATTCTAATTAAAATCTTATAGACCAAGAGTATATTGTTTGGAAGATAAGCTTGAATTATTGAATTGAAGAATTGTGTTTGGTTTTAATATTTAAAAGAGAAAAAAGGGAAAGGAACCAAAAAAGAAGACTGTTGAAGGATTCCCTTCAAAGTAATGTAAACTTGAAATTTTTATGGAATGATAATTTGCACAGGCCCTATAATTAGAATCACTGCCTGGAACTGGAAGTTTCATTTTTCTAAAACCACTTTTTACATTTTTCTTTTTCTTTTTCTTTTTTATTTATATTATATGTTGGATTATGTTTCCTGAGCTGTTAAAGTTTGACCACTTTGACTCAGATGCTTTCTCATTTTTCTATATTGATTTGGCTAGGCAATGGCAGCTTTTTCTTTTTTTCAAAAGAAAAAACTTTTTGATTTGAGATATTTCTTTTAGGAAAAGAGATGGAAATTAATTATGTTATTAAAAAAAGCTAGGGTTTTTTCTGGTTTAGGCCCAACATTGTGTGTTTAGGGTTTGAAATTGAGATTCTTTGTTTAGTTTAAAGGAAGAATCATATCATGAGGCCCATGTCTATGTCTATGCAATG
The DNA here is from genome assembly GCA_037832685.1 of Sicyos baderoa. Classification (NCBI taxonomy): domain Eukaryota; kingdom Viridiplantae; phylum Streptophyta; class Magnoliopsida; order Cucurbitales; family Cucurbitaceae; genus Sicyos; species Sicyos baderoa. Next base: position 7,722,927 of record JBBMEF010000022.1, read on the forward strand.
CACAACATACGTAGCCTTTTTCTTTTTTCTCTCTACCTAAACCATTTATGGACTTGGACCACTCTCACCCTCTTTACCATAATTATATATATAACCTATGCTTTTCATTTTCTCTTTATTATATATTTGTTGGGTCATTGTTTCTCTCTTTATATTTCATTCTTGTTCTTCTAGTTTAACAAAATGCATGAATAGAAGATCGAATCAATGATGTTTGAAATGATAATGAATATCTTATTCAATGCGGACAGATATACATGTACATCACTTTCATCTATTTATTTGAATTCTTTACCCGAGTCTAGAGATGTCCATATACCCCAGGGGAACTACCACTCATAGGACGAGATGGGAGAGAGAGTGGAGGACGGGGGATTTTCGCGGGCTAATATGATGGGGACAAAAAATGTTTTATACATTAATGTGGAGCTAACTCACCAAGAGTTTGATACTAAAGTCATAATTAGAATTTATAACGAACTATGATATGAGTTATTATGTCCGTTGAGTTCTCGTGTTGGTAGTTAAGGATTCAAACTCGTCTCTTAAAAAAAATTAAAAAAAAGAAATCAGACTCATAACTACAAGATTTATTCTTTGCAATCTACAAGTTAGGGGAGAGGATTATAAATACCGATTCCAGGGATCAAATCCGTGACGTTGGGGTTGAACCAAACAATGAAACCAATGCATCATTGACCTATTCAATTTTTGTAATCCAAATTAAAGTTAAGTCAAGTTTGATAATAATGTTTTACTCTTGCTCATATTTTTTTTCTTTGATAATATTTACATTCTTTTAATGACATTAGTCTACACAGACCACTAAAAAAAGTGAAGCGTATATATATATATATAATACAATTAAAAAAAAAAGAATATTACACTTTCAGCTATTTTCATTGAAAAGAAATATACAAGACAAAAATATGAATGGTTAGGCCTTCCCTTTTTCTTTTGGGGAAAATTCCACTTTGGTTATCTAATACCTATTTAATTTCATATCTTTCATATTACAGAAATTTATCATCTGCAACTACGAAAAAAAGCTTATCATTATCCCTTATCACATCAATGGAATCAATTTCAGAGCCTACTTCATTTGTCAAAACAACATTTATTGCATCAAATCCAAACTTTTCACCTGTTAAGATTGCAAAAACTGGAGTCAGGAAGGAACCAATCTGAATTGGAGCAAAGAGAAAAGGATGAGGTTGAAAATTATTTTTAGCCAGTTCAAGCACCTTTCAGAAAAAATTACGTTAAAAGTGATTATAAAACATAGAATTCTATCTCAAAATCAAATGACAATACGAGAATTAGATCATGTATGTTATACATGTTGTAAAATCTCATCTTTTCACCGTGGAATCATTTAAGGGGATATTTGGAGCAAAGAGAATGATTATGGAGAAATAATTCTCTAACCCACATTTGAGTCACTATCGATCATTCTTCCCATAATCAATTTTCATTCCATCATAATCGCATTCTCCCATAGACACTTTTCATTCTCTCCATACTCATTTTGTTCCTCATAATCATTTTTTGCACCCCAAACACACGTAATAGTTTTTCCTCATAATCATTCTCTACACCCTAAACATAGGTAACGGTTTTTCCACAATCATTCCATTCACCTTCTCCCGTATTCCCATTCCCCTGTAATTATTCTTATTCTCCCTATCCCAAACGGCCCAAGTGCTTGTACAAAAAAAATAAAAATATAGATTACTTTTGAGAGTCATTCTGAATTCAGGAAAAATGATGAAGTTTCCGTTAGTGTTACCTGCAACTTTTTTGAGCTCCTCCATTGAATGTGGTAATCTGATGAGCTTTCCAGGAACATCACAAGAAGCCTGTTTTCTGGCATCTGGATGACCTTTGTATATGTTCACTCTAGCAAAATCTAATTCAATGGAGTGTTTCCAGTTGAAACTTTGATCCTTTTCTTCACTCAACACCGGCACTTCTTTTTCGGGTGAACCTTCTATGGTGATTTTGTGGCTGAGCTCCCTTTCCTGCAATCATTTACTCGTCGATTTAATGACAGATTTCGCTTGAGCAACAATTTCGAGTTGTTCTCCAAGAACTAATTGAGAGAACTATAAGCTCAAGGAAAAAGAGGAGAATTTCTGAAAACATTTAGCCTAGACAAGCCAAAGTGAGCTTAGCTCAATGGTAATTGACTTGTATCCATAGTCAAGAGATCACAGGTTCAAATCTCCCAACTCAAGTATTGTAGTGAACTCAACCAAAAAAAAACATAAGCCAAACATATTCACAAAACTTTTGTTCTCATAACAAAAAACTCTTGTTGAACACAGCTTCCAAACAGTCCCTGATCTTAAACAGAATCCAAACATAAACTAAAAAATCTAAGGGATGCTCTTTCTTCTTTCCTTTTTCTTATTCCATTTTTGGGGGTTTATATTCAGATATCCAGTTCTAATAAGAAATAGAAATGAAATTACTTACGAACCTGAAGGAAGTTCTTGACAATGGTCTCACTGTCTTCTTGCCTGGCATGCATAGCTTCTTGTAGTACACTTGTTTTTAGCCTCAAGAGCTGTGTAAGAGTTCTGGTTCTGTATGTCAAAGTTTGGTTTTTGCAACCAAGTGCTCCAACTTCCCCAAACATACTGCCACAATGTAATGTACCAACAATCCGCTCCGCCTCCATATCGTAGTCAATAATTTCGATTTCCCCAGATACAATGATATAAACTTCATCCGGGCTTTCGTTATGTATTACCACGTCCTCCTTAGGAGGTATATACTCGGCTTTCATATTTGCAACCTGTCCGAATTTGTGGTAGTTAGTAAAGGTTCATAGGGTCGGTTAGTCCTAACTTTGTATGCCAAGCCAAAAGAACTGTTATGCTTACCAGAAGCGCAAGTGTTTCCTTTGAGACACCCTTGAAGAGGTAGAGTTTCTCCACAGTTGGCAAAAACAATCGCTGGCATATGCTTTTGCAAATCGACTTTGGAAGCTCTTCGATTAGATGTTGTTGGTTCAGGCTCTCGGCCTTGAACCTCAAACACATATATGCCAATATATGTTGTTTCAACCTTGAAGGCAGGCGGTTACGGTTAACAAAATTCGACGCCATTTCGATGCTGTTTCTCTATAAAAGTGATCAAATCAACCAAATATGTCAATGTCAATTCATGTAATGGTTGAAGTTAAAACATAATGGAAATCATATTTAGAAACCGATATACAGAGGAACAGATGTGAATGCTTACAAATTCCATCGTGCGGCGAGTTCCTTCAACGACTAAGTTTGTCATGTTACCAATCAAGTAAGCAGTTAACCCAAGATTGAAGAGCATGTAGAAAATGATGAAGATCTTCTCTCCGGTGTTCACGGCATGAAGATCACCATAACCAACAGTTGTCATTGTGGTGATAGACCAATACAAGGCTGAAACATATCTCACTCCAACAGTCAACTCTTTAAAATTTGGAACCGTAGATCCGATCCAGGTCTGTTCTTCATTCGGATATCGATCAGCCAACAAGTAGTAGAGGCATCCAGCACAATGGACATAAAACACAGTAACCTACAAACAGAAAAAAAAGCACCTCTTCTTCAACAACTTACAACCAACCTTTCAAGAAGTTTCAGTCAGTTTGAACAGATTCTTTATTTAACTTACGAATAGAAGCCTAGTACATCGAACCCAAAAGTAGCTGAATCTAATGTCCTTTTCAACCCTGCAAAACGAAAGCAAACATTAATGGGGTTCGAGCTTTTAGGATAAGTGACCAATACGATAGCCAGTGGTTTAACATAATTAAATATAACCCAACTTATCCGTGGGTTGATTGATGATTTAACATGATTACTAATAACACAGCTTCAAAACAAACCTAGTGAAAAATTGCTTGACACGTCGCAGTCGCCAAAATCTGAGCAATCCCAGGAGGGCAAAAAGGAGACCACCATTATACTTGCCAGTAAAAAGGTATCCAAATGTCTCAAATGGGATTGTTGATGCCAAATCCATCAAGAACCATGTTGTCAAGTACCTATGGAAAAACCATTTACATAAGTTCTAGAGATTTAGCCTAAAGTCCCATAATACATTCATCACAGATTCACATCATATGAACAAAGTGTAACACACAAAGGGCGAGGTGACACTAATTTCACAATACATTCATCACATCATTTGACAAATGAAAAGAATTGTTTAAAACTGACATGAATGAACTTCGAAAAGTAAGACTTCATGTTGAACAGCAAAACAAGATTAGCAGATCCTTCAAATAAGGCTTTCAATTAAAAACAATGTAGCATTAACAAGTTCTTCCCTAAACCACAGGTATGGAAGTAACCATGTTTTTAGTACAAATGGAAGAAGTGTTGGTTGATATAATTAAATTTACCTCAACCCATCAGCTTAAGCTTTTAGGTTAATTGGTGATTTAACATAACTCAACATGGTATCAGAGCAGGATGTCTTGAGTTCGAATCAATTAAAATTAAATTCCAAGTCGTTTCCAATTAAAATTAAATTCCATTTGTAGGTCATTTCTCAAATATCTAAGCACGACTCTCTCAAATAATATGAGAGCTAAATACCAATTTTCGGGCTCAAACTCGTGACCGTGGAGTTAAAATATATTAAAACCAGAAGATAATCAACCACGCCACCGAACCACAGCTCCAAAATTAACCACAACAACAAACTAAAAAACTTCACAACCATTGAACACTAAATTTCAAAGAAAATTCATCATAATCTACCCTGTTTTTCATTCAGAAACTATTCCAATTACCAAAACTACATTACAAGCAAAACCTGAAAAGATTGACAAAATTTCATACTAAAAACGAGATTGAAAATGAAAGGAAAGGGAGAATTGAAACCTGATAGCTATCTTCTTAGAGTCGCGAACGAGAAGCTGAGTGCGATGATCAATGTAAGCAACGAAGAAAGTGAGGAAGATGTCAATGGCGAAGAAGAAATCGACAACAGTGTCTGCAATCAGTAAATATCGCTTCGGAATCGCATCCATGAACGCCACTTCCATTGGGTAAACCCACGCCGCGTACGCAACCAGAACCACCATGAACGACTGCCACCACCTGCAAATTCGTCCCCCATTTTTTCACAACTCACTTTTTTTCTTTTTCTTTTGTGCAAAATTATACTAAATTCTATTATAAACAAAACTCCTTATTATTTCAAAAAAACAAAAAAAAAAACTTTATTGTGAATTAATTTTGAGAATAAAATATTGTTTTGTAACTATTAAAAGCATGCAACTTGTACTAAAAAAAAAGTATTATTGGTGGTAAAAACTAAAAAGATTATTGGTACAATAAAAGTATTATAGTATTATTAGTGGCGTGATAGATTCATTATTGATTGATAATTCAATTTAACATAATAATCATTATTTATTTAAAATGAATAATATTTTTTTTTGTAGAGTTTGTGATCTCTATCTTTCAATTTATACCGAAAAAACGTTAACTAATATAAAAGTGTTTAGTATTGGTGAAAGGATATGATCTTTATTTTTTTTCTCCTTATTTGGTGGGAGTGGTAAATGAATCATCTCTCAAACATTAATTACTTTTTTTTTAATCACTTTCTCTACTTATAATATCTCTTCTAAATTTTTTCATTTTTTCATTTTTCTTTTCTACCAAATACCATAGATGTTTTTTAATTCAATAAAATAATTTCAAATTCAAATTCTTACTTAAAAGAATCACGGTGAGGATTCGAGCTCAAATAAATAAATAAAATTTATTCCTTTTATTTTCATTCTGTTTGATTTTTTTTTTTTTTTTGGTGACAGAAAAAAAAGCTAAAAAAAAAAAGTAGTGAGTATGGTTTGATTTATTCCTTTTAAAAAGCTAATTTAATTTGATGGATTGTTTTTTTATTATTTTTTTATTTGTAGTTTCGTCGTTATTAAATTATACTCATTAAAACTATATTTTTGTTGAAATTTAATTTGATCATGACCCAGCCGTTTTTGTTTGGATGATGGTAAAAAAATAGAATAATTTAAAGAACTTGGCAAAATAAAAATAACTTAGAGAAAGAAAAGTTTAAGAACCAAATTTAATTATTTAAGATATTATTTTGATTTTTTAATGAGAGCAATTGGGTACACCCCGGATAGCATCCCTACCGTGATACTTTTCATTTAGAGTCACACATCTTATTTTTCTTTTTATTTTTTTTTATAAAAAATATAAAGTAAAAAAAAAGATGAAATGTATGGTACCAAATATGCCACATGGGTGGTATCACGGTAAGAATGCTACCTAAAATGCACCCAAATTGCTCTCTTTTTTAATCTCTACAAGATGTTGTGAATGTGCATTAACCAATTCAACACGATAGAATTGCTTTTCATAGCATGCCTTAATTTTTTAAAGTAGGATTTAAAGATCTACTTTTCATAAAATTAAAAGGAGACTTAAACTTTTATGTTTTTTTTTTCTACTTTTTTAAAAAGAGATTATCGAAACTTTTGTTTAGATAAGAACTTACTGTACTAAATAGCAAAAGAGAATCATTCTTCAAATTGTTGGACTAGATTTGGTACATTTTAATATTGCATTTAAAAAGAAAAAAAAAACATTCTCCTTCAAAAACAATATTTTATTATTTTTCATTTTTCTTCTTTTACCAATTTTTCGTTTTTACATCTTCACGGTTTTTAGTATAAGTTGGAAATTAACACAAACCAGATAATCAATCGTGCCACCAACCCATTTATTTTTACATCTTCACGTTTTTTCTAATCATAAATAAATTTGTTTACTTTTAAATATGACTACAATGGAACTATATACAACATATTAATTAAAATATTATATGCTTAAAATTCACTACCTCAAATATTATTAATCTTTTTTTAAATGCTTCCTTTTTACTAGTAAATAGTATCATAAGAAATTTAATTGTTTTTCAATTTAAAAATTATTCAATTGAGTATTTTTTTATTGTTTTTTTCTATTTTCATTGAATAGATAAAATCTAGATCCCTATATGGTGGATCTAAATTTAATGAATAATTGTAAAAAATATTGGCATGTTCATTTTCATTGTGGAATTCTTCCCCATACATTTGCATTGAATGAGACAATTATTTATTTATTTGTATGGAATAGAGACAATTTTTTATTTAATTTTGAAAAAATGACAATTAATTATCAAACAAAGTGGGGGAAGCCTTCTCTATATGGCAAAGAATCTTTTTGTAGCAGCGAAGTCACTATTGTGTCGGTACTTGACAAATACCAATTTATTTTTATAAAAAGGTTAAAAACAAATAGAGAGAGGAATATAAATTTGAGCTATTCATCATTAATTCTAGCAAATTAATTTGCGATGAATAAGATAAATGATTTTTCCCAAACGCTTGGCCTAAAAGGAAATCCTGACCATTAGATTTAATTATGATTTTATGACTTGAAATCAAAGAAAATTCTAGTTTTCTTCTTCGAAAAAAAAAACTCTAGTTCTATATAGGGTTCGAACCCATGATGCTGGTGTTGAACGGGTTTATAACCAAATAATGAAAATATTGCGCTATTTGACCCTAGTTCTATATATATATATTTTTGTTTCCTTCTAGTTTGTCTGTCTCCATGTAATTTGTGGTTTTTTTTTATATTTCCCTAATTATTTCAGTAAATGGAGAAAAAAAAATTAATAAATAGTGTATGAAACATTAACAAAATAATTGAAAATGAGTAATCAAATTAGGCTTAAAATTAAAAGATACCAAGTATAATTTGGAAAAAGAATTAATAATTTCCAATTTTGTTAAATCGAAAAAAGAATTATGGAAGTTCTCAACCACAAATCTTGTAGGGTGTGTTTTAATTGAAATAATTTCCTTTTTCTTTTCTTTTCTTTGAGAAAAAATGAAAATAATGGTCGTTCATCATCATAAAAAAAAAGAAAGTCAAAGGCAGTATGTAAAGTGGATTTTTCAGTTAAAATACACTACAAAAAAATTAATAAATCTAGTGATTGGTGTGTTAAGACATACATTTTTTAAAGATTTTTTCAGTTCAATAATTGACAAAATAAGAGATCATCCTTAACACTAACAATAAAACCATTTGCTTTGCTCTAATTAGTCAACCATATATCATAGAGTTTAAATAAGTTCAGATTTAGAATATATGATGCAATATGTTATAAGGTTTACCTCTCAAAATTATGAGAAAAACACATATAATAAACAAAGGGATTTTTTTAAAAAGAAAAAAAAAAAAAGCCAATTAATTGTGTACCTGTATCTTGAGCTCATAGGAGAAATGATCCATCTATGGGCCTTGATTTTACTAGCTTCAGTAAAGCTTGAAACTCCCAAAGGTGGAAGTATAACCTTAGAAAGCTCTCTAAGGCTCAACGACGACGGCATGTCGCTGTCGCTGTCGCTATCGTCCTCCTCCTCGCTCCCGTGCTTCTCCTCCTCCTTCTTCTTGTCACCCCCATGTTTCTCGGCAGCGCCGTGCCCGTTGAGAGGATTCATTTCCATGGATGCTCACAAAGCTAGGTAGAGAAGAAAGTGAGAGTATATGCTTTTAGGGAATTAAAATGATGGTGGGCTATGAGGAAATTAAAGGGGAGAGTTAAGTTTTTGTGGTATTATTGTGAAGGATGGGGAGGTTTGGTGTTTATATATAGAGGGGAGTTAATTAATTTGGAGTATGAAATTAAGGGAAGCTTCGCGTTTAATGTTATTATTATCATTATTTATTTATTTTTGATCTATGGTTTGAAATTTGATTTGTATGGAATTGAATTATTTTGACTTCCTTTCAAAAAAAAAAAAAAAAAAAAAAAAACTCTGTTTCGGACGAAATAACGAGGCTAATTAAAAAGGCAATGGGTAGATGTGTGGTGGGGTGGGATGATGTGGCGGCTTCCAATTAATCAGCCTAATTTCTCCCCGGGCATGTTTGGGGAGAAGATAAATCGAGGAGATAGGAGGGAAAAAGTCCATCTCTTTATTTGCATCGAGGATTTTCCTTTCTATCAAACAATAATTTACTTTTATTTCTCTTTTTTCATTTCATTCCACTCCATCCATTCTAAGTCAAACATGTCCTTAGTTCCTTTCCAATTTATATATTATAAAAAGAATTTGTCATACATAATTTAGGGTTAGCTTTTTTGGGTTAAAATAATATTTCAGCAGCTGAACTTTGAGTTTTTTTATAAATCGAATTAATGTCTAACTTTTTGTTTTGCATTTTAAATTTTTCTTTAGTAAGTTTTATTGGGCTTTTTAACACACTCAGTTCTCTAATACAATTTTGCCAACAAAAACAAAATTCAATTGCATCGATACCCATTAAAAAGTTATGGATTTGAATTTAACTTTTTTAAAAAATATTCTTATAAAATTTTAAAATAGGTTAACATTTTCTTCTTGTATTAAAATTATTAAATCAAATTCTAATGAATATTATCTTTGGATATTTTATAATAACTATTTTTAAGTTATTTTTAGTATTAAAGTTAAAATGGGATATTTGATAATTAATGGATATAAACGAAACAAAATTTAAAGTTTAGTGATTGACTAAAAATAACTTAAAAATAGTAAGAATACTAATAGCAAAAGTTAAGGGTGCATTTAATTTTGACGTGCTAAATAGACAACTTGTATTTTGTTTTATGTTCATAAATTCATTGAGTTTGATTGAATATGCATTTAACAGTCGAGTATTGCAGCCTTAGGTTAGTATATAAAAACGTTCTATATCAAAACTTATTAAAGCAGTGTTATATTGAATGGGTCGGTGGCACAATTGATTATCTGATTTGGTGTTAATCCATTTTCATTCTACGATCTTTTAAATATGCACAAGTGAAAACTTTTCGACATTAGATATTGATGTTCAATTATCAAATAAAGGAGATTGTTGTTATACGAACAAAGAAATTGTTGTTGCTTCATCCTTAGAGAGGACTGCAACGTCAGTGAAGTGCGGTAGCATAAATCGTAGTTACCTCTTTTTATGGTTATGAAGATTTATTTGTTGGTTTATTCTAAGTTTAAAGTAGCTATTGTAAATGTATGACATTGACTTTACCTTTGGTAATTAATGTTGATGGTTGAGTTATGATTATTGTACTTGTTCTAGTTAAAGATAATGGTTGAAAGTTGGTATGATAATTTTAACCATTGTTTACACCTTTTCTCAAATTGGAGGGCAGGAGTCTCTCAAAAGTAGCTTTAGGCAATGGTTTTGTGAATATATCTGCAAGTTAGTTATAATAGCGGGTGCATATCAAGTGATAATGGATCTCGAGGAAACTTTCTCTCGTATAAAATTAAGGGTGTTCATACATTTCTTGAAAACCGATATGACCAACCAAACCGACCGAATTAGAGTTGATCGGTTTTCAAGTATGTGTCGGTTACAAAAATATAGTTAACCAAAAAAAATTTGGTTAAGTCGGTCGATTTGATCGTTAATCGAAAATTCGTTATAAAATATTTGATATTTTCATATAATTAAATATATTTCTTATTAAATTATTATAAAATTAATTTAAATTTCAATGTCCAAAAATTATTTATGTATTCATTTCTTTATTCAAAATTTCATTAACAAATTATATGATGAATATATATTATTTTAATAGAAAAAAGAGAAAAAAGTAATATGAATTAACCGATTTTAACGGACTTAACCGATCGGTTGGCTTGGTTTTATTTTTTAGAAAACCGATTAAATTGATGTCAATTTTCATCGAAAACCGACACCGATCGACTGATGACGACCCCTATATAAAATGATATATAGCTACCATGCTGGTAAAATGTAATTTTGTGGTGAATTACAACAAGGTATCCGAGGATTCGTTTTACCTCGTCGAGATGCTCGAAAGTAGAAGCTTAAAAGTGTTGACAAACCTTGTCCATCGCATGTGATTCAAGTTAAAGTTAAGCATTGTAGAGATCCAACATGACTTCTATAGGTAGTATCATTCATTGGTTATTCATAATTAGATGGAGTATTTAAGTAAGATACAAGTAGCATTATTTATGGAAACATCTTGTATACTTCTGTTGTGTTAACACAAGCCTATTTGATCATGTTGGTTGCACTTCAATTCCTAAAAGAGAAATTTAGAGTGCCTAGGTCTTTGATGGAGAACTCCTTGCCAAGTTGGGAAATGAAGTTTGTAAGATGCTAGTCGTTAGTTTTGGTCAGAATGATATTATCAACATAAATTAACATTAATATTATAATTATGTCGATATATAAATAGATACACATCTCAAATAAGATAAAAGCAATATGCATCAAATTTGTAGATAGTCTTCTATCAAATCATGCCCTTGGGGCTTGTTTTAACTCATAGAGAGCTCGATTGAGTTTGCAAATAACATGTGAATCATTTTCATTTGGGGCGTGTTTGAAGTAAGGAGAATCGTAATGATTAACATCTTCCTTGACGAAGCCATGTAGAATTAACACATCTTTTTACATCTAGTTGCTTGATTTTTCATTTAAAAGCGATAACTATGGCTACATCTAGTTGCTTGATTTTTCATTTAAAAGTGATGGCTATGGCTACATCCAGTTGCTTGATTTTTCATTTAAAAGTGATAGCTATGGCTACATCTAGTTGCTAGATTTTCATGTAGAAGTAACAATATAGTCTAATCCTTCAATTTGAGACACTAGTAGAAATTCGGACAACGGTGACGGCCTATGAATTTTTTTTAAAAAAATACGGAGGCATTTATTACCAGCATGAAGAAAGGTGACCGACATATATTTTACCCGTCTCAAATTTATATTGGTGATATGCTCTATTATGATCAGCGGCCGGTCATAATAGACCAATGGTCATTAACGCTCATCTATGACCGACAGCCGCTCATAATAGACCCGCCTCTATTATGACCGACGACCGGTCATAATAGAGCAACAGTCATTAACGCTCATTTATGACCGGCCGCCGGTCATAATAGACGTTGATCACCGTTCTTTCTACCTAACGTTTTCATTTTCCCTCCAACTCATTCATTCTAAAATTTAAAATTTCGATTAACGCCTTTTCTTTTTCATTTCCCCCCACTTTTTTCGTCTCAAACTTAGACTAAAAACTTTAAAACCTTTATCTTCTTCTTCATCTTTGCTCCATTTTTTTCTTCTCCTTTCACTTTCATCTTCATCTTCTTCTTCTCTAACAATCAATTAATCTCCACAACGAAAACCTGCAAATTCTTCTCGATTTCATGAACCCATTTCTAAATCACTCGAAGCCATGGGAGTCGGCGGCCATTTCTGGGATTTATTGAAACCTCACGCCCGAGTGATTCGGAATAGGAAACAAGAATGTTCAGGTTACTCCCGGTGGCCCTGTCCGCTCTAGTGTTTCGGCGCTCGATTTCATGAACTCATTTATGTACACTCTAGTGTTTCAGCGCTACCAGGACAAAGCGGAGGCGTTTCTCTGTTCATGTCTGAGAAAAGGGAACAAGAACGTTCAAGTTACTCCCGGCGGCCTCATTTTTCGGCAGAGGTTGAACAACGTGCAGTTTGTCACCACCGCCTCTTTTGTCGCCACCGTCTACTCCGATTACTTGACCTTCTCCCGGAGTTACTTGAACTGCCCCGCCGGCCCCGTCCGACCTTTCTAGTTTACTCAGCTTCGAATTTGGCCCCGCACCACATGGGCTGTTTTTAAAAAAATATGGAAATTATCGAATTTGGCCCCGGTCACCGATGATTTTTGGTGACTGGCGCTGAAGACATGGGTCATTGTTTAACATGGATGACGGTCAGCCTAGGTGCCGGTCACCTTTCTCCTTCGATGACTTTGGATATGATGACGGTTCATCGCTAGTCATTATTTTATAATGATGACCGTCGATGCCGGTCATCGTTTTAACGATTTCTACTAGTGAGAGTAGCCTTGAGCCAACTAGGTGAGTTTTTATAGTATCGATCGAGAGTGTCATCCCCCCTTTAGTTTCACAAGATCCATTTAGAACCAATTATATTTGTGTGTGGATGACGAGAAACAAGGTCCCGTGTATGATTTTGATTGAAGGGCTTGAAGCTCTTCGCTATTTTTTTTTTTTTTTTGATATTCGTGATTATCCGAGTTAGCTTTCGCATATCTCCACTAATCGTCTGACCTTATAACATTTGGATGCCAAAAAAATATGTATGAAATTAATTTTTAGGTAGGTGGTTATCATGGATTGAACTCATTATCTCATGTACTTCAGGACTTTCTTTCATCAATTGAGTCATTCCATGATGATTAGTGATTTCACAAATATTAGGGAGAGGTGATTGACTATTCGTATGAATTAATTTCTTTTAAACTCATTTCTCTTGGAGTTTGATCAAAAGATATTATGTTAGAGTGCATGAAGATTTTTTAGTAATTCCTGCATAAAAAGCATTAGAGTATGGATCAATATGATCTCTCAAAGAATTTGGAAAATCAGTATCTTCAAAAGAAAGATTGGGCAGGGAGATCAAGGTAACCTTTATATTTAAACAAATGCTAGAGTAAATAAAAAAATGATATAATATATATTATGATATTAGAAAATATTAATTATATAAGTTTGTTAGAAAAACAATGATAAATGTTCGTAATATTAGTTTATATTTATCCTTTTAGTTAATTTTTTTCGAGTATAAATTGGAGAGGGGATTACAATACCGACTCTCCATGATTCCAACCTGTAACACTCGTATTGAACTAGTTTACAACCAAACAATGAAAACACTACGTTACTGACTCTTTCGGTTATTTAATTTGGCATCTATAACTAATTTCATTATAAATGTATTATAAAACACATTTTAAACGATAGTTAAAATTGACTAAATTGACGATCTAAAAAAAAGACTAAATTTATTGTCAAACAAGTATATGAAATATTGTTGTTAAATCAATTGTTTTAAGCTTAGAAGATTAATAGTAGTATATATTTATTAACTTATGAATTCGATCATTATCCGTTGAAGAACTCATTAAAAACAACAACTATTTTAGAGTTTTTTCTTTATTTTTTTATGAAGTGCTTTAAAGTTACTTGGTTTCGAGTCAATCGGATTCAAATTCAAAATATGGATACTCATAGAAGTGTTGTTTACAAAATTGGTGAATCATGCTTAATCATCAATCACGAGTTTAAACTCATAACATCTTGTTCATTTTAATTATAGTGTAAAGTTCCAAATCGATGCTGAAAATGTTTCGTTCTAAAATAGTCTTATATATTTTACAAAGATGTTAATAACTTTTCATCTTTTTAATATGGAGCGCTTATGTGATGATCTCTAGCATCACTAGTACAAAATCAAGTATCAATGGCGGACACAAAATTTGGATTTTAAAAAACACGGAGTATCAATGGCGGACATTTAAAAATGTCATTAATAGCTATCAATGGCGGGCATCGCCCGCCATTAAAAGTCTTTTTTTTTATTTTTTATTAAGGACTATCGATGGCGGGCGATGCCCGCCATTGATAGTCCGTGTTTTCACTTTCCTAACCCGAGAGCAATTTCCAGATTG
>JBBMEF010000022.1:7737588-7770760 GCA_037832685.1 Sicyos baderoa
GGTTGGGGGGGAAGGCACTTGGTGGTGGGAAAGAAACCACAGTTTTTTTTTTTTTTTTTTTTTTTTTTTTTGAAAAATCCTGTTGTTTTTCTTTAAAGGTATATATATATATATATATATATAGAAAATGATTTCTACTGGTTTTTTAAAATATATAATTTCTTTCTATATAACAATTTCAAGTTTTTAAAATCATATTATTGATCATATATATTTAACGACAATGAGAATAGATGATTTGAATTATTGATCATATATTTATATTTAAGTTTTTTCCTCTTTTCAATAAACTATTTAAGGTTGAAAATTTTAAATCTACAATCTATTAATCATAAGGTATGATATATCAATTCAATCATGTTTAGTCTATTTATATTGATCTCGCAAGTTTAATTATATATACATAATCAATTTAACTTTGGAATTTATAACCTCTCTAAAAAGTGGGTAACTTTTTTTCCCTCTCTTCTTTTCCACATAATTGGTGGTTGAAACAAAAATTATATTTTTGTTGGCTTTTTTTTTTTTTTTTAATTATTTTAACTGATTTCCCTCTTCTCTAAATCATTTAGTCCCATAATCATTTGCTTTTTTTGTTTTTAGTTTTTGAAATTTAAGTTTATTTTCACTCAAATTTATTATAATATATTTTACCCTTCTTATAATTTATCCATATTTCTTTAAGAAAGTTAGAAGGATACTAACCAACTTTTATAAACAAAAACAAACTTTTAGAAGCTGCTTTTTGTTTTTGTTTTGAAGAGTTTGTTAATATTCTCTTACTTTCTTAAGAAAAGATTAATACATGGTAAGAAGGATGAAAGACATTGTAATAAATTTGAGTGAGAATAGACTTAAATTTCAAAAAGCAAAAACAAAAAATCAAATAGTTATCAAACGGGGTGTTGAAGATTCCGAACCTATAATCTAAACTCGTGATATATCAATTCAATCATGTTAGGCATATTTATTCTTGATCTCGTAAAGTGTACGATTATACCCTCCAAAGGGTGGGTAACATTTCTTCCCTCTTTATTTCCACATAATTGGTGGAAAAAACAAAAACATTTTTCTTTTTTAGTTTTCCAAAAATAAGAAACATGTGGCCCTAATTGAATGTGATACAGATAAATGTATGGCCCAATTAGCTATACATGATTAAAAGGGAATTCATTTGGCATTTACTAGGTGATGGGGGCAGCCAATAATGCTTTAACATTTTTCCAAAAGAGATACCAATATAATGCTTTCCCCCACAAAAGTCTTTTTTTCAGATTTTTTCGAAAAACATTTGTATTATAAAGAAAAATTGTATTGAATAGACTATTATCATAAAATAATTAATTATAAACATATATAAATTTTAAAATATTTATATTTATAATTATTAGTTTTTTTTTTTTTTTTTTAGAAGCATAATTATTAATATATTTAATTGTAATATAAATATGCATTAATCATATAATATCAATACAAAATTATGGATGTTATTTTTTTTAAGTAATCATATATGTAATTATTTTGTGGATTTAATTAATTTTGTAGTTTTCCAATCTTGAATGATTTTTTTTTTTTTTTTTTTCATGTTAAAGAACTCACTTTTTAGTACAATTGAAAATGGGTGGACTCCAATCATAGACAATTGAGCTATTGATATATGATTTGAAAAAAGAAAAAAAAAAGAAAACTATTGATATATCGAATGTTGAGCTATGTTTACTTATAAACTTATTTTCTTAATTAGTAACATTAATACCTCTTAAATTGTGACATTTAGTCCTACGATTTAATAAAATCATTGTGTCACTGACCTTTTCGATTAAAATATAGTTTTATGATTAAGACCCAACTTATAATTTATCCAATAAATTATTATAAAGCTTTCAAACCTTACATTTTTACGATTTATGATTTACTTTAGGGATAAGTGATCTAAGAGTAGATTTCTTTTTATAAATCTTTATGTCAGTGTTTTTTTTTTTAAATAATAATATTTGAAATTATGAACTTGAATCCATGACTATTTGATTATTAATAGAGTTTAGAAAGGAAGCCAGAAAGAGAAAGTGGTTGATGAAGGTTGAGAGAACACATAATAATTGTATTACTAAGAACATGTTTGGCTTTGAATGAATGTATTGGGTTGAGTTGAGATGAAATGGAAAGAAAATATAAGTGAGAGTAAGTTTATGTTTGGTCGGAAGAGAATGAAAGAAAAGTGATAATAAATTTATATTTGATGTGATGTGATGTAAAATAAAGTGTTGGAGTTATTAAGGATTTATAGGTGCATGGGCCAAACATATAAAAATTGATTTTATCTTCCTTTCCCAACTATTTCCCATACATATCCTAAGGAAGAAAGAAGTGGTGGAAACATAATTGATTCACACATTTATTATGCATTTTTTAATATACTTTGAGTCAAATATTGATTTTCATGATTAAAATTTAAATTTATGATGTTGAACTGGATTATCAACCTACAATAAAATCAATAAATCACTAACTTTTTCATTACGAAACTATACTTTAAATTTAAATTAAATATATTGCAAAGATAACCCCAAACATTTAAAAATGCATGGTTGTAGTTGTAATTGTCCAATAAATTCTCTTTCTCCAAATATTGACAAAAAGACAAAAAAAGATAAATATTTCCAAAATACTTACCCACCTCTAAAACTACATAATACTTACTCACCTCTAAAATCACATATTTTTGTTTAAAACATCTAGTTTTAAGAGTTGGAATACCTACCCACTTTTTTTCTTTAGTTACAATTATTAGGAGTGGAAGATTTGAACCTACGATTCCTTAGTTAGTAACCGAATGAGTTAATGATGCTATAGTTTCATTGTTTGATTGTAAACTAGTTCAAAATCATTGTCACAGATACGATTTCGAGAATCGATATTTGTTCTCCTTCTCTCCATAAGT
The DNA here is from genome assembly GCA_037832685.1 of Sicyos baderoa. Classification (NCBI taxonomy): domain Eukaryota; kingdom Viridiplantae; phylum Streptophyta; class Magnoliopsida; order Cucurbitales; family Cucurbitaceae; genus Sicyos; species Sicyos baderoa. The sequence goes on from JBBMEF010000022.1 coordinate 7,740,530, forward strand.
ACTAAAAGAAAATGGCATTATTTTTTGAGAAAGGGCGTAACTTTATTTTATAAACGAGCTTATGGAAATTTTACACAACTTTCTTGATAAATTTAGTGGCCGTATAATCGGAAATCAAATAGACGATAAAATTGCAACACTCATTAAAGTAAAAGACCAAACTTTATAAAATTTAGAAAAAACTAAGGCTCCATTTGATAACTATTTGATTTTTTATTTTTGATTTTTCAAATGTAAGCTTATTTTCTCTCAAATTTCCTACAATTTGTTTCATCCTTTCTACCATGTATACATCTTTTCTTAAGAAAGTAGGGGGAGACCAACCAACTTTTAAAAACAAAAAAATGTAACTTCTCAAAGTTTGTTTTTGTTTTTAAAAGTTGGTTAGTATTCTTTTATTTTCTTAAAGAAAGACGGATAAATGGTAAAAAGAATGAAGCACATTGTAGTAAATTTGAGAGAGAATATGCTTAAATTTGAAAAACAAAAAAACAAGATACCAAATGGTTATCAAACGGGGCCTAAGTTTATCATTTTCATTTAATTAGAAATTGACACACATGTATTTTAAAAAGAGAAAAGAAATTGACACAAATGGCTATAATTATATTTGTTAAGTTGAAGAATGGCCAAAACTTATAATAGTAATGACTAAATGAAATATGAATCATCGCCACTTCATCCTAAGCACATTTTCCCATTGTAGGATGCATTGAAAAATATGAAGAAAAAAAAAGCTAACCAGCATTTCCAAAAGATAGAAAACATATATAATTTTAATATATATATATATATTCAAAATGATATTTTCAATATGACATACTTTTAAATGGGCATATTGAAGATATTTATCTTGTCTCACATTAGAAATGTGAATAATTTCCAACATGTTTATATGCGAACTACTCTATTTCATGTCAATTTATTTAAAATAAATTCTCACACTATATATTTCATTCTTACCACTTTCATATATTTTTGTAAATTGGGGGAGGGGATTACAATACCGACTGAACTGATATACAATAAAATTACTGTGCCACTGACCCTTTCGATTGGTCATGTAAATAATTTTATCTTTATAATCGTAAAATCTTATATTACAATCTCATTTATATTTGGGCTTGACCTTTGGGCTGACAGCCTATTGGGCTTCTTGGATAGTTGTACTTGTGGGCCGAAGCCGATCCAATAACATACTTAAAAAACTAATCCAATAACCGTCAGCCACGTGTGCAATCTGACGCGGCCATGTTGCAATGACAAACATACCCTCAAACAGTCTCTAGAATAACGACAATGCCTTTGACGAACATAAGTCTTCTCCATCGTCGCCGAGCTTCCGGAACTCCAAATTCTCTGCAACTCTGATTCGTTACTCGTTTCTCTTCGAGCCCATCAATGGTGGAATCTCTGAATTTCAACAATTGAACTGAAGTTAGGTTTTCGTTTTGCTTTGCTAATGGGGACGAGCTGGTTTAGATCTGAGCATCGAGCTCTGATCGTTGTGTTGTTATTGGCAATCTATGGCGGCAGTGGAGTTTTTTCTGAGATTCGAAGACCCAAGAACGTGCAGGTCGCGGTTCAAGCCAAATGGCCCGGCACTTCGGTTCTCCTCGAAGCTGGGTAATTTTTTTTTTTTTTGTTTTTTTTGAAATTGTTGATTTGAAAGTTAAAATTGAGAATCATGATGTGTAGTGTAGATGAAGTCCTGCACCGTTTAGTTATTGATGTTTTGATAGCATTGTGAGGGGTGGTTAACCATTTGGCAGCTGCAACTTATAACCATTTTTTCGGATTTTTTGTTTAGTGAGATCCAATTTTATGATCCAGGGTTGTGAAAATAATTGTCGTTGAATGCAATGTTTGTGTTTGAGCAATACTTTTTATTTTCTTTTTGAAACAAGGGTAACCACGCCCATCCCTAAGCTAGGCACTGGAGACATCGAAGGAATAATGTTACGGGTGAATCTCAAACCTGAGACCTTGAAGGGAGCATACCTTCAAACCCCAAGTCTTCAACCATTGTGCCATCCCTTGGGGACAGTGGGTGCTGGCATTTATATGTTTTGAAGTGGACGTGTTCATTGTTGTATTGCGTTCATACTGAAAAATGGTTTGTTTTTCTTGATTTCAAGGCCGAGGGGAGAATAAATGTATGAAAATTTAACTGGTGTATTGGAATCAGCGAATTGTTATCAGAAATACTCACAATATTCATTGACATTTCTTTTTGGATAAGAATATTCATTGACATTTCTATTTACCGTGACTGTGATTGAAGTTCTTGGTGTTACACAATGTAGTGACTTATATATATTCTTTGATGGGTACAGTGAATTACTTGCTAAAGAACGGAAAGACCTTTACTGGGAGTTTATTGAGGTCTGGCTTCGCGAGGAAGGAAATGATGTTGATGCTTCTAGCGCTAAAGATTGTCTGAAGAAAATCTTGAAGCATGGACACACTCTTCTAAATGAACCTCTGGCATCATTATTTGAATTTTCTCTCGTTCTAAGATCAGCTTCCCCTAGATTGGTTCTCTACCGACAGTTAGCCGATGAGTCGCTTTCCTCTTTTCCTCTTCCTGATGAAAATAACTCCAACATTGTTAGTGAAGGAAATGAAAGCATTGAAAGCAAAAAGTCAGACCCTTCAGTTGTTGGACTTAACACAAAGATTCCTGGCGGCAAATGTTGTTGGGTGGATACTGGTGGATCCCTATTTTTCGACGTTCCAGAATTGGTAACGTGGCTTCAGAATCCTGCTGAAAGGTTAGTAATTTGAACCCGATGAACCCATGGTGGAGAGATGTTTTAGATATTTCACCGAAATTGTTTTGCCCATTATTGAAATTCATTAAAGACAAACCATTTCTAGGACATAATGACATATTAGCCAACTCAACCTGACCCATAAACTCAGCGGGTGAGTTCGATTTGATATGGATTAATATCATCATATGTAAGCAGTATATTTGTTTGATTGATTTGAATAAAAGTAAAACTAACAGTGCTATTTGAGAAAATAAATTAGTATTGAATTCATACAGCCAATACTCACAACATGTTGCCTTATTGGGAACATTTTGAAACGAGTATTGGATTCCATGGCTGTGGCGTTGTGCTACATTATATGAAAAAGAGCAAGTTGAAACACCCCACCGAAGGAAAATCGTTCAGATTGTCTGACTGGAAAAGTCATTTTCGTAGTATGATTTTTATGAAGAAATTAGTTTGTTTGGACTGTTTTGGTAGATGAACGGGTGAATTAGATTTTGGATAGTTATGTCATTTTCATTTGTTGCCCCCTTTTCGCAGGGAACATATGTGAAATTGAAATACTACTTTCTACTGTATCTTTTTCTTATAAGTTCATTTTCTGGTGTCAGTGTTGGGGATTCTATACAACCGCCTGACTTGTATGACTTTGACCACATTCACTTTGGTTCATCTTCTGGAAGTAGAGTAGCCATCCTTTATGGAGCCCTTGGAACTGATTGCTTTGAGCAATTCCATGTCACTCTTGTCAAAGCTGCCAAAGAGGTTCATTCCCTGTGTTCCTATAATTTATTTTAATATTATGCTCATTATTATTATTATTTATGAGAAACATAGATGTCATAGAAAGTACGAAATTACAAAAAAAGAGGCATCCGCGTGCCAAAGGAATTACATGAACGAGTCAATAGAATAGAACCTCTTTAGAGGGGTTGAAACAAGGGAACTTTGTGGTAAGAGAAACAAGGAATGGAATGATCGACAAGTGATGTATGAGCCCTTATTAAAAATTCTTTGTCCCACTCTAGGCCTTACTTCTAAGCCCTTTGTAGTTATTCACTATCTAAGCTTTAATTTACTTGATTGGAGGCCGTTGTTTAGGGAGGTCTCTCTTTTGTGTGCTCTTTCTTTTGTTTTATACCCTTTTGATCGAATGTTTTTTCATTATTTTCTCAATGAAAATTGCCAAAGAGGTTTGTCCCGTGTTCCGATAATTTATTTTCATATTATTTTCATATTATGCTCATAATATATATATATATATTAATGAGAAACATGGATGTCATAGAAAGTAAGAAATTACAAAAAGGCATTCCGTGTGCCAAATGAATTACTAGTATGAAATGACAAACAATGATTCTTTTTTTTTTTTTGTTTTGTTTTTTTTTAAATTTAAAATTTATGGGAAACAATATACCTTCATTGATAAGTGAAAATATATATACAAAAAGCAGCTTTAGAGTTACAATAAGCTTTTCTAATATGTAATCAGTGAGGATATGTCATAGTTACAAAAGGGGGAGAGACTATGACACTAAAAAGTAGCTAGTTATGCAGTCGATTCCAAAAGCTCCTGGTAGGAGTGTGGTGTATCGTTGAATATTCTGCTGTTTCTCTCATTCCACCATTTTCAGAAAAAAAAGGCATATACGAAATTAGGCCAAAGATCTTTCTTGCCAAAGATCTTTCTTTTCCTTCTGGAAGGGATGGCCTACTATGAAGTGTGTAATGACTCCCGATACGTCCCTGGGCCAGGTCAACGTCCATCCAAATGAACCCAAAAGCTAGTTCCAGAAATTTGTGGCAAATGTACAATGAAAACATATATGATTTTTGGATTATGCTTCCCTCAGACAGATAGGGCAAACAGATGGTTGAAGAGCTTTGTTAGGTAGCTTCCTTTGCAAAACATCATTGGTATTGAGAATACCTCTAGAGAGCTCTCAAAGAAGGAATTTAACCTTTTTGGGCTGTGGACCCAACCACTCTAGATTGATAATCAAACAATCGATTCTTCATTTCATCGAAAGTATTTTCTACCTGGTTATCATGTGAAATGTTGTTATCTTATCTCTATTGATGATATAGTGTTACAAAAGTACTTGTTACATTTTTTTTCTTCTAATATGTATACCTTGTATGTTGTTTGATTAATTTTTCAGGGAAGAGTTAAGTATGTTCTTCGACCTGTTATACCTTCTGGTTGTGAAGTAAAAATTAATTCTTGTGGAGCTGTTGGTACAAGAGGTTCATTGAATTTGGGTGGTTATGGGGTAGAACTGGCTCTAAAGAACATGGAATATAAGGCCATGGATGATAGTGCGATAAAGAAAGGTCAGTCAGTTTCCCAGTCTATTTTGTTTAACATAGCGAGGCAGCATTGTTCAGAAGTTTATTACTTCTTGATTAAAGCTGGCAAATGCTATCTTTGAATTGTGTACTTTTGACATCCATTTTTTTATACTATTCTGAAATCCCAACTAACTATGAATAGAAACTACCGCATGAAGGTTTGGAGTCTCCAGTTCCACTCCACTCTATTGATACTTATTTTCTAAACTGCATTTTATTTGTTGTATTTTAATTTAATCTTAAAATAAAACATGTCTATTGGGTATTTTAGTGTTTGAACTTTGAACTTTTGGTTTACATTTACTTTTAGGTATATTGTATATATTTACATTTGGAAATAAAACAAAAATTACAAGCATTCAAATGCAAGTATACCATTAAGAAAAATAGTTTTATCATTTTTATCCATATTTTTTTTATAGGAAACAAAGACTTTCATAGCCATTTGAAATGTTACAAAATGGTCCTATGACTCCTATCTATAGTTACAAAAAGCTTCTAAAAAAGAAGAGTAGAAAACTGTAATCGGAGAGATAATGTGTAGTCATGATATAACTAGGAAAGTAAACTGAACAATAAAACTATCCTTTTTTAGTAGAAGAACAATAAAACTATCCTTATGATGATGTTGATTTGAGGAGATGCAACCATTTATGGCTTTCTATAATTTTGCTCTTCGAAGGGGTACCCAACAAGGGTATAATGAAGAAGAGTCTTGATGTCACCCGAAATCCTCAATCATTTAGTTTCGTTCCATGAAAATGTGGTTGTTTCTTTCTAACCAAAATTTCCAACAAAATTCGCATAGAAAACAGAGCCACAACAACTTCTTCTTTTCATTGAATGGTATGTCAATGATACTGAGTGAGCGAGAAGTGTGTCTATATCTCTCGATTGAGCAAGAGACTATTCAAATGCTCATTGGATAAAATCCCAAAATGTTGAAGCAAAGGTGCAACTGTTGAAGAGATGGATATGTGATTCTTGACTCTTCATGGACAAGAAGCAATGACAAAATTCAGGCGACAATCCAATTGGCGTTCCAGCGTACCTGACATTCAGCAAGAAAAGGCAACTATGTTAGAGAGTTATATGAGGAGATCTTTTCAAAAGGATATCATGGGTATTTATCACCTTGTGGCTAAGCTGCCACATGAAGAACTTCTCTCTCTCTCTGTTGAGCATACCAATGACGTTTGTTAAAGGATTTTTTTTTCCAGTTTCTAGATGAAACCATTATGTGTAGTAGAGAACATGTTGAGAATATTCCATCCTTTTCCAAAGTCTAGCTCCAAACGCCTTCTCGATCATTCGAAGCGATGAAAGAGATGTCGAGACAATTCAACCCATTCAGTAGTTTCAACCTCATTTAAATTCCTTCTCAAACATAAGTTTTTGCCATGCGATGAGAGGTCCATAAATTAGCAATGGTGGCTGGCTTCCTTTCATAAGGATAGGTGATATAGGTTGAAAAATAGATGGTTCAATGTTGTGCTGAATAGAGCCTTGGAGAACTAAGAGACTATGGGTACAATTCATGGCGGCCACCACCCAAGAATTAATTTTCTACGGACTTCCTTGACACCCAAATGTTGTACGGTTAGATAGTTGTCCTGTGAGAACGGTCGAGGTGCGCAGAAGCTGATTCAGAGACTCATGGATATTAACAAAAAATGTTATAAACCAATGCTTTTACATTTTCAATAGCTTTCTAAGGCCCTTAAGAGTCAAGACTACCTCATAGTAGAAAAATAGGGATATAGATTTATGAAGTAGGCTTTACTACAAATTCAGTTGAGAGAATGAATTTCTAGTGCATTCCATCTTTGGTTAATTGCTTAGAAGATTTTTTGGGTTAAGATGGCTTATGGATTGCAGGTGTCACTTTGGAAGATCCTCATACGGAAGATCTCAGCCAAGAAGTTAGAGGCTTCATTTTTTCCAAGATTTTGGTTAGTTTTCCTTCAAGTCACTTGGTCTTTTCTTTTCTTTTTATTATTAAACTGATATTCACTTGATTACTTGAATGGTTATATTTCTTTTTATTATTTAATGAACACATTTTCTACAATCATTCAGCTCATTTAATAATGAACCCAACAATGAGTTTAAATAGAGTACAAGAGTTGACCTAATAATAAAAAGAAGTATAAAATTTAATGATAAAAGGAAATATGACCTAGTGATAAAAGGAAAAAATAATACCAAATAATAAAAGGAAAAGATGAACTAATAATATTTAATCTAATCCTAAAATGAATAAATTATTAAAAAGGATGAAAATACAATTATACTAAAAATAACATAAACCAACACCTTCATCAAAAATTTAACCGTTATGATTTATTGGTGCAAGCAATCCTCCCTTTTTCATGATTATAGCTATGATACTCTTGTAAACAATTAGATACCTATTTTGTAATGGTCATGTGCCGTCTCCTTGTAATTCATATTATTAATGAAATTGTTTCTTATCCAAAAAAGATACCTATGTGTTTTTATGGGGAATATTTGGGGAATATTTTGTCTATTCTTTGGTTGCAAATCCCCTTGAGGTTTTTTTTTTTTTTTTTTTTTTTTTTTTTTTTTTTTTTTTTTTTTTAAATTTTAAATTCAACCACATTTAGTGTTTAGGAGTTCTCCATCATGTAACCTCTTTGTTACTAGGTTGTACATGATGCCGGTGGAACTCTACTCCTTTTTTGCTCATGTTCTTCTCATAACATAATGAAAGCACGCTTTTTTTTAGTTTTTGAAAGTGTGTGTTATCGTGTCTTAAAAAAACAATGTTATTTAATCTTTTTCCACATTATTAATCTAATAGTAAAAAAATATACTGCCTGGTATATCTTAATCCTTTTCCACAGTATTAATGTTATGGTGTTGTTGGAGTTCTCATGGTTCATTTAGCCAGGTAGACCTTATTGGCTTATGAAACTTAGGTTGAAAAGATTTATTTGTTCAATGTAGGAACGAAAACCAGAGCTAACATCTGAGGTCATGGCTTTTAGGGATTATCTATTGTCATCAACTGTTTCAGACACACTTAATGTGTGGGAACTGAAGGGTAATTGGACTTTGAAGTTTACTGTGGATGTCCACTTGATGTCTATGTTTCACAGCCTTATTAAATGCTTCCTTCTTGGCAGACTTGGGACATCAAACTGCACAAAAAATAGTACAGGCCTCTGATCCTTTGCAGTCAATGCAGGAAATAAATCAAAATTTTCCTAGCATAGTTTCTTCCTTATCTCGCATGAAGGTAAGTGCTCTATAAGGTATCCTGAATGAAGTAACCTTACGGCGTCAATTATCCTTACTAGAAATATTATTGTTTTTTCTGTTGTTGGTTTTTTGAACAATGCTTATTGGTTTGCAGCTCAATGATTCAGTTAAAGATGAAATCACTGCTAATCAACGCATGATTCCACCTGGCAAGTCCTTAATGGCTCTCAATGGTGCTTTAATCAATATTGAAGATGTTGACCTCTATCTGTAAATGCTTATGCTCCCCTTGACATTTCTCTCTTTCTCTTACAAACATTTTAGAATACGCAACAATATCATTTTTAGTTTATCTGCAGTTCCAGATTTGTATTTTTTGCATAGGTTAATGATCCTCTTAATCTTAATTTTAAATTTAGTAGATCATGCACATGCATTTATATGTTTAGTAGGGAATATTATTTACATTTTACTCAAAGGTATTGTCATCCCGTCCAGATATTTTTATTAGTTAGGTTCCATCCTCTGTCCACTAATACCTTTTTGTTCGTAGTGTAAACCGGTGGGATCTTTAAACTTGGCTGCCACTCTTTTGTAGGTTGATAGACATGATCCATCAGGATCTATTGTTGGCTGATCAATTTACAAAACTGAAGGTAAAGAACTTTGCTCTCTTTGTGGTTAAATGGAATGATGTTCTGCAGTTATACGAAAGAAAGCTTATGTTTCTCTTTATATTTTGTTGGATAATAGATATGTAGTTTAGAAACAAAAAAAATTGCAAAGGAAGTTCAAAGAATAGGACATGCTCAGACTGATGGGCAGAAGGAAGGACATAGCATTTCCCATAAGTTCATTTTCTCTCACCCTAAAAATCTCTTTACCGCTCGAAAGATTCTATAGTTTCTCTCACCCTAAAAATCCTACAAAGTAGCACAAACCTCAACCTGCCACAAATACTTTTCTTTCTCACGGAAAGGAGGAGGATTGCCTAAACATGCAATAATCATTTTGCGACAATTTCCTTGCTTGGCCAAGGAAATATCAAAATCTCAAAACAATTTGTTCCAAACTAATGTTTTCGTTTCAGAAGCATAGAATCCTCGATGAACATATCAAATTGCCTCATCGATCTTATCTCCCTTTTCACTAATGAGCTATGAAGGCCTTGGAATCGTTGATTTGGAAATCAAGGATAGAGGAACAAAACTCCCTCTCAACCAACCCCTTAGAAGAAGAGTTGGTTCAATATTTTCTAGCCAATGAGAAAAGATCCTTTTCTAATAAAAGATATAACTAATGCATTTTCAAAATATTATCACTTTTATAGTTTTTAAATTTTCTTTTTGAAGAGGGGTTATTTATAAGGATGTTTCTATTACACGAGTTTCAAGTGTTGAAACACCTAAGGTGAAAAGTGTTTTGATGTAGTTGAATTCCCATTTTTTTTTTGTCCATGAATTGATGTTGCCAACAATCAGATTCCTCATCATACTATTCGGAAACTTTTGTCAAGTCTGCCTCCGGCTGATTCTGACTTGCTCCGTGTGGACTTTCGATCTTCTCATGTGCATTTCCTCAACAATTTGGAAGAAGATGCTATGTATAAGCGATGGAGGAACAATATCAATGAGGTATATATTTTATTATTGCATCACATTCTCATTTTCAGTGTTTTGATGAATGGTTGGTTCTGTTTAATTTTTGAATTACTAAGTATATATTTTAATTCATGTAGATTTTGATGCCAGTCTTTCCTGGACAACTTCGCTACATCCGCAAAAACCTATTTCATGCTGTTTATGTTCTTGATCCCGCAACAGTTTGTGGTCTACAGGTCCTAATTTTTCCTGCATAAATTTTTCATGTTTACCTAGATGTTGCAGCTAATCATTGTCTCTTTAATTTTAAAATCCAAACATGCAGACAATTGATATGATCCTGTCATTGTACGAGAACAGTTTTCCCATTAGATTTGGGGTTTTACTGTACTCTTCCAAATTTATCCAGCATGCTGAAAGTGGTGAGGATGGGTTAACTAAATCTGAGGCAGATACATCCAATTTGGTAACTTATTTTTTTTTTTTTATTATTGATGCTGCTCTTGTTGACAATTTATTATTTTAGTGGCTTTAGCATGCAATTTTCTATCTACTGTTCATGATTAACGATACCATTTTGGGGTTTCCCCTAATCTTTAATCACAATGTCCAGATATTGACAATTTATATACTTTGTTGGCTTAGTAGGATGAACGTATGTTTTTGCAGATAATACAGATGTTCATTTATTTTAAGGAGAACCATGGAATTCAAACAGCCTTTCAGTTTTTGAGCAACGTATGTTCTGAGCTTTGTTCGTTTTTTCTTGTTGGTTAGCATTCTTCTCAGTCAGCTAACTATACGCTCAATTTTTTGTTTTTTTGGTTCATTCCAAATTCCAATTGGACTGGGAGAGCTTGTGTAGTTTCCCTTGGTGTCAATCAGTCGTATTTTATATCTTTCTATTCATTGTTTTACCTAATGATGTGTTTTCTTTTAACTAAAATTATCTTACTGCAAGCTGGCAAATTTATGCATGTATTTCAATTTCTAGATGTAGATCCTCTAGTATGAAGTTATAATTCTTGATAAACGTAGATTTAATTTTACTAGTGTGAGAACTGAGAAGTACATGGATGAACAATCCTAAAATCTCTCAACTTTTCAAACCTAGCACATGACACATTTTAAAACTAACACACTGTCCATTGTTAGATATGGTGCTAAACAATCTTTTTTGGCTCTGTAATTGGAGAAGGATTCGGGATATTTGCCTAGATTTCCCAGAATTTTCTCCTGAGCCCTCATTATGAGATCTACAAAAGAAGCATACGTTCTTAGATATGACTGCTCGAACATTGCCCTTTCACCAGTATTTTTTAGATGGAAAGCTGGATTAATATGAATAAATTTCATGGATTTATTGATGGTTAGTTTTTCATTGGTAGAGATTCGAGAACGCGATTCCTTGATAATTCTGATACATACATCATGGCTAAGTCTTTTTTCCGTCACCTCACCAAAGGTGACTGAAAAGGGACCTTTCATACAAAATTATTGAAATTTTATAGTCCCAAGAAATATAAATTCTTTTTAGGGGAGGAATAATTTAATTTTTAGAGGGCTTAAGAATCAGATATCACCAATGTAAGTTTGGTTTTAAAAAACTGTTCTGAAAGGCTTCAGACTTGAAGTTATTTTGCTGAACTTATTGAATTGAATCAGATAAACAAATTACATTCCAAGAAATATAAATGCTTTTTAGGGGAGGAATAATATAATTTTGAAAGGGCTTAAGATATCACCAATGTAAGTTTGGTTAAAAAAAAACTGTTCTGGAAGGCTTCAAACTTGAAGTTATTTAGCTGAACTTATTGAATTGAATCAGATAAACAAATTACGGCTCGAAGCGGATGGTTTAGCTGATGATGCTCCTGAAATGCATCATGTTGAAGGAGCTTTCGTGGAAACACTTTTGTAAGTTCACCGATTAGGATTTGTTATGTCAAATTCTGTTAAGTGGATGCTAACTAAAATATCACATAATGTATATTTTCTTGTTACTACTGTCAAAATCTATTTACTACCAATAATCTAGAATAATTGACTTCATTATATTTTCATAGACCGAAGTCAAAATCTCCTCCTCAAGATGTTTTGCTAAAGCTGGAGAACGAGCAAACTTATAAAGATCTGGCCGAGGAAAGCTCAATGTTTATTTTTTCACTTGGCTTATCTAAATTGGAGTGTTCTCTCTTGATGAATGGGCTTGTAGTTGATTCTAGTGAGGTAATTTTTTAAATGTTAAATAGATGTACGTTTACCCTTAAAGATCTGTTGAATTATGTCAAACTAAAAATCAACCCAAAAGTTTAAGATGATGGATTAGAGTAAATTTAATTATGTCAATCAACACTCTCCCCTCATTTGTGGGTTTAGAAATTTGAGAAATACCCTTCAAGTAGAATTCAATTTTTATTGGGGAGGAAATGACTCGAACTCAGGACCTCGTGCTTTGATACCATCATACCATCATGAATTATGTTAAACCACCAATTAACCCAAAAGCTTAAGTTGATGGGTTGGGTAAATTTAATTATGTCATTGTCAATCAACATATCAAATATTTTATCCATACAAAGGGTATTGTTTTATTTTGAAGATGGTGTTTTCTTTCAGTTCTTTTAGTCCATCGAATATTTTATATCATTTCATTGTACTGCATGCTGTTAGAGAATACAGTTTGGATTGATTTGTAAACTCTTACCTTTTTCCTCTATGTTGACCAGGAGTCTTTAATAAATGCCATGAACGAAGAGCTTCCACGGATACAGGAACAAGTTTATTATGGGCATATATCTTCTCGCACCGACGTGCTTGAAAAGTTCTTATCAGAGAGTGGCATTATTCGTTATAATCCACAGGTGAACTATTGACAAAGTGCTGTCAATTGGAGGATCTGTTTTTTTTTTTGTGCTGATTGATTGAGATTCTTGTGTTTAATCTATCTATCTCATTGTTCTTATTGCATCATTATGTACATTTTTATGTAGATTGTTGCCGAAGGGAAATCACGTATTGTTTCTATGTTTCCATCCACTCATGGAGGGGAGTCTTTATTGAATGACTTTAACTATTTGCATTCTCCTGGAAGTAAGAATGATAGTTTTATTTTACCTATCTACTCAACAAATTTTGTTTATCCTAAATAAAGATAAAAATGATCAAATTGTTTAAAATTTCCGCTTTGAGAGTGGCAGTTCATGAGATTCTATTTTTATTTACCAGCTATGGACGATTTGAAGCCTGTGACCCATCTCATGGCCATTGATGCTACTTCAAAGAAAGGAATCAAGTTGTTGAAAGAAGGCTTACACTATCTGGTTATTAAATTTGACAGAAACCTATATTGTTACCTGCGTGATGAAATATTTTTAAACTTTAGTTTATTGTCACAAATTTTATCAATGGTAAATTTACTTTGTATATTTTAATAATGGAATGTAGATGAGAGGATCTAAAAGTGCTCGTGTCGGGTTCCTTTTTACTGCTAGCAACCGTGCCAGTGAATCCAGTTTACTTTTAGCGAAGGTTTTTGAGATTAGTACATCATTGCATAGGTTTGTTCACTTATTTATTGTTGTGTTTTTTCCCTTTTTTTGGGGGGGGGGGGGGACATATTCTTTCTGCCTAACATTTATTATTTTTCTTTTTGCATATTCCTCCAGCCACAAGAAGAAAGTATTAGATTTTCTAGATCAACTGTGCTCAATATATAGTCAAAAGTTCATCCTTGAATCTTCGGTAGCAGTTTATACCCCTGAAGAATTTATTGAGAAAGCGTGTGAGCTTGCTGAAGCAAATGAGTTACCACCTCAAGCATACAGAATAACTTTCTCTGATTCTTTTGTTGATGGACTAAGAAAGTATTCGAGTCAGGTATACCTCGTTTTGTTAGATTGTGTGGTTAGTTCCTGAAGTAAAATTTCTTCTTTAAAAATGGCTCCTGAATCAAAGTGTTACCTCCATCTCTCTAAAAAAAACTCTTGCAGTTGGAGCTTTTTAATAAGATAAACTACTTTCGAGAAAAATGCTCTCTTTTTGTTTCACCTATGGGTTTATCTATGTATTTCTTATCAATTTTGGCTCTCGATCCAAATAAATTTCCCCTTTGTTCTATGGTAGAAAATGTTATATTTTGCATGCATTCTCAGGTGGAGCGTCTTTTGTCGGGGCAGCTTGGCCTTGAATCTATTGTTAATGCAGTTATTACCAATGGAAGAGTGAGTCGTTTTCACTGTTTTCATTTTGATTTTGAATTCTGGAAACTCGACTATGATTTTCCTGAAATATGATGATTACCGTTGTAGAACTTTTTTAATCATACATTCATTCATGCATAGGTTACACTTGCTGATGAGAGCTCATTTTTGAGTCACGACTTACATCTACTTGAAGCAGTTGAGTTTAAGCGGAGAATAAAACATATTGTGGAAATTGTTGAAGAAGTGAAGTGGGATGATTTTGATCCTGACAGATTAACAAGGTTTACTTCCCCCTCTCCCCCGGGCCCCAATGCCCGCCCTTTATTTAGTTATTTATTTTAAAAACAATTGATGCAATCAAAGTTTTCTGTTTCCTATCAAAAAAAAAAAAAAAAAAAAAAATTGATGCAATGCATATATGTGACTTTATTTTTAGAGTACAGGTTGAAGTACCTTTTTTGTTTTCATTGTTTCATCAGTACCAAGAAGTATGGAACATGACATCATATATGCACAGCTATATTAGGGTGTGTGTAGGGGTGTCTAATTTTTTTTATTTAATAGGGACTTCGTGGTTATTTATAAGCTTCAGTCGAACTATAATGTTTTCCTTTACTCAAATTTTCATGGCTATCTATCTTGATATTTCTGTGATAGAATCAACTCAAATCAATCTCTTTGCTTGCCTCTTGACCATTAGGTCCACCCTAAACCCTTGGTTAGGAATATTAATATTATTTTTGGTATATATGTTTCCTGCCCCATGTACTGTTGAGTTACGTTAAACCACCAATCAACCCAAAAGCTTAAGCTGATGAGTTGGGGTAAATTTAATTATATCAACCAACGCTCCCATTCACTTGTGGGTTTTGAAATTTGAGAAATGCCCTACAAGTGGACTATAATTTTAATTGGGGAGGAAACTACTTGGCAGAGATTCGAACTCAGGACCTCCTACTTTGATACCATGTTGAGTTATATTAAACCACCAATCAACCCAAAAGTTTAAGCTGATGGGTTGGGGTAAATTTAATTAGATTAACCAACAAGTACTTCACAACATGTTCTTTTCACACAAAAAATTAAAGAAAAATAAACTTTTGTTAATGAATAGAAGAATTACGAGGTATTAAGTGGATAAAGTGACAATGGAAGCTTAAACTACTGCCGTAAATATCATCCTAAATGCATGGAAGCAAATGAAAAGATTATATAACTGTCCATTGATCAAAAGTAAGTGTACAATATTTAACTATCCCCTGAGTGATATGGACATAGCTAACTCCTTTTTAATCCTAATGTCTTTTGTACTGTCACACATTTAACCATTTAGGGTTTTATACTAATACATGCATAATTCACTGGTCTCATTTTTTTTGAGTAATTTTAGTATATAGTGTTAACCCATTTGATTTGTATTACTATTAACTGTTTATGATAATCCATACTACTGCAGCAACTTCCTCAGTGATGTTATTATGTTTGTTTCATCTTCAATGGCTCAGCGGGAGCGAAGTTCCGAAACTGCACGGTTTGAGGTTTTGAATGCAGAACATAGGTAAGGATTTCAATCTTACTATTTGAATTATCCTTTTCCTTTGAATTTCATCAGTAATAAGACAGATTAGTAATCCTAAAAAAAAAGAAAGACTAGTAATCTTTGTAATGATGTATAAAATTATTTTGAATTTGACTTCCAATGTCAGTGCCTATGCTGTACAGTTCAAGATTCCATTTCTTTGGCCTCTCTCGCCCTTATTTTTCTTTATTTTCTCTTTTCACAGTGCCATTGTAGTAGGTAATGAAAATGCTAGTATCCATATTGATGCTGTTGTTGATCCACTAAGTCCATCTGGCCAGAAGTTATCATCAATTCTTCGTGTTTTGTCAAAATACATACAACCTAGCATGAGGATTTTATTAAATCCGCTGGTGAGCTGTCTATACCTCGTACAGTTCTAGAGGGTGTTACGTGTGTCTATTTTATCAAATGCTAAATTATATTTCTTTGATAGCCATTAGTTTCCTGACGAATTAACGTTGTCTTCTCTATGGCAGAGCTCACTTGTTGATCTACCTTTGAAGAATTACTACCGCTATGTTCTGCCATCAATGGTAATTATTAATTAAAATCTTTATTTTATAATTGTTAAATCATAAATTGACCCAAAATTTCAAACGAGAGATTGGGTTTAAATTTTTGAAAAATGTCCAACACGTAAAAATCAGTAGTAATTATGGAGGAAATGACTTTCTAGGAGTTTGAACACATGATCTCCTACTTTGATACCTCATTGAATCATGTTAAATCATCAATTAATCCAAAAGTTTATGTTAATTATCAACCAACAGTATGAAACAAGTTTTTCCCCATTATTAGTGTCTGAGTTGTTCATGACAATTTCAGGATGATTTCAGCAGTACAGATGTAACCGTTAATGGCCCTAAAGCATTCTTTGCTAATATGCCACTATCCAAGACATTGACTATGAATCTTGATGTTCCGGAGCCATGGCTTCTTGAACCTGTTATTGCTGTGTATGTTTTATCCTCTATCTATGTATTCTCATTTTATAATCTTATAAGTTTGAATGCTTAATTAACCTTAAGCTAAGGTTATGCTTTATTTATTTTTTTAACAAGAAAATGCACTTTATATATGAAAAGACTAATGCTCAAGAAAACAAGCTTCCCAACGAAGCGAAAAAGCAGAAAATAGAAATAACAGAAACAGAAACAACAGCATATTCATTTTGATTCAACTTCTTGTATTGTTTCTTGCACCACGTTGCAAATTTCAGTCATGATCTGGATAATATTTTACTTGAGAATATCGGGGAAACAAGAACGTTGCAAGCGGTGTTTGAACTCGAAGCTCTTGTTCTTACTGGTAAGCAGTGTATCAAGTTTACATATGACTATGAGGTGAAACATAGACGTAAAGTAATCTGAAATAACAAGGTTCGGTGATTGAATTACCATATGTATCAACTTTTTTAATTTTCAGGCCATTGTTCGGAGAAAAATCAAGAACCTCCCCGAGGACTCCAGTTGATTCTTGGTACAAAGAGCACACCACATTTGGTTGATACTCTTGTAATGGCAAATTTAGGCTATTGGCAAATGAAAGTTTCTCCTGGTGTTTGGTACCTGCAACTTGCCCCCGGTAGAAGTTCTGAACTTTACCTTCTGAAGCATGGTGGGGATAGAAATCAGGATAAAACACTGTCAAAACGGATCATTATTGATGATTTACGGGGCAAAGTTGTTCACATGGAAGTAGAAAAGAAAAAAGGAAAAGAGCATGAAAAATTGTTGATTCCTGATGGTGGTGACGACACACTGGAGAATAACAAAGTAGGTCATTCTTGGGAATTAGTTTTGTTTTTTCATTGGTTAAATTACAAGTTTATTCTATGAACTTTCGTGTTTGTACCTATTTGGTCCTTGAGCTTTGAAGATATTAAGCACCTATCAAACACAAAATTTAAAATTCAATGATCTTTTAGACATTTTTAAAGTTTAGGGACCTATTAAATATACAATTGAAAGTTTAGGAACCATGTTAGACAACTTAAAAGCTTACGAGCCTTTCAAATGCAAACTTGAAATTTCAGCTGACTAAACTTGTGATTTAACATTATTTTTTATTTCATGTTGGTGGAATGACTTTTCTGTTGCGTAATAGATTCAATGCTTGAATTGCTTTTTTTGAATCTCTGCAGGAAGGCCATAATAATTGGAACTCTAATTTTTTGAAATGGGCTACTGGTTTGATTGGAAGCAATAATCAATCAAAAAAGACTAAAAGCACGTCTGAGGTGAGTATTCAACATATTTCTTCCCCATCTTCTTGTGTTGTAAATTATCATTCATTTTAATAAATTAGATGACTCTTCTGTTCTTAGCTCTATTTTTTTTTTTATGCTAATAGGAATTGTTTTCTTTCTTGGGAGGGATGTGTAACATTCCCCTTATAGCTCTTTTAAAGAAGATTATTATGACAATCTGTTTGCTTTCTTGTTTGTTTGTTTTTTTGTTTTTCTGAAAAAAAGGAGAATCTATTTGTATAGTCTGCTTTTTTTGTGGTGTGATAAGAGACAATATGTATGCTGCCTGGCCAGCTATGTGGGGAAGTTTTTATTTATGCTCCTATAATGGACACATGTTTTTTAATGGTTTTTCATGTTGTCAAATTCTAATCTTGATTCATTCTCTGTAGGTGCAAGGAAAAGGAGGGCGCCATGGAAAGACGATAAACATATTTTCCATTGCTTCTGGGCACCTGTAAGTATAACGTTACTGGAGATATAATCAGTTTCATTTTGGTGGTGCAAAGTTATATTTGGGTCTGTAGTGGCCAGTGGGACCTCTACCCTATTCTTAAGTGCATTGAGACTTCTCATATTATAATTCATGTCGTTAAAATATATAGTTATAGCATAGTACTGCAGGTATGTTCTCCTTGTTTCCGGTTTTAGGTATTTGTAAAATGTGTAGAAATGATTCACGTGAGCTAACTGTGAGTGTCACATGAAGGAATTATCTCAGAATTACACGAGTTGCTTCTTGAAGTGCTATAGACATTAAAAATTATAAACAGACAATAGAGACGACAGATAGTTCTTAATGAACCTGATAATCTTCATCATCCACATTGATCCAGTGCTCGCTTTAAGATTTCTCTAAGATGTTTGTTTCTTAGAGTCAAGTTGATTGTGAATACAAGCTTCCTTGCGTGACTATAACAATCTCACACATAACTAGAGGTTTTTATGTGCATATTTATGGATACCTCTCCAACATTGATAAAGTACCCAGGATTTCGAATGCTAATAGTTTCTTTCTATTTCTGTGTGTTTGTGATAATTTTGAACAATTCAGCAAGACAATTCAATATTGAAAGCTTGTAATAATCAAGCTGTACGCACCAAAATTTCTTATCACAGACAAATTTACATTATTATTGCTAATGTGTTTGTAATGTGCAAGAATATGTGGATTTCTTTTGGTCAGGGAAATTTTATCGATAATTGTTACTTTTGCGGTCTATGGATTTTTGTAAAATGGTCCACTTACTAATGATATTTTTTGCAGTTACGAACGCTTTCTGAAAATCATGATATTGAGTGTACTTAAGAATACACATCGACCTGTGAAATTCTGGTTTATAAAGAACTATCTATCTCCTCAGTTTAAGGTTAATTACTCATGGCCCTTTTTCTTTTCCTTTTGGAAGAATATTCTGTTTAGATACCTAATGCCTGCGTTCTCTGGTGACATAAACAGGATGTAATTCCACACATGGCTGAAGAATATGGTTTTGATTATGAACTAATCACTTACAAGTGGCCGACTTGGTTGCATAAGCAGAAAGAAAAGCAGAGAATTATTTGGGCATATAAGATTCTATTTCTTGATGTTATCTTCCCTCTTTCGTTGGAGAAGGTACCGTGTCATCAATATGCTCCAAACCCTCATGGTTTCTTTTAACATATTTTTAACAAGAAACAATACTGCGATCATCCTTTATACATAGCTTTGTTTTCACAGAATATTGCTTATCTTGGATGATCGGATTTTATATATTTTCACTTTGACCTCTCATTTAGTACCCATCTTTATTGTCTCGATTTTCCTTGATGTATCTTTCGTTTTACTCCTTGTTTCACTAGGCACTGTTTAACTCTTTCATATTTTGAATGAAAACTTCATTTAATAATTTTCAAAATGTTAGTGCAACTTATTCAATAATTCAATCATCTGTTATTTACCATCTAAGAAAAGTGTTGTGTGTTTGTAAATACCTGCAGGTCATTTTTGTTGATGCTGATCAGATTGTCCGGACAGACATGGGGGAACTCTATGACATGGATATCAAGGGGAAACCACTAGCATATACGCCTTTTTGTGACAATAATAAGGATATGGATGGATATCGATTTTGGAGACAGGTATATCAATCTCCTTTCCTGTTATCAATAGCTATTTCGCTTTATCGCCCTGTTCTCATTATTTTTTTCCATGGACAGGGATTCTGGAAAGAACATCTACGTGGAAAAGCATACCATATAAGGTAGAGATTGTTGTTTTGTGTTGAATTGACCCTTAGACTTATCTATTACGCTGCATGCACATTCATTAATTCGACTGATATTTCCAACCAACTGCACAATAGGTCACAAACTTCTCATTCCTTGGAAGTACCATCGACAAATCTTATCTCGTGGTTCTTTCGTTTCTTTAGTTGTTCAGTAGAACCAAATAGAATTCCTTTCTTTTGTAAATTGAATATGTAAAATGTCTGTGGCTGAAGGATATATTTTATTTTTATTTTTTTTAAAGATGAAATTTTTCATTGACTAGAGAGAAAACTCCACATCCGAAGGTGCTTTATAAGATAAACTTCTCATTGAAAATGAAATAAGATAAATAGTAAGAAGAAAGAAAATATATTTTTAACAAAAAGTAAAAAAGAAAGATAGAGGGTGTCCATCCTTACACAAAACATACACTTTCATTTATTCAATAACATTTGGAGGTGAAAGGATTTGAATCCATAACCTCTTGGTTATTAGGTATATGTCATGCCACTGGAACTATGCTCTTTTTTGGCCACCACACTACACAATTGAAATACTCCTGTCTTGAAAACAATAGAAAAGCATTCAAATGCCTCTAGAATAAAAAGTCTTATCTTCATCTGTTTTTGAACATCACTTACTCTGATAAGAGGTTCAACATTTTAAATTTTTGGAACTTGCCAGATAGCTTGCAGTTACTGACACTGTTAATTTGATGCATTAATATTTTATTTTTTGTTTCCTACAGTGCTTTATATGTCGTTGATTTAAAGAAATTCCGAGAAACAGCAGCAGGAGATAATCTTAGAGTTTTCTATGAATCTCTGAGCAAGGATCCGAATAGTTTATCCAATTTGGATCAGGCAAGTAAATTTTGCATCGTCTGATCCCTTGTTAGCATAACATGTGGTACTTCATAAGCATTGAGATAATGTTTGTCAAGTAAATTTTACATCACCTGATATCTTATTTTGTTTCAATTCAATGGTGCATTGCCATTTACCATCTTACCATATAGTACTCCAATCTGTTTTTGAACATTGATATAATGTTTATAGTATTTATTTCTAGTTGTTGGTGTGATAGGGTGTATAAGCTCCAATTGGAAAAGATTTTTTTTAATTTTATTTTTGTTGTAATCCATTGGTAAGATCTCATCTTTTTGTAAATTCCATCTTATCAATGAAATTTCATTGTTTCCTAGAAAAATAGTGTAGTTACATAGTAACATATTACTTGTCCTAATGAATTCAAATAAAGAAATTACTTGTCCTAATATTTAACTTCATCTCATCAAGTATACAGAACGTTGACAGAAAGACTCAAGAGTTGTAACATTAGAAATCCTTCTGTGCTTGGAATTTTGTAATATATATTTTCCCTTCTTTTCAGGATCTTCCTAACTACGCTCAGCACACTGTGCCCATTTTCTCTCTACCACAAGAATGGCTCTGGTGTGAGTCATGGTGTGGTAATGCCACAAAATCCAAGGCGAAAACCATTGATCTCTGTAACAACCCCATGACCAAAGAACCGAAGCTTCAGGTCGGATTGTTGTTCTTCAATTCATTTTGTATCTTTAGTAGCAGAATCATTCCATATCTTTTTTTTTTGTATGTATGCCTTTTCATCTTCATCATTGATTGAAATTAGTTGCAATTATCAGGGTGCCAGAAGAATTGTTCCTGAATGGCCAGATCTTGATTTGGAGGCTAGAACATTCACAGGTAAAATATTAGGTGATGTAAACCCCCAAACACCCGACTTATCGACAGATCAAGCCGACGCTTCCCCGAGTAAGGAGTCTATTGATGAAGATGTGGAATCAAAGGCAGAGTTATAATGAAGATCATTTAAGTTCTACCACATTAGACTGATGGGAGAATTCTGGTTTTCAATTCAACATCTCCTACTTCAACCATAAGTTAGGCTTCTTAGAATTAACTTGGAAGCCAGATGAATACATTCCTGGCTGATAAGATAATGAAGTGAAGACATGACTCTCCCATCAATTTTCTTGGAAGAGTTATTATATAAATTTTCCTACCTTCTCTAGTATTTTAAATAGTAACTTAATGAAAATGTGGGCAATTTTGATAAAGACCTGTATAATAATAGCTGGTTTTGTAGTTTAGTGCAATGACTTCATACTGCCTTGGAGTTACCAAGAATTTTCTTTCTATAAATTCCATAGGGAAACCTTTTGTTATGATGCTATAAATTTGCATCTTGCCTCCATATGTCATGTAACCAAAATCTAATTGAAATTATGGAAATTCTTAATTATGCTAGAATTCCTGGAATAGTACCTTTTTCTAAGTCATAATCATTGTGATTGGGATGGGATTTGATACTATCCACAGCAGGATGTTGGAGACTATGAATCCCCAAGTCATTCCAATCAACATAAGCCTATTTTTTTTTTCCAAGCCTAGTAAAACACCATCACCCCAAAAACCCTTCAATTTAGCTTTATGACCGAGTATAAAATTTGTTTAATTAATTATCTATTTACAAGAAGTGATATTTTCATTAAAGATGAAGGTGAATGTGGTTTTTGTTCACGTTAGCTTTTTATTTGTTTCAAGACCTTTCATTTTTCTGGTGTATATTCTTTTTTTTAGGGATCCAAGTCGAAATAGAAAATTTCAAGAAACGATATGTTGGGAATTTCTTATGATAATCATCCATGGTTACCTTTGTTTCAAAAAAATATTTATGTCTTTTCATTTTGTGTGATGTGTATTCATGTGCTTGAGGCTTTTTACACGGTTGGTAATAGATGAATGACTATAAATGGCTGGCTTTGAATGATAGATTAATGAAAAAATATATGAATCTTTTCAAAACCTTAAGCACGGTAAATTTCTTCAAGCTAGTTAGGAGATTTGAACCCGTAATCCTTTAATTATATTGGATCATGTATGGGTAGCAGTCTTCCCTTCTACATTTTCAACACAGTTTCATGGAAAAGACCTTAGCCTGAAACATACAAATATCCTTCACCAATGAAAAAGGATGCTTAAGTTTTACCATTGATTTATAAATAACATTTCAACTATCAGTGACAAATTTTGTTTCTTGTTCAAAAAATTGACTGAGTTTCTGTATAATTTCTATGAATCAATAAGATATAAGAACTAAAACTGTACATAAGGTTATCTTATTTACAAACTCAAGTAGAATATACACAACAAGGGAAAATTTTAAAAGTCAAACCAACTGTTTTTCCTAACCAATTCTAGTTCTAAAGCTATCAATGATCAAATATTTGGTTCTCTTTATTGTGGAGGTTGAGTTCATGGTCTCACATTCTCAAATTCTTCAGTTACACCTCCCTCCAAGACCTCCCATTTTGTACTGGATATCATTTCATTGCAGACCTCGAAACCGGATTATCCCGAATAGCAGCCTTCATTTTGAGTTGCTAAGAGAAATATAATTCAACTCTTAGAGCATTTTCAACGAATCAAATAATCAAGAGATCTTTTATGTTTGATGCTGAATGTGATTGGTCATCGGAGCATGTCGTCGTTAACCAGTTGAGGCCCGCTCGGTGTCAGTGATATACTGAAGTTGCTTCCATCGCCAACAAATGAAGGATGACCATAAGGCACTGGCCGATCAGAAATTTGAGGAACTTCAATGTCACCCTCCAACATTTTCAGAGCTTCCATAATGGTAGGCCTTAAAGTCACCATCACATGAGAACATAAAATTCCAACCGCAACAAACCTCTCCATTATGGCTTTTGGATTTGAATTTGAAGAGTCTCCTCCATCTTTCAGCAGAGATGGATTTAGAGTTTCCCCTAATTTTCCAGCTTTCACCAAGGACCAAGCCCAATCCGTGATCAGAAATGCGCGCGGTGATGACGACAAGGAGAAATCAAGAGCTTTTCTCCCACACATTATCTCCAAAACAACTACTCCAAAGCTATAAACATCACTCTTCTCAGTTAGTTGTCCATAAAGCGCATATTCGGGGGCTAGATACCCATGAGTTCCTGCAACTCGAGTCGTGAGATGAGACTGTCCTTCCGTACTCTGTTTGGCGAGCCCGAAATCAGCCACTCTTGCTCTCATATCCGCATCTAGCAATATGTTTGTCGCCTTGATATCCCTGTGATATATGGAAGGTTTCACTCCATAGTGCAGATAGGCTAACCCTTTTGCCACATCCAAGATAATATTCTTCCTTTGAGGCCATGTCAATGGTTTTTTCACAGTTCCAAGTTGATCAAATGGAGAAAGGAACAAATGATCATCAAGATTTCCATTAGGCATGTAATCATAAACAAGGTATCTCTCACTTTCTCTCCCACCATAACCATCATCCCCATCAATCACACAACAACCTCTAAGTGGAACAAGATTCCTATGCTTCAAATTACTAATTATCTCAACCTCATTACAAAACTCAGCATTACCCTGAAAGTCTGATTCAATCACTTTCTTGACTGCCACCATACTTCCATCAGGTAATGTCCCTTTGTAAACTAAACCAAACCCGCCTCTCCCGATGAAGTTCTTCGACGAAAATTTATCAGTCGCCTTCTCAAGCTCCTGAATTTTAAACCAAATTGATCCAGTATTAGGCCTAGCATGTGGCCTAGACCCTTGTTGTTCATCCAGCTCCACATCAAACTCCAAACCAGACTTCAAAACCATTCTTTTCCATTTATAATACCAAAACCAAGTCCCCATCAGAACAAAAACAACCAAAACTCCAACGGCAGTAAAGCCATAAACAAGAGCAGAATGCTTACTACTTTTCAAATCAATTTCAGAACTCAACTGCAAATTAAAGATACAACCTAACGCGCCACGACCCTGAGGGCCAAACTCATTCACAACACCAGCAGCATAAAGAACAGTAAAGTAAAAACAATCCATAGAATGAGATTTATTACCATCAATTCCAGTCAAAATCGACTGAACTTTGAAACCAGCAGCAAGACAAGCATCACAACCCGGACCAACAAGTTCCGCCCGGCACCCGAAATCCAGCGGGGAGTCCCGGCCGAGCTTCGCAGCCCAATCGCTAGTATTCTGAATACCAGCACAGACATTATCAGAGATCACAAACTGCAAGGGGTCAAAGCAATTTGACACAATGTCGGCCGGAAGCGAGATCGACGAGAGCTTCAATTGGTAATCTTGGAGGCAAGAAGTAGAAGTGGGCAGGTCTGGGAGGTTGAAAAAAGAGGTGTCTTTGAGGTTTTGGGCCAGAGCAATTCCATACAAGGACAAAAGGGTTTGGCAACAAGGGGATTTGGAGGTATCGTTAATGGCGAGTTTCGGGTTTCGGCAATCAGTGGCATTCCAAGGGATTGTGAGGACGTAATTGAGATCCATTGGACAAATGGCGGCTGAAGTTACAGAGAGTGAACAGAGGAGGAGGAAGAAGATGATGAAATTGTTCATCGTTTTTGGTTTTTGGATCGAATTCTTTGATGGGTATTGTGAAATCGAGATGGGTTTCAAAGAAAAATGAAGTTAGAAGAGGAAAGAAAGAGAATTGAAGGAGTTGTTCTTGTGAAGGTCAAATGAAACGTGCACCATTTTTCTGGTTGATGGTGGCTGGATTGTTTTTGTCGTCTTGTACAAATTGTCTTCGATGAATCTTCGTGGAAAGCGAAAAGGGAAAGTAGTAGATAATGGATATGAGGTATGCTAGTGGAGAAATTGGACTGACCAAGGCCTACCTGCCAACCCACGTGGCACATCCCTATCATTCCACGTGGCAGAGTTTTTTTTCTTTTTTTATGTTAATATTTCTAAACAATTTTTTAAAATATTAGAGGTACCTACAAATTAATGTTACGAACGAATAGAGATGTTGATGAGCAGGACGAAGAGAATGATGAATTTACCGTCCCCATGACACAGTACCATAGGAAAAATAAATATCTCTATATACAGATCTCGAACTTGAGCTTCGAAGAAAATATATCCTCAAAGTTCAAATCTTTGATTAACTGCGTTGTCCTTCAAAAACATCATATTATTTAGGTTAAAATTCAAATTTCAACTATATAGCAAACTAATCTATTTATTTATATTTATGAAAATAAATGGATTAATATAATTTTTTCAACTAATGGATAGAAATTTGAAAGTTCAAAAAAATGCTAAATACATTAATATTATCAAAGAGTTCAAAAAAAAAAAACATGAGAACATAGGAAAGTGCTTCAAAAAGAAATATTTATCTCTTTATTCATAATTCAACAATATCAAAAGAAAAAAAGAAAAAAAAAATTGTGGCATCATATGATGCCACGTATGTACTAAAATCCTAAATACATTAATATTACCAAAATGGCTTGAAACTAGATTTTTTTTAATCGTACTTTTGTTATTGAGTTAAGGGTGGGAGATTTAAACCAGGCATAATTCAGTTGCACTATTGGCCTATTGATAGATTTTTGTTGTAGTTATAAATAATATAATAATGAAAGTTAAAAGGTCAGCCTTGTAACATATGCAATTATATTTAATATCTTTCTTCAAAAAAAATATATATATATATATCAAATATCATTCTAGGTACCCCTACCCCTTCTTCTTTCCTTCTTGTCCTCGTCCTCAAATCATTTGTCAACTTGCATACACTATAATAATAGAACCGATTGAAGACTGTAATTCATTCAACAATTTCAAGTCAGAAATATTAATGGCACATAGAAGATTGATAAATCATCTAAAAATAAAGATTGCCAGGTAGTGCAAAAGTTCAAGGGAAAGTCTCTAGGCCAAGCACCGGAGACATCGAAGGAGAGTGTCACATATGAGTTTTGAATCTGGGACCTTGAAGGGAGCATACCTTTAAAGCCCAAGTCTTCAACCGTTACGCCACCTCTTGGGGACCTTTCTACGACAGTTTACCCTTCAAAGGATCAATAGAAGGAAGAATTTCCCACCCATGTTCTCACAATCACCCAGCATGGTAAAAAATTTCCTGCAAATTAAAAATCTCAGTTTCATTAAAAGTTGAGCACAATCCATAATTTCTTCTCCATGGATCCACCATACCTTCACTTCATCAGAATTGTCTTCAAGGTTATTTAAAATGCAAGAAGCCCTCCCTCTATTTCTGGCTGTAAATGCTCAGTCTTACTCTTACCATTTGTTCAGGGTCTCTTACGGGTTCTACTGATATGACCTGGCATGATAGAAGGCTCACAAAACTTTACATTGCACTTTATTGAGAGAAAACTTGTTTCTAAATTCAAGATTCGAATTAGTCTATAAATAGTTTGATCAACGCTATTTGATATGAAAACAAGCTGTTGATGACGTCTAGACTCAAAAGACATTTTTGTTAAAACATCCTTCTAAAAAAATCTTACATTCAAGATACAACATATACGCCTATTTATAGCCTTCAAAGATACCTATGGCTAACTCACGGGTTGTAACTCTCTTTCCTATCAATACCGTTATAACCACTACCAAAATTGTAACTGACTTTAAAACTGAAAAATACATAACAGTTGCCTGAAACCGAGAATCGATGTCCAAGTAATCAACTTCAAAGTCTGTAACCATCCTAGAGTGACTGAAGTTCTTGTGGCATGAGTAAAATACCTCAGTTCATATCAGTTTGTTAACTTCCTGCCACCTTCCAACTTCAGTATACATTTTGAGAGTCGGACATAGTTGCCAGTGTTTTCTGGTTCCATGACAAATAACTATCTAGTTGAAGCTTCAACCATTTCGAGATTTTGGTCATTTCGGCAGGCAGTTGATAATAGCGAACCCCTAACGCTTGGTCCTGCTGGCATTGACATTTCATCCACAAGTTTACTTGCTTCAGCCGACCTCCCTGCTTGATTTAAGAGATCGACAACACTAGCATAATGCTGAGCTCTGGGTTTGATTGAATACATGGTGCTCATGTAGTTGAAATACTTTAAACCGTCATCAACAAGACCTGAATGGCGGCAACCCAATAACAATCCTGTGAATGTAATGTCGTTGGGTTGAATGTCTGCTTGTATCATCTCTTGAAAGGTTGACACTGCTTCAAGCCCAAGTCCATAAGAAGCATAAGCATTTATCATGGTATTCCAAGCAACCAAAGTCTTTTCACTTCCATTAAGCATGTCGAAACACTTGCGAGCATCGGCTAAACTTCCACATTTTGCATACATTGCAGTAAGGGCTATCAGCACATAAGAATTTGAATTCAACCCCATCCTACAAGCCAACTCATGAATTTGCCTCCCCCGTTCGAGTGCCGATGACTGCGCACAAGCTGGGAGGACGCTCATTATAGTCACCCAGTTGGGTGTCACTCCCGAATCTTCTTTCAACATTTCATCGAACAAACTCAATGCCTGTTGTGCCAAGCCACTCTGCGCGCAACCAGAAATCATAGTTGTCCAAGAAACAATATTCCTCGACGGCATTCTCTCAAAAATCGCCATAGCATCGTCCGCACACCCACCCATCATGTAACCAGAAAGTAAAGCATTCCAAGCAGAAACATCTCTAACAGACATATCATCAAACACCTTACGCGCATCACTC
The DNA here is from genome assembly GCA_037832685.1 of Sicyos baderoa. Taxonomy (NCBI): domain Eukaryota; kingdom Viridiplantae; phylum Streptophyta; class Magnoliopsida; order Cucurbitales; family Cucurbitaceae; genus Sicyos; species Sicyos baderoa. The sequence continues at coordinate 7,769,313 of JBBMEF010000022.1, forward strand.
ACCTCCCCACATTTCCCATACATTTTAATCAAAGAAGTAGCCACATACAAATCAAGCTGCAACCCAGCTCTCAAAATCAACCCATGAACACATCTCCCCATCCAAACACACCCCAACAAATCCACAGCCTTGAGAACAAAAGGAAAAGTAAAGTAAAACCCAATAAACCCCCAAGAATGCATAGAAAAATAAGTGGCAACAGTCCTCTCCGCAAACCCAAATCGCGCATAAGCTCGAATCATGGAATGAAACAAGAGAGAAGAAGGCTCACAAACCCGATTGAAGACGAAAGCAGCTGAACCAACATCACCAGAACTCCCATAAAACGCCACCATACTCGAACCGACGGGCGCGGCGGGTTCGAGACCACGCAGAATCATGTGGGCATGAACCTGTTGGCCCAATTTCAAGAGTTTTTGGGCGGTGAGGAACTGGAAAACGGGCGCATAAGAGAGAACCGGAGGTGGGTCGAGCGCAGAGAGCGGCTGCAGGAGATTTCGGAGGCTTGAGCATTTGAACGGCGGGGATGACGGCGGCGGGGAAACGCCGATGTGTGGAGAACCGGAGAAAGAATGGAGGAATCGGAAGAGAAGAAGATTAGGGTTTGGTTTGAAGATCGATAATCGAATGCCGTTGGGCATGTCGTCGTAAGGTTTTGGAATGGAGGGAAAGCCACACTTATTATTTCTCTTTTCTCTTATTCTTTAAACTTTATTGCTAAAATTGACTTAATTTTAATTTTAACAATCATACCCCAAATATCATTTTTAACAAATCATGCAAAAATATCTACCAATTTAAAGTTCAAACAAAATCTTTCAAAGGAATAAATTAAAAATATAAGTGAATGTAATAAAAAATTAGAGTGACTATTTGGAGTACATCAATTTTATAACGGTACATAATCACTATAATTAATGTTATAATTAATTGCGACAATGAATAAAATTTATGGAATTGTCATAATTGCTACATAAGAGTGTTTGAAACGGTCATCGTTTTCACGATTTCTTCTAGTGTTTGAAAACAAAACATAAATTTTGAAAAAAGCAATTCACAACAAGCCTCTAAAATTCATAGAAGAAATAAATTAAGATAACCTTCATTTAAGTTTAAAAAAGATAATGGACTATTACAAATAGTAGAACTAAAAAAAATTACAAAATCCCACACCTTGAATATTAATATACAAAAGCCAACAAAAACACAAACTCTAATAGTATAAAAATATCTTCACCTTACTATGCTTTTGAACTTAAAAAACATTAATGTACAAAAACATAAAACTTAAAAAACTTATGCATAAGAAATTAAACAAATCTTGATTTTTTGCAACATTATTTGCCGTGCCGTGATTCTCTTTATTTATTATTGTAATATGTGAATTACACATCATTAACCTAGATGAGTGAAATGTAACTTGGGTTAATATATGAGGGTTAGTTAAC
>JBBMEF010000022.1:7790224-7803597 GCA_037832685.1 Sicyos baderoa
CATTTTCTAAAATTTAATATCTATATATATCAACATCAACATTGGAAAGAAAATGCATGTTAGGTAAAAATCACTTCAACAAAAGTACCATCAAGCACTATCTATATGTTTCAGTGCTCTTTTCAAAATAACTCTTTGATTAACTAACCAACCACCATAAATTTCTTGAAAAACTACTTTTAACCATTCCTAAACTATCTTAGGACAAGAAAAAGAAAATGACATTGATGAAAGAAAACGAAATTACCGAGCGTATCGCCAGCACGAAAGCGCTTTCCCTTCGGCCAGGAGGCGACGTTAAAGGTCCAGCCTTGAGCACCACCAACAGTGTAAACAGCAGCCTGAGACACATGGGAAAATTGAAGCACCAACAAGCAAACCATCACAGCACCCATCACAGCACTGCCACTTCCCTGAGCCATATTATTAATTGGTTCTAAGCTCTAAACTTAAAACAAGAGAAAAAGGAGAAAATGGGCTTAAAAGAGTAGTGTTTGGTTATGGTGTGAGGAAATGGATGAGAATTTTGAGCCTTTTTATAAATGGGGAGATGGGGTTTAGAGAGATCATTAAAAAGCACAAACTTTGCATTATAAAATTTTATATGGGTTGTTGGAGTAATTATTATGATGGAAATTTTTTGATTGTGGGTTTGGTTGGTTTTCATGAGTGGACTCACTTTTCATTTACATGTAGGTCAAAGCATGGGATACTGATAGTAAATTGATTAGAATGAAAGTTAATATAGTTTAATTAGTGGTAATCCATTTCTACTCCACATTACAATGGTTACGGGTTCGATCTCTGGAATGGGTATATGTAATCTCAGTCCCCCAATTTGTGGTAAGAGTAAAACTCTCCTACACATGTATGTGTAGAGGAGCCCTACCTTTTTGAGTATGTGGCACCATTTGGTGTCACAAAAATTTCTTTTATTTAAAGAGTTTATTAAAAAATAGTGAAATTTTTGTGGCACCCAATGGTGCTACATATCCAAAAGGTAGGGCTCCTCTACATTTGCATGTGTATGGGAGTTATACTCTCGTGTTAATTAACGTTTATTATCGATAAAAAAATAGTAAATACTTATAAAAATAGTTTTTTTTTTTTTTTTTTTTTGTATAAGTCATTACTTCATCTTCTTTTATTTAAAGAAAATATATTTTTAGTTGTTAGATAGTGAGTAGTTTTAATTTGATTCTTAAATTTTAAAATTAAATATTTTTATTTGTGACATTTTAATAATTCTTATTTTTAATTACTAAGGTAACAAAATCATAGTTACATAAAGTAATATTCATTAAAATATAATTAAAACAAACTAAATTTCAATGTATTTGTAGAGTAATTACTTGAATTAAATTTTTAAAAGAAAATAAATATAAAAGTAAACTAAAAAATACATCAAAACTAAAGGTTAAAAAATATAAATTTTAAATTTTAAAACACATAAAGGTAAAATTGAAACTAGATCTCAAATCTATAAATTAATAAGGTGATCGAAGGTTAGTGTTATTTAAGAGAAATTAATGTCGTCTATGTAAGGTTTGTTTGGACCACTCCCTCCAATTTGTACTAAAAAATAATAATAATAGATTAATAAGGTAATTTTTCTTATTATTTATCCTAAGGTATTCAAACAGCCTATAACTGACTTAGTCCTCTATTTCCCTTCGTGTTTTTTTCTTTCGAAATTCATCAAAAATATGAAAATAGAAATTGGGAATTTAAATATTTCTATCTTAATTAAGTAACAAAGGTATATGCCATATTTTAACTTATCATCTATGATCAAGTTGAAATTAGACCATCTTTTAAAAGAGAAAAAATAAAAGTAGCTACTATAACATAGGGTGGGTTATAATACCACATGGTGGTCACGTAGCTATGTTACATACATTTATATTTTCATTTCAAAAGAGACATTTATATTTTGGAAAACAATTTCTCTTATAAAATTTCAAAAAAAAAAAAAAAAAAAAAAAATCCATTTGATTTTTTATTTTTAAAAATAAATCTATAAATACTATTTTTACATATGATTTTCCATAAGGAAAATTTGACAAATGTGTAATTTAAGAAACTAACCCAAGGAAAGATCTACGATTTGTTTGTATTTAAATGCATGTCCATTTTTTATTGAAGAAATAAACTCTAAATAATTAAATATACAATGGACTAATATACCCTTGGACTTTAAATTCATTTATTTTTTTATGTATTGTTACAAAAATTAAATATGAACGGTTGTAACAACCATTCAAAATTGAAAGAGAATTGAAATTTAAATATGAAACAAACTTCTGGACAGAATTCCAACGAATATAAATTTAAAATTTTCGTTTAGACAAAAATTTTAAACAAAACTGATGAAAATACAAATTTGAAATTGATTTTTTTACCTTATTGTATGTACGTACGTATGAAACATACAACTTCATCCCACGTCGTCGAAACCAGTTGCACGTATTCAACAGAGAAACCAGTTTTACCTTATCATGCGACTGTACGTACTTTTACACAACCTAATAACTAGATAACAAGAAATTGAATAGGACATTATACCTAGGTTCTTTTCAATTAAATTGGCAGGAAATTTTGATAGGAAGACGTATGAATCTTCTGGCCTTCCCATCATGCGTTCAAGGGCACGTGTGGGAGTCTGTGAACTTCCCGACCATCTAAAGGTTGATGCCCCTATAGACAAACGTATGAACGTACCGGTTGCAAGTCTCGTGAATGATGCAGTAAACTGTGACTTACTAGACTTTATGACACTAAACTGGAAGCTTCTCTGCTCAGTGCGAACTTATTGAATGTTTCCTTCAAAATCGTCCTTGTTTGGAAACATTGTACCTACTTTCATCACACTTTAACCTAAGTGTGGCCGGACTGTACATAGAGAATTAATTTATCTCACTTCAGGATTTGGAGTTTAGACATACATTTAAACATAAAAAATGTGTAATCAATCCTAGAGATAATTTTTAGAATTAGATATCTAGTACCATTTCCCTAAAATATATTCAACAATAATAAAAACGAATCCAAATATAGCAAAAATTTTAAATAGTGGTAGCGTTCCATTCAACAAAATGATGATTTTAATCAACTCAAACTCAAAAGGCCAAATAAGTTATTGTTGCCCGCTTTGGTTTTAAATGTGTTAGCCCGTAAAATCTTATTATTTGTTTTCATTTTTTCTTTACATGATTTTATATGAGAGAAATAAAGGAGTGATACAATTGAATAACCATATTAACACTATTTATGGGGATTTGACTTTACCACCTTTACTTTTACATCATATATTAAGTTTTATAATATATAAAAAAAAAAAAAATTTATGTAACAAAATAATAAATTAAATTAAAAATAATAAAAAAATTAAAATTTAATTCTTATAATTTCAAAAACTAAAGTTTCATCTCTATCATTTGAATAAATATAAATTTTAGTCTCTATGAATTCAAAAAATATAATTTAATTTTTAAATCATCAGTAAATTAAGTATTCAAAAATTAGTTATTCATGTATCAATAATGAAATTATGAGTTAGGTGATTGATATAACAAAAATAGTTCAGCCTAGTTCAAATTATGATTAAATTTTAATTTTCTTCAAGCCGATTAAATTCTAAATTATGATTAAACATTTTGACATACAATTAAATTCTAATTTTGTTCGAGCTTTGAGAATTAACTTTTTTCATACCCTAAAAAAATAATTATTATATTGTTCATATGAACACATTTGGGCCTAGTTCAAATTAAAGGCTATGGGTGGGTGCACATGTTCAAACATGAAAGTCAACAACTACCCATTTAAAAAAGCATACATAAAATAATGTGAGAAAAAATCCTTAAAATGATGAATGTGTAGCAATTTAAGGCGATAATTTGGTGGTGTTTTCAAAGTCAGCACATGTGCCATTCAATTTAGCAACACTCCTAAGTGAATCTAGAACATGAATTTAAATCCTCCCATTCCAATATTGTTTTTTTATAGTTCCAAAATTGGTTTTTTTTTGTTTTGATTTAATATGGGAGGATCCAACCCGTAACATCGATCATATAAGATACCACTATAGTTCAGCTTATATTGGCTCGTAACTTTGATTCTTAGATCTTAAAAAAAGCTTAACTAGAATTTAATATTATAATTTGACAAAACTTAAAATTTAGTCTCAATCATTTTAAAAACTCCACCATTCCGATAAAATCTAAAAATAATCATTATCGTATTTGACGAATTAAATATAAAAGTTAGATATTCATATTTCATTATCGGTCATGTAAGTCAAGTGATTGATTGAACACAAATAATCTATATACTTAGTTCACCAATAATTACGAATCAAATAAACAATGTTTTAAACTATATCAAAATTATAAAGTTAATTTTAAACTTTTTCCTAAATTCAAAATAAATAAATAAATTGTACTAGCAACTTTAGGATCCTCTAATAAAATTATAACACATTTTTATCAAAAAATTGGTTTATACCAAAATTCAAAGTAATTGAACTCAATCAACAATATTTGTTTGTATTCAATCAGTTTGTTAAGTGATTGAGTTTATCAATCAATTATTAGTGATTGAACTCAATTACTTGTAATTTTGCTATAAACTAATTTTTTACTCCATTTTTTGTTATACATGAAAAAACCCCTAAAAAAAATCTAACATTTTCCAAATCATATCAACTATATTTTAATTTTTAAAATTTTAAAAACTAAAATTTATACCAAACCTTATAATTTATCCTTTCAATTTCGTTAGTTTAGTATTAAAAATAAAAAAACGTTAGTTTTGTCTAATTTTTATTAAAAAAAAAAAGCTTTTGTTTTTAATCAAGGTCAGGTGCGAATTTACCGAAAATTGGGGCCGATTCAAAAAAAATTCTACATAAAAGAAGGGCATTTTTGGAAGTAAAAATGTAGGGTTTAGGGTTTTGTTGGTAAGAAAAGATAGTTTTACTTTTATCACCTTCTCGGAAAATATAAAAATAAAAATAAATAATTAGCCCTCCGGCGAGCAACCCAACCCTCCGGCGAGCGACGGCGGAAACGACGGCACAGCCTTTACCGAATTTGGCTCTAAACTCCATATTTGAAGCTCGCGGGTCTTACTTCTTGCTGATGTTTCCCTTCAATCGGACTGTATATAGGCTCCGTCCAAGTGAGTTACTCGTTTTCTCAATTATTCAATAAATTATGTACTTTAGAGTTGGACGTACATTGTTTATCGGTGATTTTGAGTTCTCTTTTCGATTTAAGCTTCGATACTTTATTTGAGCTTTCTAGAAATGAATTAGATTCCTTGACTAAGGATCATTTTTTAGGATATAGGGAAATTTGTCCCACCTTGATTAGTTAAGGGAAAGATGATGGATATATAAGTAATGACAATCATTGAGTCATTTTGAGTGAAAACAAAATCAAAGTCATAGGGGTTTATGTCGAAAGTGACAATTTCATACCAATGTGGAGATTATCCTAGGTATGTCGTCCTTATCAATTGTTGGTATAACTATAAGATTCATGCTTCTAACTTAGCCATGTCGATAGAATTCATAGGCTTAGGACAAAGACGTTGGGAGCATGGAGGATGGTGAAAATCCACGATAATGAGCTTTATCATATTGGTGATGTACTCTCGGGAGAAGAAGATTTAGGTCTAGATATGATGCTAGACGAATTGACTAAGCAGACTATTCTCAAAAGAAGGGTAGTTTGATCAGAATTGTAGTCATGAAAGAAATTTGTCGTAAATAGCTTTCAAACTAGTGGTGTACTTTGTCCCCAAGGGGTGGCGCGGTGGTTGAAGACTTGGGTTTCCCTCAAGGTCCCAAGTTTGATACTCACCCGTGATATTAATTTGTTGGCACCTTGTGTGTTTCCATTCCTTTGTTATCTCCTGGTTTCCAAAAAAAAAGAAAAGAATGGTGGTATACTCTCAATAGAAGAGGAGTTTAGTCTGGATATAGGTTAGACAGATTGACTATTTGAAGGAGGCTCGATCTTTGTTCGAGGGAAGATTTGGGTTGTCGTCCTTATCACATTTTGTATGAAAATTAGTTGGAAACGACAAAAATCTTTAACTGAAAACAGAAATATTGTAGGGTCAGGCGGTATGAATATAATAATAAAGGGGGCTTTGAGGTGCATAAGGGTATGAGTTCAAATCTCATGGTGGCCACCTACCTAGGAATTAATTTCATACGAGTTTCCTTGGCATCGAAATCTTGTAGGGTCGGGCGGTATGCCCCGTGACATTAGTCGAGGTGCGCTTGTGCACGCAAGCTGGCCCAGACAGTCACAGATATCAAAAAAAAAAACAAAAAAAAAAAACATAAATATGAAGTGGATTTCTTCCAATCAATCCACATTGACTTTCGACATGAGGCCATTTACTTAAGGACTTAATGATGGATTTCTTCCCTCTTTCACCAATTGAGGCTTTTTGTTGGTGGAGAGTAAATGTTCCTCCTCATCGGCATCGAAGGAGGGAAGAAAGGGACAAAATGAGGAGAAAGGAGTAGTAACGATGCTGAAAGATGAGCATGGGGAGGAGAGAAAGCAACCTTATGTCGTCGGTGAAGGCTCCTCGCTGATTAAGGTTTCAAGCCCAAAGAGTGAAGGAGTGTCATAAAAGACGGAAAATAATGAGAGAAAATTACGGCCTCGGTGGAGAGGGGAGGACGCGTTGCTGGAGTAGAGCACCTCTCCCCCTCCCTAGCGTCAGAGGAGACGCGATGCCAGAGGAGGATGAGTGATCAAGATGCGCTTTTAAGGTTCGCTCGAGAGATTTTTTTTAGAAAGGTTTTTTTCCTCATCATTTTTTTACCATGAATTTCATATTTCTTAAGGACACCCACCAATTTTCAGTTATTTCTTCAACTGCACGCACTTTTTGTCTCGATACTTGGCCTTAGCTAATAGCTATTTATAACCAGGGTCAATTGGTTTCTTTTGTTTGTTGTTATTACTGATTAAATTATTTTCTTTATCTGTCCTTTTTCCTTTTGTTCAATCTTAGGTATCTCGAAGTATAGCAATAAAGGAAGATTTTTTGGGTTGTTGCAATTTATTTCTGATTTTGGGGTCAACTTAGCAAGAAGGTTAGTTAGATCAAACTGGCAATGAAGGCTGGCTTTTAGTGAGGCTATGAGTGGGTGCCAGTAGTATGTGAACATTTAAGTTTGTTTTCTGAGATTGATAAAATTACCCGTCTTTATAGCGTATATAGGACCCGAAATACAAGATATACTCAGATGTCAACCAAAACTTAAGAAAGATACATGAAATCTTCTGATAGGATCAAATGTCAAATTTCAGTGACCAGCCAGCGTAGAGTTTTTTTTTGTTAGGACACAGAATTGATCTGGGTAGTTTTATTTGCTTCCTTGGATTTGATTGAGGTTAATATTTTTGCAGATTTCACGGAGCTCTATCAGAGCCTCAGAATGGAAGTAAAAGTGGCCATGTACTTGGTAGCAGGTTTAATCATTTTTCCCAGGTACACTAATGTCAATAACTTGTATAGTCTTAGTTGAACTTTTTGAAGCCACAATCTGATTTCCCTGTAAATTTTCTATTTTCTCGTTTCTTTTTTACATTTGTTTTATTAGATTTAAGAACTCAATTCCTGCATTTTGTGGAATCTTAATGGCAGACTACCTATAATTTGCCAACTTCAATCACTTGGAATACAGAAGTGGAAGAGAAAGTTGACGGCTTGTTTTTATCACTTTCTAACCATCCGTATCCTGAAGTTTCATGCTTTTCTCAAAAGGGTTATTCCCAGATCACAGAAGAAATTGTTGGCAGAACAATCCATGCCATTTGCTTAAAGAGTTTGGTGAGGTTGAGCGTGTTCCATACCAATACGTTGATCAATATGTATTCGAAGTTTGGTCGTATAAACTATGCTCGGTTAGTATTTGATGGAATGCCTAAGAGAAATGAAGCTTCTTGGAACAATATGATGTCGGGTTATGTTCGAGTGGGTTTACACTTGGAAGCCATGCTTTTCTTTCTAGATATTTGTGGAATGGGCACTAAACCAAGTGGATTTGTGATTGCGAGTTTGGTCACTGCTTGTAATAAATCCTCTAGTATGGCCAATGAAGGTTTCCAACTTCATGGTTTTGCAATGAAATGCGGTTTGATATATGATGTATTCGTAGGTACTTCTTTTGTGCACTTTTATGGTAGCTATGGGATTGTCTCTAATGCTCAAAAGATGTTCAATGAGATGCCTGATAGGAATGTGGTTTCTTGGACTTCTTTGATGGTTTCATATTCCAATAAGGGAAGTAAGGAGGATGTGATAAGTACTTATCAACGCATGAGGCATGAAGGAATATGTTGCAATGAAAACAATATAGCTTTAGTAATTAGTTCTTGTGGGTTTCTTGTAGATGTATTGTTGGGTCATCAACTTCTTGGACATGTTATAAAGTTTGGATTAGAGACTAAAGTTTCTGCAGCTAACTCTCTCATATTCATGTTTGGTGCTTGTGGCGACATCGATGAGGCTTGCAGTATTTTCAATGAGATGAATGAAAGAGACACAATCTCATGGAATTCCATCATCTCTGCCAATGCGCAAAATGCTCTACATGAAGAATCATTTAGGTATTTTTACCGGATGCGGTCAGTCCATGAAGAGATAACTTACACAACACTTTCTATTTTGTTATCAATTTGTGGCTCTGTAGATTATTTGAAGTGGGGAAAAGGACTTCATGGTCTAGTAGTGAAATATGGACTAGAACCTAATATCTGCCTTTGTAATACTCTTTTAAACATGTATTCTGATGCTGGGAGAACTGAAGATGCAGAATTGATCTTTAGTAGAATGTCAGAAAAGGATATAATCTCATGGAATTCCATGTTAGCATGCTATGTTCAGGATGGAAGGCATCTGTGTGCTTTAAAAGTTTTTGCTGAGATGCTTTGGCTGAAAAAGGAGATCAATTATGTAACTCTTACCAGTACATTAGCTGCCTGTTTAGATCCTCAATTTCTTTTCGAAGGCAAAATTCTCCATGGTTTTGTCACCATCTTGGGCCTGCAGGATGCTTTGATCATTGGAAACACATTAATTACATTCTATGGAAAATGTCATAAGATGTCTGAGGCAAAAAGGTTATTCCAAAGAATGCCCAAACATGACAAAGTAACCTGGAATGCACTTATTGGCGGTTATGCTGAAAATGTGGAACCGAATGAGGCAGTAGCAACTTTTAAATTGATGAGGGAAGGCGATACACATGACATTGACTATATTACCGTCGTAAGTACTCTTGGTTCTTGTTTGACTCGTGAGGATCTGATGAAATATGGGATGGCCATCCATGCGTATACGGTTGTGACAGGATTTGATCTGGATCAGCAGCATGTGCAAAGTTCCCTTATCACAATGTATGCCAAGTGTGGTGACTTTCAGTCAAGTAGCTATATGTTTGATAAATTAGTGTTTAAAACTCCTAGTGTGTGGAATGCCATCATTACTGCAAATGCTCGTTATGGCTTTGGAGAAGAGGCTTTGAAACTTGTAGCAAGGATGCGAAGAGCTGGAATTGAGTTCGATCAGTTCAATTTCTCCACCGCTCTTTCAGTTGCTGCTGATTTGGCTATGTTGGAGGAAGGGCAACAGCTTCATGGATCAACAATTAAACTAGGATTCGAATTTGATCATTTTGTTTTAAATGCTGCTATGGATATGTATGGGAAGTGTGGAGAACTAGACGATGCTTTAAGAATACTTCCCCAACCAGCTGATAGGTCACGATTATCATGGAATACATTGATATCGATTTTTGCTAGACATGGACGTTTTCAGAAGGCTAGGGACTCTTTTCATGAGATGTTAAAACTGGATGTGGAACCTGATCATGTATCATTTGTATGTCTTCTTTCCGCCTGCAGTCACGGGGGGTTAGTTGATGAGGGTCTTGCTTATTATGCTTCAATGACTTCGGAATATGGAATTCAACCCGGAATAGAACATTGTGTGTGCATGATCGATCTTCTTGGACGATCAGGAAGGCTGGTTGAAGCTGAAACTTTTATTAGGGAAATGCCAATTCCACCTAATGATTTTGTTTGGCGGAGCCTTTTAGCTTCTTGCAGAATACATCGCAATCTAGACCTTGGAAGAAAGGCTGCCGAGCGCCTTTTTGAGTTGGACCCTTCTGATGATTCAGCTTATGTTCTTTACTCGAATGTCTTTGCAACAATTGGTAGATGGAACGATGTAGAGGACGTGCGGGGACGAATGGGAGCAAAGAAAATTCAAAAGAAGCCTGCTCATAGTTGGGTCAAGTGGAAAGGAAATATAAGCATATTTGGAATGGGGGACCAAACACATTCTCTAACAGACCAGATAAATGCCAAGTTGTTAGAACTTATGAAAATGGTTAGAGAAGCTGGTTATGTTCCTGATACAAGCTACTCACTACAGGATACAGATGAAGAACAGAAGGAGCATAATATGTGGAACCATAGTGAAAGAATTGCACTTGCTTTTGGGTTGATCAACATTCCTGAAGGTACCACTGTTCGTATTTTCAAGAATCTTCGTGTTTGTGGCGACTGTCATTCTTTCTTCAAGTTTGCTAGTGGAATTCTCAAGCGAAAAATCGTATTGAGGGATCCATACCGGTTTCATCACTTCACTGATGGCAATTGTTCATGTTCCGACTACTGGTAGTGAAGTTGCCCATGCTCATAATCTGATCAATTTCCAACGTCTCTGGCTGCTGACAAGGAGATACAGGTGAACACTAGAATCCTCCAAGTTCAAAATAAGAACACCTTAAAATTCTAGGACTTGTTTAATAACCATTTTGTTTTTAGTTTTTAGTTTTTGAAAATTTAAGCCTACAAATATCTCACCATATGTTTTTTCTTACTTGAATATCTACATCTTACCTATAATTTTAGAAACCAAACCAAAATTTGGAAACAAAAAAAAGTAGTTTCCAAAAATTTATTTTTGTTTTTGAAATGTTGTTAGCATTCACGCACTTTCTTAAAGAAAGATGGATACATTGTAGAAAGATGGAATACATAGTAGGAATTTTGAATAAAAATAAGCTTAAATTTCAAAAATAAAAAACAAAAAACTAAATGGTTATCAAACGGGACCTTAATTTCCACATGTATTAGCTAGGTTCATATCTCCCTCCCTCCCTAAATTGTTATTGAATTCAAAAAAAAAAAAGAAAAATCAGTAGGAAACTGTTAAGAACTTGAGTTCAGTTGGTAAATGTCTTTTCATTTTGTTTTCCTCCAATATATTGTCATTATATTTTATGATTTATATGTTTTTTCTTCAGTTCAGTTGCCAACTTGCCACACAAATGTTGCCATGAGAGGAAGCTTTTGCTGCTGTAGTCTGTTTTTTGCATTGACAACAAAAATGGTGTAGTTGTTTATGATGGAAAAGGACTTTCTAGCAGAGTGTGTCTGCCAATATCGCTTCTGACCCCGAGTTTCGAGTTGCGGAAGCAGTTGCCATTTCGTCGCTCACTAACAAAGAGAACAACTAAACAAAGGTGCAGTGTCAATAATGGTTGCGGTAACGGCAACAAGAAACGAGTTGTCGAATTGCTCTCGATGAACGGCAAAACCTAAGCTATTTGAAATGGCTTATGAAATGGATGCAGATGAACAATTTGCGTTGTTATTAATCTTTGTTGAGATCTCTTTTCTTTTTCTTTCTTTGATCCAAATCTCTGTATTTATATTTGTAGTTTTTCTTTCTTTTCTCTTTTTATTCGATGATTTGATTTTTCTGATAATGGTAAGAATTCATAGAATGAAGGAATAAATGCATTTTGAATTGATGTTATGTGACATCAACTGAAAATAGGAATCTGAGATGAGCATGTTTCCTTTTGTGTATTATTATTGGATTTGTAAAGGTTAAATTACAAATTTGGTTCTTACTATGTATTTTAAAATTCTTCATTTTAATCCGTGTAGTTTTAATAATTTCAATTTTTTTTTTTTAACTTTTGACATTCAATAGTTTCAATTTAATCTTTATAGTTTGATAAAACTTCAAAAATCATTATCATAGTAATCATATATACACATTTTTTTAAGATAGTAGTATTTTTTGTATGTTGGTGTTAGTTAATGACTGTATTATGATTTAGGATTGACTAAAATATAAAAGAAAAAGAGAAATTGGTTTTTTTGAAGATAAAATACAACTTAGAGGCAATTTGTGAAATTAAGTCCAAAGGATTAGATTGAATGTCCAAACCATTAGGTCCAAGATTTCAACAAGATTGACCCAGTCTACCAAACATGGTAGTCTATTATATTAATGTCAAATAGTACAAATGTGGTCAATCTTTTAATGTTTCAATCAGTAAAAATAAGTAATGGAATATATATATATATATATTTTTATTTTTATTTTTTTTGGTTAAAGGTTGCTTTCTCCACCACGGGTTAATACATTAAACTTCTACATAACTTTTTTTAAATACTTTATAATCTATTTTTAGATAGAACTTTTTTATATATATAAAATCTTAAAATTATATGAACACAACATAATTATTCAATTCTAACCTATCTAATTGACACATTACACCCAATTAAAAAAAGTTATAAATTCCAATAATCTTTCAAAAAATAATAATATTATTAAAGTAATTTCAACGAGTAATGACGTGTCAAAATCAAAGACTTTCAAAGACGGAGGATAGATAGAATTTAGGTTATTACTTGTTCAAAGATTTTAAATATTCAAAAAAAAAAAAACCTTCACTTTCATTTTTCAAAAATAAATACTCAAAATTAAGGGCTCATTTGATAACCATTTAGTTTTTTATTTTTGGTTTTTGAAATTTAAACCTATTCTCACTCAAATTTCCTAAAATGTTCCACCCTTCCTACCATATATCCATCCTTACTTAAGAAAGTAGAAGAATACTAACCAATATTTAAAAACAAAAACAAACTTTTGGAATCTACTTTTTTTTGTTTTTAAAAATTGGTTAATGTTCTCTTACTTTTTTAAATAAAGATGAATATATTGTAGGTAGGGTGAAACATATTGTAAGAAATTTTAGTGAGAATAAGCTTAAATTTCTAAAACCAAAAACCAAAAATCAAATGGTTATCAAACAAGACTAGAGATGTCCACGGGGCGGGGCGGGGCCGGGGAATGCCCTCCCCGTCCCCATCCCCACTAACAAAATCTCCCCATCCCCACGAAATTCACCGTTTTTTTTCGCGGGGATGGGGACGGGGATTCACCACGGGAAAATGACGGGGATCGGGTTCCCCACGGTGAAAAATTCACCATTTTGTTTTTATTTTTTCCTTTTCTAATCTTAATTT
>JBBMEF010000022.1:7803697-7835299 GCA_037832685.1 Sicyos baderoa
AGGATGATGGGGGAACAATGAAGGTCGAAAATGGTTTGGGAAGGAGAGTAACACCTTTTGATCGTGGAAAGCTTGTCAATGAGGAGAAGGGGGTGAAGCAAATCAATGGCTTGGTGGGTGGCTGGGACAGTTCCTCCCTGATGTTGACGGTGACAATGAAGAAGAAGACGGTGGAAGTTTTGGTCGAAGAAGGTGACGGCCAGCTGGAGAGCTTGGGGCTCGAGAGGATAAAACATGAGGAGGCATGTGTGCCTCTTCGGACTCAGTCGCCGTCTCCGACGGACCTCGAAGCTACCGGATCAATGGAGGGGCAAAATGGTAATTTCAAAGCTGGTGTGGAGCTCAAGAAATGGGGCCAGCTATCGTCAGATTGGAGCAGCCAAAAGTCTGTCATTAGGTGGGAGGAGTTGACAGATGGGTCTCATGCAACTAAAGGTAAAGTTTTTGGTTTAGTTTGTGTAACTCAAAGTATAAACCGAACCAAAAAGCCAACTAGTAACTTGGTCGCCCCTTCGAGTTGGTCTTCGAAATGGTCTTCTGGTTCGGGTGAACCGCGTGGTTCCCGGACCCGGTTCTCGGTGTGTTTTGTTTGTTTTATCATTTCTTTTTCATTTTCTTTTTTTTCTAGGTTGTGTACTTTTATGAATTATTTTCTAATCTTCCTTAGGATTTTTAAGATTTTAGGTTGGTCTAGTTGTATGTGGGTTTTACATTTTTCAATAGAATTTTATGGCTGGTTTTTGGTACTGTTCTTGTGGATGGAGCTGGTTGACAAAGGCCAGATTGATACGTGGAAGCATTTCTTTTCGAGGAAGGGAAGAGGTTACCTCTATTTTGAGGCTAATCTTTTCCTTCTTACTTTGGTGAGGTCCTGTTCTATAGTCATTGAGATCGATGTGCGATTACCTCCCAAAGTCTATCAAAAAATACCCGATGTAAGGGTTATGATAGTTTGTTCTTCTACCCAAATGGAGCTTCAATTCTCCATTGTAGTTAAGAAAGTTATTCGAAAGGTTCAAGTCCAGTGTCGATTAGGTCTTGTTTTTGGTTTTATCTATAAGGGTGGTCATACTCCGTCTTGTGGAGCTGGACCCGTGTGTGGTCCCAATGAGATTTTAGGTTGTAATGTTGGCTATGTTTAATGTTATTGGTTTGGTTTTCTCAAAAAAAAAAAAAAAAAAAAATCTCTATGAAAGGATAAAACTTAAAATTATTTTATTATCGGTAATAATAGTTTAGAATTAAATATGTAGAAATTAGTTATTAATATATAAATTATGTGAATCTTTTTCCAATCAGTTACTCAATTTATACCGTCATTATTAACACATGAATTACTAACTTTCACCGACTTATTTTGCTAATAATGAAAGAAAACAACAACTATATTTTATATTTATATCAGTACTAAATTGGTTTACAACTTTAAATACTGTAAAATTTAGCAAACATTAAAGAACAACAAAAAACTATATTTTATATTTTTATATTAAATTTTTAATTTTAAAACTATAAAGACTAAAATTCTAACATGTTTGCAACTAATTTTTAAAAACTATAATTTTATTGGAATCTTAAAATTTAGCACAAAAGTATAGAAATTGTGTGAGAATTATTATTGATAATTGGAATTATTCCACCATGGAAACTCCTTACCCAATCCCCATCACTCCCGCTAAAACCCGCATCGGATGGATCGGCATCGGAGTTATGGGCGCCGCCATGGCCGCTCGTCTCCTCGCCGCCGGCTACTCCGTCGCCGTCTACGCTCGTTCCCCTGCCAAGGCCCTTGATCTACAATCCATAGGGGCTCGTCTCGTCAATTCCGCTTTCGAATTAGCTCAAACCAGCGATGTTGTTTTCACTATGGTGGGTCACCCACAAGATGTTCGACAAAATGTCTTAGAGAAGAATGGCCTCCTTCACGGCCTTAATCCTGGTGGCGTCATTGTTGATACCACTAGTAGCCACCCCGATCTTGCCCGGGAGATATTCGCTGCTGCTCGTGCCAAAGGTCGTGCTAAATTAGTATGAATTACTTGAGTTTTATGACATGACAAACACCCCTGAAGGGGTATATAAAAAAACCCGATAACCCGAGTAAGTAAGACCGTTGCATTATAGTTTTTGTTGAATGGTCAGCTCTCGGGTTGGTTAATTTTTAGCTCATTCAACCAAACCAATTTGAATTAAGATTATATACATGTATAAGATTAAGTTCTTAGCTTGTAGAGAGCATATATGTGTGTATGATTAGGTTCTTAGCATATTAGCAGGGAGCGTGCACTACCAAGATAGAAATCTTGAGGTAAGTTTAATATTATTATGTAAACCCAATCCAATCCAAAAATAATAAATTGGGTTGCTCTAATTGATAGGATTTGACAGGTTGACGAATTGATCATCTCAAAAGTTTGATTGGCCCAAAAAAATCCTCTAGCCTAACCCGAACCATGTAGACTCCTACACCCGTGAGCTAAAAAGCTTTAAGTGAGTCATTCATATTCTTGGCAGGTTGCTGGGCTGTAGATGCACCGGTGTCGGGGGGCGACATTGGTGCTAGGGATGGGAAGCTAGCCATTTTTGGGGGTGGTGATGCAGGGGTAGTGAAGTGGTTGTCACCTCTGTTTGAAGCATTGGGGAAAGTTACATATGTGGGTGAAGCTGGATGTGGGCAGAGTTGCAAGATAGCGAACCAGATAGCGATCGGGGGAACCCTGATGGGGCTGAGTGAAGGGCTGGTGTTCGCAGAGCGGGCGGGGTTGGAGGTGGAGCAGTTTGTGGAAGCTGTGAGGGGAGGGGCTGCAGGGTCAATGGCAATGGAGTTGTTTGGTGAGAGGATGATAAAGAAGGACTTTAGGCCTGGTGGGTTTGCAGAGTATATGGTGAAGGATTTGGGAATGGGTGTGGATGTTGTGGAAGATGAGGGGAGGATAGCAGTTTTGCCAGGGGCTGCATTGGCAAAGCAATTGTTCTCTGCCATGGTGGCAAATGGAGATGGAAAATTTGGCACTCAAGGGCTAATCTCTGTTATTGAGAGGCTTAATGGCAAGTAAGTTATGCTATGTGTCTATTACTCTATTCTTGTTTTGTGCACTTTGGATTTGGAGATGGATGATTTGTCACTCATGGGATTCTCACTTTTATGTAAGTGAAGGTATGGATGTTTTACTTTGTTGCTAGTTTTGTGCACTTGAGATTGAAAGCCAAATCTGTCTGTTATGTACTCTTTATTTGTTAGACTTGTCAATTCATCTCGGTAATAATTTAAAAGCAATAACTGAGTGGCATTAGTGTTTGTCAATAAACCATGAGTCTATCTACTCTCGATTATTGTTGAACTGAAAAGAAAAAAAGTTAAATCATCAACCACCTTTAGTCTGTTTTTGTTGAGTTTTAACATTTTCTTCTTATAAAATATTGATAATGAGGCTGTTTTTATAGTGTTGAGATTTAAGGGAAGAATTCTACATGACTTGCCTTGAACCACTCACCCTTAAACTAAGAGTTTATGGGTTCGAATCCTCTTATCCTCCATTGTTGTAATTTCAAAAAAAAATCTACATGACTTGCCTTGAACCATAGCGTTGGTAAAATTATGCTTCAAAGTTTAAATTTGAATAATGACTCTCCACGTTTATAGAGCTGCCAATTTATTTTCTTTAACTGTTAGTCTTATTTTATTATTATTATTTTTTTTTGTTTCATGACAATTGAGATTGAAATTCAAATTCGTGATTTCTTAATCATAAGTACATGCCTTGTGTTATTTGATATTCTTATTCGCAGTATTAATCCCTATTAACTCTTTGTAGTTTGTACTGGCCATCTAAATAATGCTAATTCTCCAACTTGTATCATGTTCTATAATCTAAGCACTTTTTTTGTATTAGACATTTCTACTCTACTATATTCAATTTTCTTTTTTCTAAAACTATTTTTAGTCCAACTAAAATTAAATTATAGGTAGATAAACCACAATCAATTAACTTTTTTTCTTGAAATATTTCATAATTGACTTTTTTTTTTTTTTTGGTAAGAGAAGGATTTGAACCTATGATCTTTTAGTGGATGATATATATTTTTAGGTAAAAATAATTTTTTTTTTTTTTTTAAACTAGTGTAGTTTTGGAACTAGTTTCAAGAATACAATATCTCCTAAAACTAAGAGCAGAAATCCTAAAGCCCCCTTTGATAATACTTTTTGGATTTTGGTTTTTCGATTTTTGTGTTTGTTTCTCTTCCTTCCTTCGCAATATATTTATTTTTCTTAAGATGGATAAGAATTCTTCATTAAATTCCAAAAATAAAAACAAGCATTTTTAAACTATGTTTAAAATTTTCAAAACATTTATAGAAAAACGTATGGATGGATATAGAGGTTGTAAGTTTAATTTTCAAAATCTAAAAATGAAAATAAAATGAATATTATTTGAGACTTTAAATTTTAAAATTCCCTATTACAAATTGTTAAAATATTAGAACAATGTCTTCAATATCAAAGAAGTGTTGAAAAGAAAAGTTAAATTACAAAATTTAGTCTTAATACATTTTCAAACTTTCAATTGTATGCCATAAAAATCCTTGTTTAAGAAGATGATCAAGAGAATGGTGAAGTGGCACATTCTACCTAGTACATGCGTACCAGATAGCTGCATCGTGAATATATACGAAGAAGGAGATTGTATTCCTCCACATATCGATCACCACGATTTTCTTAGACGCTTTTGCACCGTATCGTTTCTAACCGGAAGCAACATTCTATGTGGATCTCGACTCGAGATTCTTAGTCCTGGAGAGTTCTCTGGTCCAGTCTCTATTCCTTAGCCTAAAGGGCATGTACACTTCAGTTTGGTGCTTTCTTTGATTGTCCATTTCATTTGTTGTAGTTTAGTAAGTTATGCCATAACCATTTAATTAGATAGACTATATATAAGTTTTTTTTTATTCGTGGGTGTTTGGGACTGCTTACGTGCACATCGACTATTCTTACGGAATATATCGCATGATAATACAACATTTTGATGTCAAGGAATCTCGTAAGAAATTATTTCCTAAGTGGTTAACTACCATAAATTAAATTCATCACCTATTATAACACTCTTGATTACTAAGAAAGTTGGACATTTTCGACATAAAAAAAAACAATATTTCTCCATGATTTTTTTTTCTTCTAATGTTTCATTTTGTTGATAATGCAGTTCTGTGTTCATTTTAAGTGGCAATGGAGCTGATCTTGTCAAGCATTGTGTACCTAGTGTCTAAGCTAAAAGGTTGGCTTTGGCTAACTAATACTATTTTACAATCTTGATTATCATTTTTTTTAACTCAACTATTTCCCCACCTGCACATTTTGTTAACTTCACCAAATACTCAAGATCTGCCTCTTTTATCTATATTGTTCCATTCATGAGAGGAGGAGAGTGAACAAAATAAAGAAGGGAAGAGGTTTCTAGTATTCCAAACTTGTGGACAGAAAATTTCCATACAGGTTCTTTCCTGGTCTGGAACTTCAAAGAATCAAGCCTCTGGATTTGTCTCAATTGGAAGAGGAAGAAAAGAAGAATGTTGAACTCGAGGAAGGTGAAATAAAACAAAGTCATCGACATCACCAGTATTATTCACCTAAGCCACTGGACTTATTATCGAAACGCCACGAGAAGAATGTTCAAGTGAAATAAATCAGAGACACTAACTATGATGATGATTCAGAGGACTACTCTCAGTTGCAGAAGGAAAAGAAGACTGTTGAAGAGAAGCCATCACCATTACTATTCTCCCAATCCATCATCTCAACAGAGCAAACGACCAAGGTTCCTAATTGGTGTTCGGGGAAGACTCGAGAAACTAACCATAACACGAAATCTAAAGCACCACTGTGCATTATTTTTGTATCCTATGATTCAAGAATTATACATAGCTAAGAACATTTGTTAGCAAAAGTATGATTTAGCAAGTAGCTAAGTTTACAGTTCCAGAAATTGTATTAATTTTACAGTTACAAAAACATCAACAAATGCATTAAGTTTACAGTTCCACTGAAACCAGATTAGCTATCATGTTTCTTCTCTAACTGAAACCAGATTAGCCATCATAGGTTGGCAAAGATTTCCAGAACCATAGAAGTTATGAGTTCAATAATAGCCACCTACCTAAAAATTAATATTTTACTGATTTCTTCGACCTAGGTTAAAGTAGCCCGGACGAGAAAAAGAGAACAGATTACAAGTCGAAACTGAAAGAAAAGTGTTATCACATCACAACCACCTGAATAGCCTATTTGTCAAAAGGGTCTTGATAAATCAAAAGATTGTGGGTTCAATCTTATAAACTAATTTCCTTGACATAGGTTAACTTAAGACAAGTAGACAAAATATTTAATTCTAGAGAATCTTCTATATCTAATTAATCTCCTAACAAATCTTAGAGAATGTTTGACTATATTTAAACATGATTAAATCTAGTAATTTAATATAACTCTTAACACAATGCAATTTGTATCTAGCATAACAAAACCAATAATTGAAGCATGAAAATATAGATATTTATTTATGCATTAATTTTACAGTTTCAAGTACAAGGCTTCTGAAATTAGGGTTTGATCCAAATTTCCAGAGAACCAACATTAAAAACATTATCAGATTTCAATTCTTCAACAAACAAAAAAGCAATAAACAATCACCATAGAAATACATATAAGGAAATGATAATTTCAAGAAGGATGAACCTTACCAGACGAAACAGCCTTCCAAGCGGATTTCATGGAAGCGGTGGCAGAGTTCATTGCCGCCTCCATATACCTCTTCGAAGCGACGGCGGCGGCCTTCTCCATCAAACCGCCCATCCTGCGAGCCTTCTCGGACTTATCGACGAGATCCCGAAGCTCGGCCTCGGCGATGCGGTCGAACTCCTCCTCGAACCTCCTGAACTCATCCATGGCGTCGTCCATGACGGAATCGAGGTAGTCCTCGGCTTCCTGCATCGCGGTCTCGGCGTCGCGAGCCTCGGCCTGGTGGTGGAGCTCCATGGCGGCCCAGGAGTTGTAGGCTTCGATCTCGAAGAGCTTGAGGAGATCTTGGACGGTGGAGGGGTCGAAATTCTTGTCGGTTAGGGCCTGATCGGAGAGGAAGGTGAACTGGGAGATG
Organism: Sicyos baderoa; assembly: GCA_037832685.1. Classification (NCBI taxonomy): domain Eukaryota; kingdom Viridiplantae; phylum Streptophyta; class Magnoliopsida; order Cucurbitales; family Cucurbitaceae; genus Sicyos; species Sicyos baderoa. The sequence goes on from JBBMEF010000022.1 coordinate 7,810,843, forward strand.
AGAGCTTCCATGGATGGGGTTAGGGTTTTCAGATCTGTGGGGATTGGGTGGTTCAGAAATGGAGAATCACAAAAAGGAAGAAATTGGGATGAAGATGATGGTTCTCTAATAGTGGAAACAGAGTGATGGAAGCAGAGTGGGTGGATTTAAAGCATCTCACAAAAGTGAAAATTCAACTTTTCAAAAGGAATCTAATCAAGTATATAATTTAATCTGATGAGAGTTTAGTACTATTGTTTAGAGTAGGAGCAGTACTAATCCTATGATACCTACTTAAAAATTAACTTTCTACGGATTTGAATTTTCTTGATATCTAAATGTTGTTGGATCAGGCAGTATATCCGGTGACATTAGTCGAGGTGCGCTTGTGCACGCAAGCTGGGAAAAAAAGATGTGTTTAGGACACCATTTAACCATGATAAACGGAAGGTTATGATAAACGGTGGGTTATGATATGCGGTGGATTATTATAAATGGTATTTGATGGGCAAGTTATTATAAGAGAGATTATGATAAACTGTGTTTGAGAGACTGATTATTGTAATAAAAATAGTATATTTAAGGTTTAGATAGACGAGTACGCAAATTTAGATAAACAAACATGCATATTTAGGTAAACACGGACTATAATAAACGGTGGAGCAAATATGAGTTATGTTATTATAACCAACTCGATCATTTATATAAACGGGCTCAAACACACCCTAAGTGATTATAAAATTGAAATATTTGTAATAACTAGTTTAGATGTAGACTGTTAAAAAAGAGTTGAGTTTTTGTAGATAAATTTACAGACAATATTTTGTTTGAATGTGGATTTAAAATGAAAAACTATTTTTGGGTAACTAAAATTGAATAATTAAAAATGAATAGTTAAAATTAAGTTATTTTGAGTTGTTAGAAATGAGAAGTTGGTTTGAATAGTTAGAAATAAGAATTTATCTTTCATAAATGCTTAGTATATCCTCCTAAAATTGAAAAACAAATACTCTTTAGAGTTCATGATTTCATCTCCATCTTCCTTGATCTTTTATTTTCATAATAGAATTTGAACTACCGATCTTAATATTACTAATACATTCAAGATTGAATACTTAAACTATAAATCTAGTGATTATAATTTTATTTTTTTTAATTATAACAATTGAGATGAAGAGATTCAAATTCGTAATTTTATGATTATTGGATGTACATTAATATTGAGCTAGTATTTTTGTTTGCTTATTATAATTTTGAAATAAAGTAAAAGATTAAGATTTCATTTTTGTATATGATCGTGATAAATTTGAAAGTCTTTTTATATATTTATACATTGCCACTGTTTGAATAAGTGATTTATTGGATGAATTCATTATCTCAAATTTCACTAATCTATAACTATAAAGGCTGATTTGAAATTAATTTGAATAAATTGATTTTTAACTAATTTTATGTTGAAAATTAATGAAAACGTGACGACAACCAAATGTCAATTAGTGTTTTATTTATTTATGAGTTTACAACAATTTAGGAGTGAGGAAAATTCAAATATTTAATCTAGTATAGTATTTAAATAAAATAAATATAGGAAAATTTTAAAATTTATTTTTGAGATTACAACAATTGGGAGTAAGAAAGACTTGAACGTAAAACCTATTAGTTATTAGATGAACATTACTACGGCCACATGTAAATAATAAAATTTAGTATCTATTCTATTTTAATTAGAGTAATTTTTAAAAATATGTCATATATAATTAAAAAATAAAATTAATTATTTTTTTGTTTGAGGAACAATAATTTTAAAACTTTCATCCTCTCAAATCAATTTTACTAAATTGTTTCCTGTCACTTTAATTTTTGAAATCATTAATTTCACTTGGATAAAAATAACATGTTTGTGTATTTAATTAAAGTCATCAATTTAATTTATTGAATCATTTTTTGACTATATTCGATTTTATTTTATAAAATCCAGACATCCATTGATGTTTTTTTTTTTTCATGTAACCCCCCCAAAAATCTATTTCTAAAAAAACATAATTTCAAAATTGGCATATAATATTTAATAGATTTGAATTAAATTTAGAATAAGAATTTATAACCTTTGGTTTTACAAACTAAAAGTTAAAATCCAAAAAAAAAAAAAAAAAAAAGTTAAAATCCAAATATAATTTTGCGTAGGAGAATTTGAGAGGTATAAAAGCAAGAATCGTTAGACAAACTCGCGCGGTATTCGGTTTTCTTCCCCAATTTTTCAATCTCCGATTCAACCTACAAACCAGTTTTTCGTTTTTTGTTTTTTAGGATCAGGTTTTGTGATCGGAGAAGAAGAAGATGCGGCGCGAAGTGGTATCGGCGTTGTTTTTGGTTCTCTGTTTTTTGGAAACAGGGGACTCAATTTGGTTGAACTTGCCGACAGTTGGAATGAAATGCGTTTCCGATGAAATCCAGAGCAACGTTATAGTTCTCGCCGATTACATCGTCGTCACCGAACATTCCCTCACGCCTTTCATTTCTGCCAAGGTTCATTTTCTTCTTCTTTGGATTTTATCTTGATTTCTTGATTTGGTTATGCTTGATTGATATTGGAATACATTTATTGTGGTTGTATACTTTGGAAATTGTTTCGATTTCTTTGGCATAGGGTTAAGTTGGAAATAGTCGAGGTTGGCGTAAACGGGATGCTTTTTCTTGTGGTTGCCTACGTAGGAAATAGTTTCGATCTCTTTGGCATCGGAATGTGTTGTTGTAGGGTTAAGTTGTATGTTGGATGAGATTGGCTTAAAGGAGATGATTTTTTGTGGTTACCTGCCTAGGAAATAATTTTGATTTTGTTGACATCTAAATGTTGTGCGGTTAAATGGTATGTCGTGTGAGAATAGTGGAAGTAAACAGGATAATTTCTTGTGGTTGCCTATCTAGGAAATAGTTCGATCTCTTTGGCATCTGAATGTTGCTGTAGGGTTAAGTTGTATGTCGTATGAGATTGGTGTAAAGGGGATGAATTTTTGCGGTTGCCTATCTAGGAAATAATTTTGATTTTGTTGACATCTAAATGTTGTGTGGTAAAACGGTATGGTAAACATGATAATTTCTCGTGGTCGCCTACCTAGGAAATAGTTTCGATCTCTTTGGCATCTGAATGTTGTTGTAGGGTTAAGTTATATGTCGGATGAGATTGACATACAAGATAGACGATTTCTTGTGGTCGCCTATCTAGGAAATAATTTCGATCTCGTTGACATCTAAATGTTGTGCGGTTAAACGGTATGTCGTGTGAGAATAGTGGAGATTGACGTAAACATGATAGTTTCTTGTGATCGCCTACTTAGGAAATAATTTCGGTCTCTTTTTCGGCTGTGTCGATTTGTGGGAATCCAATGGCTAGGAAGTGCACTATTTTCCGTGGCTTATTGCTAAACATGTAAAAAGAATAGTGTGATTAGGGTTCTGGTTTGAACTTGTAAGATTAAATTGATGATGGTGGGCTGTTTTCAGGTGACATCTCCCTATGGGAACATTCTTCATCGCGTGGAAAACATAACGCACGGTCAGTTCGCGTTTACGACAACCGAGTCTGGCAACTATCTAGCTTGTTTCTGGATAACTGACCGCAAACATGAAGATACTGGTTTTGAGATAAATGTGAACATTGACTGGAAAATTGGGATTGCTGCCAAAGATTGGGAAACAGTGGCAAAAAAAGAGAAGATTGAGGTAGCAGCCTACTTCCTCTTCACTTTTCCATACTTAACTATAATTCTTAATATCCATTCTAATCCCCCCCACCGTGTTCTCATATAGGGCGTTGAACTCGAGCTGAGGAAACTCGAGGGAGCAGTCGAAGCTGTCCATGAAAATCTAATCTATCTTAAGGACAAGTAAACTAACTTTCTAATAGAACTTGATGCATGCTTACCAAAATATAGCCAATTTTTGCTACCTCAAACTCATTACACTCAAATTTATATAATTTTGGATACAGAGAAGCGGATATGTGGAAGGTCAGCGAGAAAACGAATGCGCGAGTTACGTGGTACAGTCTAGCGTCTTTGGGTATCTGCATTGTTGTTTCTATTTTACAGATATATTACTTGAAGCGGTTCTTTCAGAAGAAAAAGCTTATTTAGAGAACTTTGTTAGTCTACCGTTCTTGCAGGAAGAGAACAAATTATTTAGTTTTCTTTCTTTTCCCATAGGAAGTGAGGAGTTTTTTCACAAACTGCAAATTATGCAGATTTGTTCATAATTATAATTCAATTTTTGTTTCTTTATGGATTTGATACTTTGAAGCTATGATAAGACTTGATGTTCATTTTCATGCTTAAGTAATATGTGAGAAGGAACCTTAGAGAAACTAGAGATAAATCATACTGTGAAAGGAATGTAATAGTAAGGGTATATATATATATATATATATATTACCAAATCCATTAAACTACACTTACACCATTACAATCAAACTCTAAAAGGACCATGTTACAGACCTAGCTATCGAGTGACAAAAGACGTTGATGTAAACAAGTGTCTAACAACGAATATATATATTTGTACGCCTCAAAATTAAGGTCCCGTTTGATAACTATTTAGTTTTTTGTTTTTTGTTTTTGAAATTGAAGCCTATTCTTACTCAAAATTACTACAATATGTTCCACCCTTTCTAACATATCAATTTTTCCTTAAGAAAATAGGAGAATACTAATCAACTTTTAAAAACAAAAACAAATTTTTGGAAATTGTTTTTTTTTTGTTTTTAAAAGTTGGTGAGTGTTCTCCTACTTTCTTAAGAAAAGATGGATATATATTGTAGGTAGGGTGGATCACTAGGAATTTTGAGTAAGAATAGACTTAAATTTTAAAAACAAAAAACTTATCAAACGGGGCCTTAATAACAAAATTTAATGTTATTAAATTCAATTTAGAGAATATGAAGAAAAATAACAAGTTGTACCGTCAGAAATTGCTATACACTTGTATTACAAGAAATTGAACATGGAAAGCAAAAAATGGTAGTTATATATTGGTTTCAAATTGCTTTTATTCGGAGTGTGTACACACTAGCTTTGCATAATGTACATTCCCATTACATAGTTTGGTTGGCAGATGGATTTGAACATGACTGGTGTACAAAAATCACCTAGTTAAACCTGCATGTATATTTGACAATTTGAAAATGATATATTTTTTTTTAAAAAAAAAAATATTTTTATATTAAAATAATTTTTCCTACCTTAGTGATTACATTTAAGATATGGTTGAGGGTGAAATCTAATGTTTTTTTTGTTTGAACTTGAAATGGGAAAAATACATTTAGTTTCAATTTGGTCATTATATTTCAAAACATATATTTTTACTTCTGTTATTTATGTTCAATTTTGGATAGGAAACAAAAACATTTTATTGATAAATGAAAAGATACATCCTATCGAAACAAGTCTATAGGAAATTATGTCATTGTGAGAGTTCAATTTTAGTTTCTAACGTCTTAATAATGTCTCTACATGTAAAAAATCATTACTTACGTGGAGTAATGTTGACTACGATATTTACTAGACTAATTTTAAATTTTAATATATTTATGAAGTGATTATTTTTAATTAAATAAACAATAAAATAGTGATAGTTAATACGTACATGTGAAGTGGTCAATTAGCAAGCCAAGAGTACATCCACGAACCAGCTGCAATCTCATTCCAATGTGCATTAACAATAAAAATACATATACGATGATCTTTCTCTTTTAGATTCCACTATTTATTTCCCAAATATAATCGAGTAATTTTTTATTTTTTTTAAATTAAAAATAAATCAATCAATGTCATTTCTATTTTATTTCTAGTATTTTTATAGAATCGTTTTTTTTTTTTTTTGAATTTTGAGTATATTCTCGATTTTATTTATAAGTTTCAGAGTCTTACACTTTTCGTTACAGTCACTTTTGACAGTTTGTTTTCATCGTGTATATATATATTTTTTATTTTTTTATTTTAAGAAATTTAATAACTTTTACCTCAACAATTTTAGAGAAACCATTTTTTCTAAAAAAAGTTATCATTAATATTTATGTAATTTTCGCATATTTCATAATGGTCCTTCCTTCTATTAATTCATTTAATTATTTCCAATCAATTCAATTGAACCAATTACTTTTACTGAATAGAATTTGTTGAAGGTTTACTTAATTTTGAATGTTCTAAATGATTTTTTTTCTTCAAAATTCTTCCATTCCCCCCAATTTCTTAGGTTTCTTTTTATTTTTTATTTTGTTAAAAAGTACTATTATTTTTTGAACGCTGATGTCGAACCGATTTATAATCAACCAATGAAACCATTGCACTATCCTAATTAAATTAATTCTCAATTACTTTTTCCACGCAATAAAATTAATTAAAATTTATACGTTGTAATTATTTGCTCCCGTTATTTGTTCTTGTATTAAAATTTCCGTAACGTACCACCTAATAATTTTAGAAAAAGAAAATCTCCAACTCAATATTTGTTGTTGTATTAAATTAATGTAAGATTTTCCCTTTTTTAATTTCATAAAACTAAATTCAAAAGCCTTACGTTCAACCATGAAGAAACTGTCACCGGAATCAGCAAACCGGAGCCGGCGAGCCCAATCGCCGATCACACGTAACGGCCACCAACAACACACCACATTCCACCACCCATCCCGTCTCTCATCATCGTCTTCTTCCACTTCTTCCTCGCCGAATTCGTCTCCACCTCGGCCGTCGCCGCCGCCGGCAGCGGCGGCGATATTCTGCAGCGTGAACCGGCAAACAGGGCAAGTATTATGGATTCTCAACCAAGGAACAATGCAATCGGAATGGTAAAAATGTTTGCACGGCAGCTCCATCGCTTCCTCTCCGATCTCAAATTCCTCCTTGCAAATCGCACAACTCGAATCCTGGAGTAAATGCCTCTCCGTAATCCTCACCCTCGGGATCGCCTCGATGCCGGAATCCTCGAATCGGAGAGTGATCCATGAGTCCAGAGAATGATCGCCATCGGATTCAACGCTCCACCGCGGGATAATCCGGCGGGAATTCGTGCTGTTTCCGGCACCTGTAGGGAGGCGAGGGGAATTTTGTAGAAAATTAGGAGAATCGCCATGGAATCCAGCCCTAGGTGAGGAATTCGTGCGAAGATTAGAAGGATCGCCGTCGAATCGAGCCCTAACTGAGGAATTGTGGAGAAAATTGGACGAATCACCGTCGAATCGAGCCCTAGATGAGGAATTCGGGCGAAAACTGAAAGAAACGCCGTCGAATCGAGCCCTAGCTGGAAAATTTGGGGGAAAATTTGAAGGATCGCCGTCGATTCGAACCCTAGCCGAGGAATTTGGGAGATAATGAGAATGATCGCCGTCGAATCGAGCCCTAGCTGAGGAATTTGGGAGAAACCTAGAAGAACCGCCGTCGAATCGAGCCCTACCTGAGGAATCTGAGAGGACATTGGAAGGATCGCCGTTGAATCGAGTCGTAGCGACGTCCAGTTCACGGCGGAGATTTCTGGAGCAAAACTGACAAGTGATGGAAACTTCAAGGGCGTTTCCGAGGGTGATTCTGACGATTCGGCGGCAGATCCGGCACCAGTAGTAATGGACGGTGGTTCTGGATCGGGGGATTCCGCCATTGAAGACGATTCGAGGTCTAGGGTTTTGAGCCATGGAGGGACAGATTTTGAATTTGAATCAATGATTTAGAAAACAGAGTGAATTTATAGGATGAAGATATTTTAGGGGGAAGAGGAAATTGAAGGAGAAAGAATAGATTGAAATGTGAGTGTAAAGTAAAGTTATTCTTTGTTGAATTCATAGGGAAATTGATTTGGAGTTTTTCAGAGGTAATGTTGTTGTTCATCAAATGGGTTTTTTTTGTTTTTGTTTTTGGTTTTCAACTTTGAAGCTCTGTTTTTTAACTTATAATAATTCAATTGAAATATCATTCTTTAACTTTATATTTATTTTTTCCAAATCTAGAACACATATTAATTAATTATAACCCACTTATTTAGAAATTAATTTCAATTTTTTTTTTTGAAACAAGAATTAATTTCAAATTAATACCTACGAGTTTCCTTGACTTCCAAATGTTGTAGGGTTATACCCCGTAACATTAGTCGAGATGCGTTTGTGCACGCAAGCGGATCCAGACAGTCACGAACATCAAAAAAATAAATAATACCACTGGCTCCGATCTCCAAATGTGGGGGTATTAAACATATCAAAAAGTACTCATAGAAGTATATTACAATACATGTATATTTAATTTTATTCCATGGTACATTAAGCAAACCACACACTACAACTTGCAACAAAAGCAATCAAAGCAGAGAAAAGACTCATATTCATAGACCAATTATTATGAGAAATTAAGCAACAACACATTTGAAACTAATTATAATTAAAGTACTTAATCAATAATATTATTATTAAGATTGATTAAAATGCAGTAACTGCAATCTTCATTCCACTCTGGCAGTGGCCTGCAAAGTTGCAAATGAAATAGTTTTGTCCCTTCACAAGCTTGATTCGATCCCTTCCCGTTCGATAAACTTTTGAACCCCTTGGAGTCGTGCACCCGCTGTAACCACCTTTGTTCACGGCCACCACGTTGTGTGCGGAACGGTCGTAGTTGAATACTGTAGGATTAAACGATATGTTAGCTACATTCATGAACACAACAACTCATTTTATCAAATATATATGTGATGAAAATTTATGTATAACCCTTCTTAAGTTAAATCCTTAACATAATAGATATAAAAATAAAGGTCTAAAAAGAAAAATTAAATTAGTCTCTACATACATAGTAAGTACTTTTTTAAACCTAAATTTTCTTTTTCTCGTGTGTTTGATAATTTTCATAATAAAAGAATTATAAAGAATATTGTATAATTGGTTTGATATATTTTTGTAGGGTTTATTTGATAACCATTTCATTTTTGTTTTTTAAATTTAAATCTATTCTTACTCTAATTTTCTATCATGTGTTTTCAACTTTTCTACAATGTATCAATCTTTCATTAAGAACGTGAATAAATGTTAATCAATTTTCAAAAACAAAAAACAAGTTTTTTGAAGCTACTTTTATTTGTTTCCAAATTTTGGCTTTGATTTCTACAAATGTAGGTGAGATGTAGACATTCAAATAAGAAAAAGCATATAATAAAGAATTTGTTGTAGGCTTAAATTTTAAAAAAATTTAAAACAAAAAATTAAATGATCATCGAAAGAGACCTTATATAGTAGGAGTTTGTTATATTCAAAAAAACTATATTATATTTGGTCAAATCCTTAATATCAATCTAAAAGTTTAAGTTAATAGATTATGATAAATTTAATCGTATATCAACGTATCAACACCTTTTTCAATAATTTGAAATGAGAGAACTTAGAGGTAGCAGTAGTCATGGTTTTAGCTAGCAGCTTCAAAATAAATTGTAGTTTTTTTCCACAAATTTTAATACCTTAAGAGATGGGTACAAAAATTAGCTTAAAACTTTTGGATTTAGCTTTACAACAAATGAATGAGGTACATATAAATTTGAATGTTGAACTTAAAAGAAGAAGTTACCAAGTATATCGCCGGCACGAAAGCGCTTAATTCGGTTCGGCCACGAGGCGACATTGAAGGTCCAGCCTTGAGCTCCACCAACAGTGTAAACAGCAGCAAGAGCCATGTGAGAAAATTGGAGCAGCAACAAGCAAACCATCACTGAACCCAACACATGAGCACTGCCCCTTCCCTTAGCCATTTCTAGTTATTACCCAAATGAGAGAGAGAGACACAAAGTGTAAAACCAAAACAACAAAGGGCTCCAAAGAGTAGTGTTTGGTTATGGTGGGGAAATGAATGAGAAGGGATGAGCCTTTTATAGATGGGGTCTTCATGGGATGTTCCTTAAAAACCAAAAACACTTTTTTGTTAAAAAATTCTTAAAATCAACTCAAAATTTAAAGACTACCTCAGAATTTTAGTGATTTCTTTTTACAACATAATTAAAATAAAGAGGTTATAGATTAAAAATATTTCACTCTCAAATATTAAAATAAAAATAAATAATTAACTCGCTTATGTATCTATAAATTGTGGTAGATTTTTAATTTAGATATAGGATAAGCGGTATGTTCCTTAAGATTATATCTCTTTTGTATTTATTATTTCTAGATGAACCCTACTTTTTTTTAGTCGATTATAATAGTTGCTCAATAACAATAATATATATATGATAACCAAAAGGTCATGAATTTGAATTCTCTCACCTCTAATTATTAATCCTATTTTCTTAAACTAGTATCTCTTTTAAATTTATGTGGTAAAACATAATATAATTTTATCTCGAAATTTATGGATAGGAAGTGAAATTAACTCATATATTTTATAAATGATAAGATCTTTCTCCAACTTGGTGTGGGATTGGAAATAAAAAAATTAAATTAAAAAAAAAAGAGTGTAATTATGATGAATATAGAAAAATAGGAAGGTAGGTTTGGGTAGGATTTAATTAGTGGATTCACCTTTCTAGATGTGTGTAAAAGTATTGAAAATTGATCTTTAACTGATTTAGGAGCGATCCATTCAATTGCTATATTTCAAGTTTCAACCCTTGACTTTTAAGGTTAGTTTTTCACGTAGGTTGAATTTCATTTCTATTTTTTATATTAATTCTGTTCCGATTTAATTCTTAAATATTAAGATTTTTTTTTTTTTGAATTTGTGTTATTTATCAGTTGATTGATTTAAAATACCATGATGTAGAATTTTATTAGTTAATTCAAACACTGGTAAAATTGGTGGAAAACAATTACTTTAGTTATATATATTTAAAGAATTAAATTAATGAATAAAAAAAGGTTTGCATATTCTAAAATTCTAACTTTAATAATATGGTGTATGATTTGATAATCAAGAAATTACGAGTTCGAATATTTATTTTTTCAAACAGAATATTGAATTAAAACAATATGTATCGCTACATAGGTTAAGAGTAGGTTTGAACTATTTATATATGAATAAGCCTCTTCATGAACAATATTCTACCATTAGCTGATTTTTTTTTTTTTTTTTTTTGAATAATACCATTAGCTCAACTTATTAACATATTATTAAAATTTTATTTGATCATAAAAGTTAATAAATGTTTTTTATATATTTAAATGATGATACTTTTTGTCTACTATATTTAAATGGTAATACTAAAAAAACTAGGTTGATTTTTTAAAGTTGGTTTTAGAAAAATAATATAGATTCTAATGTAGGATTCATAAGATCAATGTGTAGGTGTTTAGTTATCTAAACTATACCTTAAATTTTATAGGTATTCATTGTTTTCATTCCATTTGACTAGTTTTAACATTTTATTTGATATTGTATTTAATTAAATTCAATGGAGAAATATTAGACTTAAAGTAGACTCCAATAACCCATTTGGTCTTAATGGGATTGGCAGGTGTTGGGTTGGCAAGACTCAATCTTTGAATCCCCCATCAAGTGGGTTGAAATGTATATTATTGAAAATCCAAATTATATTTTTATAAGGAAATTTAGGAGATTAGTTAAATTTGGAAATTAATTATAAATATGGTAATTAAAAAAAAGGGAAATTTACATAAACCACTCATAAAGCGTGGTGTTTGTAACAATTAAACCCTTAAACATTCAATTTGAGCAATCACCACTCTGAGTTTGATAAGTGTTGCAATTAACCATTTTAAGTTAATCATTTTTACCTTGATAATGAGGATGAAATTGTTTTTAATTTTTTAATTTAATTTAATTTTATTTCCTCTCTCTAAAAACCTGGGACTCATTAACACCCACAAAATAACCTTAAAAACCATTCTCAAAATCATATAGCTCAAAATGTTAAAATAAAATTAACACAGGAACTTGCCAGATTTTAATTAAATTGAAAAATCCGAAGACCCAACAAAATTTAACACAAAAAGAGGAAGACCCTATTGCTCAGTTGGCAGAGAATAATTTTTCATTAGAAAAAGAGATGAGAAAAGGGTTTTAGGTTTTTTATTGGAAGTTCTTTTTTCGAAACCAGCAGCTTTGTTGTTTCATACAAATTTTGGGTCCAAATTTCATTTTCTGAATTCTTAACGCCTAAGTTTGAAGCTTCATTGAAGATTGTCTCATTTTGGAGATGGGAAATTGGAGATTTCAGAAGTGGAGTTGGGAGTTGAGGTTTTGAGAAGAGAAAGTTTGTGGTGGTGTGATTTTGAGAATGGTTTTCTTAGGTTATTTTGTGGGTTGTTAGTTGCTGGTTTTTAGGGAGAGGAAATAAAATTTTAAAAAAAATTGAAGACAATTTTACCTTCATTACCCATGCAAATTATCCAATTTAAATTAAAAGAGGTTAATTGCAACACTTACCAAATTTTAATGGTGGTGATTGTTTGAATTGAATGTTTAAGAATTTAATTGTTACAAACACTATATTTTAGGGATGGTTTATGCAATTTTCCCTTAAGAAAAAAAAGCAATTGTAGTAAAATGTATTAATAAGATATAGTACAGTATTAATACATAATATTGTATTAATAACATATAATGACCGCTCATGTACAAGTGTACATTCAATAACCAAATGGTCATGGGTGCAAATTCTCTTACCCCAAATTATTGTAACCTCAATAATAAATAATATTGTATTAAAGTATTGATTCGTATTTATGAATGAAAATATTTTTAAATTTATAATTATTTTGTTATAATAAGTATCGATTAAACTTTTCTTTTAAATAAATTGTTAAACATGTTAATTATCTAAATTAAAACATTGGTTTGATTATTATTATTTGTTTAAGAAAAAAAAAACCATTGATCATAAATTTTCAAGTAAAACCCTTGAAAGAAAAAGTCTCTCAACATTAATAAGTTTTCTTTTTAGAATACTCAACATTAATAAGTTGTATATGTGTGTATCCATTTGCTTTTTTTATTTTATTTTGCATTCTAAAATTAAGTTTGTTTTCTTACTATTATTTTAATAAAAAAGTATTTATATTATTCCTAGCTAAATTTCAGAATAAAAATATTTTTTTAAAAACTATTTTTGTTTAGTTTTAAAAAATGGTTTTATTTTTTAGAATATAATACATCAAAGATATAAGGAAAAAATGATTTTTTCTTAAAAAAAAATGAAAATTTTAATTTATTGATGGAAATAATATTTATATTTAATATAAAAAAAAATGAGTTTCATAAAAAAAAAAAAAATTCAACACTCGAAGTTATAATCAATAAATCATTATTTGATACCTCAATTATAATACTCCCATCCATTTATATAGCTCCCATTTGTTCAGATCCTAAATTTTATTTGAAGTTAAGAAATATATATTTTTTAAGTGCAGAGGGATTCCCGATAAAGAAAAGTATTTTTTAAACACAAAGCAAGATGATTATTAATTATTCATATTAAAAAAAAGGATACTTTTCATTAATTAGTATGTTAGGATAAAGCATCATAATCTTTACATCTCATTATTTAAAAAAATATTCCCAAAAACATAATAGGTTAATGGCACAACAATTTAAATATTTGGTTGTAAATCCGTTTAACATATGTGTCACTAATTTGATCTTTAAAATCAGTATTTGTAATTCTATCTTTCAACTTGTACTAATAAAAAAACAAATAAAATAATGATTGAAACGCGCATTTAGAAGAACCAATGCTTAATGAACTAAATAAATATAAATCTATTTGTAATAGATGAATAGCTTAATGAGTATATAATTTTTAAAAAACAAATACATAAATATTGACTAAATAATATATTTTATTTTTAATTTTCTTCTTCCAATTTGTACTCAAAATAATAATAAAAATAATATATTTTAAAATTTTAAAAAAATGTATTTCAAAAGAAAAAAGATACAAATATATAATATATAATTAACATAATTAGGTTAAGTAGATGTGTTGGTTGATGATGTTAACTTTAACTAGTAAACGTTGAGGTTCGATTCTTGTTTAGGATAACTTTAACTAGTAAACGGTTGAGGTTCGATTCTTTAATGAATTGATATGCATTGTCGTCTTAAAAATTGTATCTTTGAATCTATTCATTCTCATATATCAATGTGTTTGTACTAAAAATGCATTGTTGTCTTAAAAATTGTATATGTTCAAATCTATTCATTCTCAGATATTAATTTGTTTGTACTAAAAAATAACTAGTGAGGTTAGAAACAAGACAAATAAATAATACGAAGTATGTGTCTATTACATTCAATGCATACTAACAAAAAAATATGAGATTAGCCATATTTATAAAATAATTCAACCACCTTAAAATATAGCAAATATAATTATTGATTTTAATTAATAGTGTCACCTACTATTTTATAAAATAGATATTAGTGAGTATTTATATTTTCTGTGTTAATGAATTTTTGTAATAAAATATTAAAATGTATTATTGTATATAAATACAAACACCTTAAAATTGATTTAGTTATTTGTGAGGATAGTATATCCAACAAATATTAATGAGCTAACAGGTCAATAACATAATGGGCTCTCCACTAATGGGCTTAAGTGAGATGTTCATAACAAGTTGGGATGATTGGGCTACTTAATTATCAATACATGAGGTTAAATTATCATTTTTGACTCTTAATTATCATAATTATTCTATTTCAGTTCTTAAACTTTTAGAAAATTAATATTATTCCATCAACTTTTTTCAAAAGCTTAAAACAATCCTCTGAGTTTTTTTCAAAAAAGTTAACCCAAGTTTGAAATTTCTGATGAATTTAGAAGAGAATAATAATAGTAAAAAGGGAAAACTACTTTTTTTAGTTTTTACCTTTCGAGTGAAATTTACTTTGGTTCTTATGTTTCAAAATTAAATATTTTTATTATTGACATTTCAATTTTATTCCATAAAATCACTAATGTTCGTGGTATCTCAATGACTAAAATTAAGAATTATTGAAATATTAAAGATAAAAGTGTTGAATTTTGAAACATAGAAATCAAAGTGAAACTTCAGCCAAAGAATAAGGACAAAAAATAAATCATTGATTGTTTTTTTACTGGTTCAAGTAATGAAGGTTCCAACAAAATAAATGTAATATATTATGGTTGAACGCACGTTATCAAGATCATCCGCATCAATATAAATCTGTAAATCAAAATTACTAAGATATTTAATATATAAGCCTAAGTTTGTTAGCCTAAATATCGTGTACTGAGCCTAAGTCATAACTTTTTGTCCATGAGTACATAATTATGCCGGCTAATTAGAGCTCTCAAAGCCTAAATACATGTATAATGATTTTTTTCATTATATGAAATACCATGTATAAAAATAAAAAATAAAAAACGTCATAATTATTAAGTATATATTAATAGTGTTGGTTGCATTTGTTGACGAAAAACGATTAATCCAACTATTCCTAAATGGTATATGTTATAATCGTTGTTATTTTACTAAAAACATAAATTATATAGTCAAATAACTAATATAAATTATTGGTATTAATGGTTTTGGTTACATGTTTTCTTATTAGACATCATATTAATGAATATTTATAAATGCATTTATACTTATGGAGTAAATTACCATAAATAGGTGAACACGAATAGTTGCTCAGCGAATATTAATGTCACCAAATGATAGAGGTCACGAGTTCGAATCTCTTCCCATCAATATGATTGTATTCTAAAAAAAATACCACAAATAATATATTCGAACAAAATTATCATAAATAATTATTTGATCTTTAAGACTAAATAAAAAGGGATTTTGTATTTATATTAAAAAAAATAAAATAATTTAATGCATAACATAATTTCTAAACTTATTCAGTTGAATTGATAGAAATCAAATAAAAATTTGGACAAAATATACTAAAATAAATTATTTTAAGAAATGTGGTACAATTGTAATGAAAATAAAAAATACAAATTCTCTAAATAAAAAGTCATCAAAATGTATTTTTACTAGTAAAGAAAAAAAAATAATAATAAAAAAAAGAAAGAAAAAAAGAAAAGAAAAAAAGAAACTATGATCATCGGGTTAGTGGCGATTGAACAAATTCTTACAATCTCGACCATCGGTCTCTTGGGATTCCATTTCGTGAGAGTTGAAGATACCCTTTGTTTTCCTCTCTTCAATTCTCATCAATTTCACTCAAAACCCCACCGATTTCTCTATGTTCTTCGATGGCATCCACCCTATTGAGTAAAACCCTTTTGCTTAATCGATTCCTTCATTCTTTCCCCTCTCCTTCCACCAACACCCAGATTCTCACTTCCCTTTTCACTGTAAGTGAAATTGCTTGTTTATTTTGATTTTTCCTATCTGGGTTTTTGATTTCTCAAAGGTTTATGAATGTGCTTTGTTTGATTCTTGTGTATTGTAGAAGAAATTGTTTCGATTTCAAGCTAGCTCGCCCCGTGTAGCATATAATTCGTCTCGGCGATTTTCCTCGTTCATGGCTTCTTCTGTTGCTGGGTCTAGAGTTCAGTTTTCTTCAAAAACCCTCTCCACTGATGATCCTGTGGTTTCTCCTGATTGGCTTCACTCCAATCTCAAAGAGCCTGGCTTGAAGGTATTCGCTGATTGTTGGGTTTTTTTCAACTGAGAAATTATGCCCATTATGCTAATTGTGATGTATTAGTTTTTGACTTAATTATTGCTAGACTTGTAATCTTTCTTGGGTTTTGCCCAGTATTGTATGTGGGTTTTGTATAATTTATCATGTAGTATGCTAACTGAGTATTTTTAGGATTGTTGTTTGTTTTTTGGTTACATGCTCTTGTTTTTTTGGGATATATGTGAGTGTTTGAATTAGCTGGTGACGAAACAGCTGCTTGACTCTCTTGGTTATTTATATGCTCTTAAAACCAGCAATATTGATGCTTTCCCAATTATTGGAAGTATTCAGAATTGCGTTTGCTTGTTTATCTCTTGTCAAGGTCAAGTAATTGATTGTGATTGGTATTGTATTTGAACGCGCTCGCTGTTCTAGTCACTAAATTTTGTTTCCTTGGGACCATGTATTGCTTGTTGGTTTCTTCAGATTCATATAAGAACATTCAACTTGCATGAGTTAGGCAGTTAGCCTAGTGGTCAAGCGGGCTTTGAGAAACTAAATAGTTATGGGTTCAATTCATGGTGGCCACGTACTTGGGAGTTAATTTCTTAGGAGTTTGCTTGACATTCAAATGTTGTATGGTCAGATAGGTTGTCCCGTGACCGTGAGAATAGTTGGGGTCCTCGTAAGCTGACCTGGACAATCACGAATATTAAAAAAAAAGTATATTAACATTCTTGCTCATTGTTTATTAGTATAGGTTGATCTTGACTAGATTTTTTGGTGTAAGTCTGGTAGCTTTGTGTTTTATATATCTATAACTGTTCAACCTTTTAAACTGCTTATTTTCAGGTGTTAGATGCATCTTGGTACATGCCAGATGAACAGAGATATCCTAGTCAGGAATACCAGGTAGTCCAATTTGGTATTTGGTAGATGTGTTGTGAACATCATTTTATATTGTGTGGTGAAGTATCAGTTCTTAGTGTGGTTATAACTTTAATAGGTTGCTCACATCCCGGGTGCCCTTTTCTTTGATATAGATGGAGTATCTGATCGGGCCTCTAAGGTGAAAAGATCTCTTCTACTTTTGTTTCCCTTTAATATATTGTCATTCTATTCTATTTTGTGACTGAATTAGAAAAGGAAAGTATATCTGGAATACAGTTCTTTCTTTCAGTAGTTATATAAAAGATTTATACATCTCTTCAGTTCAGTTGATAATTAGAAACTTGAATGATTACTTGTTTCAGTTACCGCATATGTTGCCATCAGAGGAAGCTTTTGCTGCTGTTGCCTCTGCTCTTGGCATTGATAATGAAGACGGTGTGGTTGTTTATGATGGAAAGGGTATTTTTAGTGCAGCTCGTGTCTGGTGGTGAGTTGCAGAGTTAAACAATTAACTTTGAAGAGTTTATGTCTATGATGTTGTATGTTAATTGAAGAAATCATTTTTGGTTATTGAATATAGGATGTTCAGAGTATTTGGGCATAACAGAATTTGGGTGCTAGATGGAGGATTGCCGAGATGGCGTACGTTAGGATATGACGTTGAATCCAGTGCATCTGGTGATGGTATTTTGAAAGCTACTGCTGCAAGTGAGGCAATAGAGAGAATTTATCAGGGGCAAACTGTAAGTTCTTAACTTATTGGGTTCTGTCCTTTAATTTTCTGAAAGCTACTGATGCCATGAACAGTTTTTGTAATTTGTTGCAAATACTGTATCTAGTAAGTTACTTAAAATTTAAGATGACAACAATTGCTAACCATCTTTGGCAGCTTAGTGGTCAAAAGGGCTTTATTAAGAAACCAAAAGGTTACGGTTCAATCCATCCATGGTGAACACCAGTCTAAAAATTAATTTTTTAGGGGTCGTTTTGACATAGAAATGTTGTAGGATCAGGCGGTATGTCCCGTTAGAATAGTGGAGGAGTGCATAAGTTGACTTGAACACTCACAAATATCAGCAAAAAAATTGATTTTTTTACACAACTTTAGTATATTTGTTTCATAGTTCATTTTATTTCCATAATTAATAGGATCCAGAAGCTAGATAGGGAAAATAACTGTAAATTTATATAGCTAGGTCCTTAATCAATGCCCATGTTATGTCTTGTTGAATCTTTGAGCTGCTAACCATGTTGCTCTTGAGTTTCGACCGAAATTGAATGCATTTTTCTCTCGTTTTCATTATATTTATTTTGTTTTATTGTACGATTATTTTTCACTTCCAATATTGTTGTGCATAGATTTCATGGTACTTCGTTTGGTTTCTCAGGTTGGGCCAATTACATTTCAGACTAAGTTTCAGCCACATCTGGTCTGGGACCTTGAGAAGGTCAGTGCTCATTACAAAGTTATTAAAGAGTATAGAATATGAATAATATAACAAGGCTTTACCAAAACCTTTAGCAATTCGCGAACTTAATATCTTGAAGCGTTTTAAGGTTTCCTAAATGTTGAAGTTCGAGTGGATATGTAACTTGTCAATCATGGTGAATGATTGTGCATATTTTAAGACTCCCTTTTGATGAAGTATTTTTATATTACAATGTTGATTATTAGTATATGTTGTTGTTGGCCTTAAAAAATTACTTGATTTTGAAGAATTAACATAGCATTCAACTTCCAGCTTAGACAAGTTTTTAAGGATCTTTTGAGTGCTTGTATGCATGTAAATAGTGGAATGTAGTGTGAGTGTGTGAAAAGAATCAATTTAATCATCTTAGAGGCGTTTGAGATGTGAACGATAAGAAAAAAATATTTTGCTTGTTGTTTGACCGTAGCACTCGGCTACTTCCCTCCCTTTTACTCTGTTTTGATAGGTATTGTAACACTTTCACCCGATCAATGAAATGTTTTTGTTTCCTATAAAAAAAAAAAGTAACGAACCTTCATATGTTGTTGTCTTTCTTACATATTCCAGGTTCAAGAGAATATTACAGGAGGAACTCATCAACTCATAGATGCCCGATCAAAAGCCAGGTACTGTAGATTTAATTGATTGGTCTATTGCTGAATATTTTCTTAAAAACCAAGCTTTACCATATTATCTCCTTTAGTGAGGAATTATCTAGTAAAACAATCTGCAATAAAATCCTTACTCTTGAATTAAGTTGTCTTCTTACAGATTTGATGGGGCCGCCCCAGAGCCTCGGAAAGGAATCAGAAGTGGTCATGTTCCTGGCAGCAAGTGCATTCCTTTTGCCCAGGTCTGTATCCCAATCAATACTTTATGTTTGTAGTTCAAAATAAGAACTTGAAACAGTTTTCACATTGAATCAAGTCAACTGACCCTTTTTCTCATTACTTGCATACTATCCAACATTTAGGCAGTTTAGATTCTGAGTTTCCTCGAGATCTTATATTCATATCTAAAACGACTCACATTTTATTAATGACAAATGTTATTCATGTCCTTGACATCCAAATGTTGTAGGTCACGTGGTATGACTTGTGAGAATAATCGAGGTATGTGTAAGCTGGTCCGGACACTCACGGATATTAAAAAAAGAAAAAGGAAAAAAAAGACATGTTATTCGTGAAGTATCTAACTGGAAAGAATTAGAAACGCTTTCAGGGTATAGAGGGTAGTAGGTACTACCATTAGCCATTAGGACAGGCTAATGTTTATGTATGTACCCTAGTTTTTGTACTTCTATATCTCCTCGTATAAGAAGTTGTTCTTATGAGCTCTTAATGGAAGTTTGTTTTCTATAAATCATGGGTTGACCTAAGGTTATGAGTTCAATCCATAGTGGTCTCCTACATAGAATTAATTTCCTATAAGTTTTCTTGACAACCAAATATTATAGTGTTAGGTGGTTTGTCCCGTGAGAATAGTCGACGTGCACATAAGTTGACCTAAACGTTCGCATGTCAAAAAAAACGTATTTATAGTTTTAGGCATCCTTCCAAGATGCTTTTTTCAACTACGTCTGCTACCTAGATGCAATTGATGTTTTGAAAAAACAAAATGCAATGACACAAAAACAATTGATAAGTGAAATGACAATTTCAGATGCTGGATAGTTCACAGTCACTTTTACCAGCAGATCAGCTCAAGAACCGGTTCGAACAAGAAGGTAAGCTGTTTACGTAACAAAATTAGTTAAATGGTCAAATAGTATTTATTTTATGTAACAATTGATTAATTAAGCAATGAAATTGATACTAAAGTCGATCCATCTTTGCAGGCATCTCTTTGGAAAGTCCTGTTGTAACTTCTTGTGGCACTGGTGTTACTGCCTGCATTCTTGCATTGGTAAATCTCATTCTCTTCACATTCTGAATGTTAGACTAGACCGGAGTATTTGATTGTATAAAACTATCCTCGAATCTCGATTGAACAAGAGCTTTGGAAATCCTTAGTCTTTTTTTTTTTAGTTCTACAAGAATTGGAGGTTGTGGTATTCGAACTCATGACCTCTTAGTCATTGGATATACAGTGATGCCGATGAGCTAATGCTCTTGTGAGTGAAATCATATAATTCTTTGATGGAAATGTAATTTATAGTGTCCACCTATCTAGGAATGAATTACTTACGAATGGTGGTTTTTCTGAAACTATGTTCTTAAGAAAAGAAAAAAGAATAGTTAAATGCACGTAAGTTGGCGAAGGCGAAGACACTCATGGATATAAAGAAGTTTTTGGTTTACTTAAATGGTGGTGTTTTTGAAATGATATTCTCACTACCATTTAAGTTAACCCAATACTTTTTTTGTATCCATCATGGATTGATCTTGTTCCATTTACGTGGTCACCTACTTGAGACAAGTTTCCTTGACAACCAACTATTGAAGGGTTAGACGGTCTCTTCTATAAAAATAGTCGAGTTGCACGTAAACTGGTCCAAACACTAACAAACTCATAGATTTAAAAGAGCTGAAAGTGGTTAACGTTTGTGAATTTCAGGGGCTCCATCGAGTTGGGAAACATGATGTTGCAGTTTATGATGGATCTTGGACTGAATGGGGAGCTCATCCTGACACACCTGTTGAGACTGCTTCATAAATAGAGCTACAATTCCTTCTTCTTACAAGTTTTCTTCTTGTAATACTAAGCAATCTCACAACTTGATATACATTTGTGCTGTTTTTTGTTAATCTCAAACTATTACTCAAAAATGTCTTTTGTCTTCTCTGTTTTTTTTTTTTTTTTTGATGACCCGATAACTTGCAGCTTTGCTCCTCTAAACCGAGATACTACTAGCTCGGCACCAGGAAGTCTTTTGTCTTTTCTCCTCTAGAGTCCGTGAAAATAAATTCATTTTCTATTGGCAGGTTGGGTTTTTAGTGTCATCAGTCTTTTTTTGTGTATGAAGAATTTATTGATTGGGATTAAGGTTTGTTGAGACTTGGAGAAATTTTTGCATTTATAATTAGGTTTAAAATCTTAGAAAAATTGTACTATTTTGACTATTTTGAAGAAATATTTGCAAAATTATGTTCAAATCAAAATATTTGCAATTTTGATTTAAATTCAAACTATTATTAATTGTAATCTCATAACATCTTTTTTTTTTTTTTTTGTACATTATATAATAATTGTAATTAATGTGTTGATTTCAAATTTCATTTCAAATTAATTGCAACATTAGTTAGTACCCTTTAACCATACCCTACAATAACTATCTCGCTTATCGTTATAACTATATTGTCATTTTTACGTTTTGGGAAGTAGCTTACAGACGTCCCAATTGTTCGTTGGCTTCGTCTAATTGGCCTTGCGGTTTCTATCTCCCCTCACAATTGCTTTCACCATTCTAAATCCCTTGATGAACAAACATATATTTACTACACCATTTTGAATTGAAAATATCATACAAACTAAGGGAGGGTCACAGACATATCTAGGGGTGTTCATACATTATCTGAAAACCGATACGACCGAAACCGACCGATTTTGGGTCGGTCGGTCGGTTTTCAACTTTAGGCGATCGGTGTCGGTTAATCATCTTCAAAAATCGAAAGTCGGTCGGTTAAATAATTTTAAAAAACACCGACCGACCGAAATATTGTTTTTATCTCTTTTTTAATTATTTTTTTAAAAATTTAACTTCCACAATTGTTAATATACTGTCCGTAATTGTATTAATTTTTTATTTTTCTAATTTTAATTTTAACAATTGATAAATTGAAGATTTCTAGTTTAATTACATATTTACTTAAATCTAAGACTTTTTTTTTTTTTTTTTAATTATCTAATATGCTCAATTTTCAAATTAATTCCTATTTTTTTTCATCTTTTAGACTTTAGATAACTAAAATATGTAAATGATTATGTATGACAAAATATTATTATAAATTTCTCGCCAATAAATAGATAACTAAAATATATAAATTGAAGATTTTTTTTAATTAAAAAAAATATTAACCGAATTAACCGACCGCACCGACCGCCTTCACCGACCGATCGAAATTTTAAAAATAAAATAAAAAACCGGTTGCCTTTTTTTGTCTAACCGACATGTCGGTTTCGGTGTCAATTTTCGCCATTAACCGACACCTACCGACTGATGAACAGCCCTAGGTCACATATCCACTATTAACAATAGAGTACATGCACACATTTGTAAACTTGAATGCCAAATTTCTACCAGTTTTTTAGACAATGTTGTCCCTAAATTACTCTTACCTGCATACCGAACCCATATCTCCCTAATTGTCCACACATGCACCATTTTCACTCAAGAATGAACACTAAATTTCATACAAAAATTATGCGCATCTACTATATCCATAAAAGCCTAACCCAAAATCGGGACATACATTTTAGTAAACAACCTTCTGAATCTCCAGCCGTATACCTATTACCCGTTTAGCCTTCACCTTACCAGCAGGGGAAGGTCTGGACATAACTAACGGGTCTATTCGGGCAGCGTCGCAACGAACTCGGACACGAAAAGAAGACAAGTGACGAGGAGAGGCAGCGGAGGATCTAGGCCTCGACCCCACGGTTTAAATGGACATCTCTACAAGCAAAGGACTTTTTTTTTAGTACAAGTTGGATGAGGGAGATTACAAATACCGATTTTTCCAGGGTTCGAGTCCGTGGCGCTGGTGTTGAACTGGTTTACAACCAATGCGCCACTAACCCTTTCGGTTAAGCATGGGACTGGTTGATGCTACATCTTCTCTTAAGGTTAAAAAACAAATGTATTAATTACAAAACCAAAATAATATTATATAGATAAAAAAAAAAAACGTATAAATATAGATATTACCTTCAATAAGCAGGTTAAGCTTGTTTTCTTGTTTATTGTTCCGCTCGGATACTAGACGACAAAAAGGAAAAAATAAAAAAATTATAAAAATATAACAAATTAAACGAAAAAAGAGGGGAAAAAACCATGTAAATTGTAAATAGGGGTTACCAAACAACAGAGCATGACTATAACAGCAATGGGCACGGAAACAAGCACAAGTTGGAGCCAACGTCCATTATTGATAGGAAACAATATCAAAAAGAGTATCACCGCAGACAAGGACATAAATAACAGTTATAAGAACCGAATGCAATGTTCTTTACAATCGTCGAAACTCGATGCCGGCATCGAGTTTCGAGTACATGATGGCTAATTATTCGAATAATAGAGAAACAAGAAAACCCTCAATAAGTAGTAAAGACAGTAAGGGACATGAAGATGAGGGTACAGCAAAGAACATGCAAACACAAAAGAAAGGGAAGGTGCATGGAACGTTGAAGCCAACTAGAAACCATATTGAAAAAAAGCTGAATATAATTGAACTCTAAATCTTTTGGGAATTTGCGCTGTATGACAAATTTCCTAGTCTGCATTAGAATTATAGCTTTTTTAAAATATTGCAAATATATCAACTTTTTTTTGATAGATTCTATCAAACATTATTGATGGAGTCTATCAGACATTATTGATGGAGT
>JBBMEF010000022.1:7843561-7854012 GCA_037832685.1 Sicyos baderoa
TATTAATATAATATTCATTATTTTCTATTTTTAATAATATAATATTAATTATTTTTTAATATTATAATATAATATTAATTTTTTGTTTTGTAATAATATAATATATATATATATATATATTTTTTAACGGAGTTGGGTGGCGTCTTTTCCAAAGACGCCACCATATAAGACGAAATAGCAATTTTAGTTGCGTCCTTTAGGAAAGACGCAATCACAAAAAAAATAGTGAGGTTGCGTCTTTCACAAAGACGCAAAGACCTATTTTTGTAAATAATTTGCCTTTGAACCCATTTTGAAACTACATTTCAAAACGAGCCCCTCGCTAATTGATCTTTTTTTTTGGAGCCTCTTTCTCTGAATTTGTCGACCTGAGCCACGAATTCCGTTGCCGGAGTTCCAAAGAGCTGATTCTCGATACCGTCGCAACTAAATGGGGAAGTTGGGGAAGAAGGCGAGGAAGTTTGCGAAGAAAAATCTTCAATCTGTACGATTTCTTCATGGAATCTATTTCTTAAAGCTCCATTAATGCGTTTTCCAGTTCAATCTCTCTCTGTTTACTTGTATTTGGTTATAGACTTGAGCCTGTGTTTAGCATTTTTTGTAATGTTATATATTCTATCATGGAGTATCGTTTCTCACCATGTCACTCTTCAATTGTCGTAGATCAGGACGAAGACAGCGTTGAAAATCAAAAGGACGATGCATCCAAGCTCCGAATTAAAATGTAATGTTCGAATTAGCCATTAGGGCATATTTTATCCATCTATATTAATCCACAGTAGTAATGTCAACTTCTTTGTTGTGATTTCCATGGCTACAAGAAAGTACACGCATGAATATGTAACAAATTTGTTGTCCGAGAATTTCCCTTTTCCATCCCCAGTTCTCTAACATGCTATACTATCCTTGTTTGTGAATTTCACATTTTCTGTCTGCAGGAATGGTGAAGCCGATGAAAACAAGAATGTTTCCCTTGATGCAATTTTTAGAGAAGATGAATATGATGTGCTTGAAGATGAATCTGACAGTGATGGATACATTTCTGAGGTTTTTGCCGATTTTTGCACTCAGGATATATGATTATTTCATTGGGTTTAATTCACGTTTAACATTGTTTGTCAATTAGGAATCAAGCTCTTTTAACGCTGCTGAAAATGGAATTGAGAATAATTCTGAATGTAGGACTGGTGAGTCCACTCTCCATGCTATGTGTTGCAAAAAAATTTGTAACTAACGACCATGATACATCCTTTGATCCCGTTTTTAATTTGTGGTGTTATTTTGTAGGCATGATTAGGCCTGATGATTCATCGGATCAGAACAGAGAAATTCGCTTAGAACTTGCAAAGAAAATAAAGCAATTGAAAAGGTTGAAAGAAAAGGTTTTTTTTTTTTTTTTTTTTTTAAACTTTATTTAGTCCCCTTGTCTCCGTCGTAAGTATGTTGTATGCTTACCTCAAAGTCCATGCTGAATTGACTCGTAAACTAGTAGTCATACATGAAATGTGGCATGTGCAAGAAGATTTAGATGAGCACTACCATGGTTGAAGTCCCGACTCATGGGGGATCAATTATGTTTACGCATTTCCATTAATTATTACGTTGCTGCAAACCTTACTAGAGTTGTTCGATAATAGCAAGTTTTGTGAGTACACTGCTTGAAGAAGTGAAAAACTATTTATATCTAATTTCTCAGTCAAGAGGTGGTGATAAAATTAATTGTTTTTTCTTTGGATTGTTGATGCCAATTACTTGAACGCCAAGCATTGCATGGTTGGTGATTTAGAAAGCTAATTAAATCAGATGCTTTCATTCAGAGATCAACACATTCACAAAAGATATACCAACGGGTTTGGTACTCCGCATCATTTCTGGACTTTATGTATCTTTAGAAGTGTGGCTGATATTCAAAACTGGTTGCTTGGCACCAGTAGGCAGTGACTACAAAGATTTATGCACTTTGGAATGAAACAATCAGCTATCACTTTTAAATAAGAGTTATTATTGATTTTAATGATTTTCCAAGAGTTTATATTTTATGAAAACTCTCTACTTTCGCTATTACTTTTTACATTTGAAGCTAGGGCAGTGTATTTTTCTTTTATCATCTTAATGACTGTTTAATTTACACTCCATGACTGGGAAATTTAATTTATTCCTTTACTTGGAAGATTTTCAGGATCCAGAATTCTTAAAGTTTCTGGAAACCAGTAATAAGGCTGTTGAACATTTCAGAGATGATGGCACCGTAAGTTATATGGGTTTCATGTTTTTTTCTTGTCTTTCTATCTAATTGGTACCTCTTCTCTCAATGATCTCTTTGTCTGTTTCCTATAAAAAAAAACAGAGTTCTGATGAGGAAACAATCAATGACGATGAAGTAAAGCGACAAGATCAGAGCATTATTTCTAATAAAGACTTGCTGCTGAGCAGCTCTGTTGTTGATTCCTTGTGTCATCAAGTTAAGAACAAGCTTGACTTGTCTCTTCTTACCAGTCTAATTAATGGGTATCGAGCTGCATGTCACTATGGATCTGAAGCAACAAGCAGCGTAGATGCTGTCAGGTGCTATAAAATTGGAAATAGTGAAACGTTCTCCAAGATCTTAATTTTCATGCTGTGTGAGGCTGATAACTTATTTAGGGAGCATTTAAAACTTTTAAGCACCAGCTGTAAAAGGTGATGATTGTAGAGTTGAGAAACACCCAAAGATGGAAAACACTCAAGCCTTTAATTAAGTCATATTTAAGAAGTAGCTTGTTTCTCTTGAACGAGGTTTCAGAAACTGAGATATTGAGCTTCTCCTTGGTTCGAATAAGAGCGTCCATGATATTTTTTGCAGCTTTCCCATCTCTACAGCGCAGGCTCATCAAGGTATATGTTTTGCAGGAAAATTATTACCTTGATTTTTTCTTTTTGTTGAATCATTTGAAGCAAGTATTTGCATATTTATCATTCTCAGGTTCCTTTATCATTTAAATTCATTTAGAAGTGATCTCATAAGTCATACTAAGTAATTACTAATTATAGATTGACATATTTTCTGACCATATATGGAGATGACCATATTTTGGTCCTGTATATAGTCTTTTATTGCTACCAATAGGCTGGTTATTCTATATTCTCACTTGTCTCGTATGGCTACTGCAAAAACACAAGCCACTATAATATAAAATCCAAATGTAATGCAGATTGCAGTACATTTGTGGGCAACTGGTGAAGGAACAATATCATCCCTCTCATTTCTCATAATACGAGACTTGATTTCTGTGCTTGGGTCTAATAGCTTTGACTCCTGCTGGCTTAAAATGTACAAGGCCTTCATTACTAACTTCCAAATTGCGGACCCAATTCTTGATAAACACATGCAATTTCTGAGGGACTCCTTCGTTGAGTTGTGCTATCTTGATGTCCATAGATCTACTACTAGAGCTAAGGTTTCAATCCAGCAACTTACCAAGATACTGCAACAGGGTTTACGAACAAAGAAGAGAGTAAGCTGTCAGGATGCCTTATCTTACTTCAGTCATGAAATTTATATGTATTATTTATTATTTGTTTAAGCTTAGGGGAAGCCTATTTTCCTATTAAAAACTTTCTCCATGCTTGTACTTCTCTTTGCAGGAAGCGGTCAAGATGATATGTAGTTGGCAATACATCAATTGCATTGATCTCTGGGTCAAGTTCATTGCCGAAAATTTCCATGATTATGATCTCCAAACTCTGCTCTATAATTTTATTCAGATTGTAAATGGAGTGGCCGTATTGTTTCCTGGTCCTAGATATTTACCTATAAGAATTAAATGCGTCCAGTGGTTGAATCATCTTTCCTGTTCCAGTGGGATTTTTATTCCTGTTGCATCGATGGTGTTGGATACTTTGGAACATAAAATTGGCAAGGAGAGGGCAAGAATCCAGGTGTTGTCTTCAACCACTCGTCTGGCCTACAGGTTATTATACTCTGTTTGTTTGTCATTAAGAAATTAGATCACTGTTTCACAAAATTAATGGATTCGATTTTACTGTTTTACTCTTCTACATTGCCATTTATTTTGTTCTGTTGCAGTAACTGTAGACGTTATTCCTGCAGCTGCCAAAATATTGGTTAAAGTCACAAAACTTTATGGAGGAATGTGTTTTATCTTCCATTGAACTTCTTTCAGCTCACTTTGCTCAATGGAGCTACAATATATCCTTCCCTGAGCTGGCTACTATTCCACTTACTCAACTTAAAAAATTTCATACAACAACTACAACAGAAAATCTCAAGCGCTTGGCGTTTTATTCAACTCACTGTTTTGCAATTGTGTTTATGTAATTTCTCAGTGACCAGTACTTGAACGAATATTTGTCTTGTACTTATCTATATGTTTCTAAATAATAGAGAGTTGAATTGATAGCTGCTTCTCCTCTGTTGGCTTTCATCCTATGTGCTATTTCTTAGATTGATTACTTGTAGGACTGGAGTGGAGTTAGTTTTCCCTTTTAGTTGTTTCAGTTTCTTGTACCATATGATGATTGCAGCTTCACAAATGCAACACCAACTTTCCGTTTATGCAATATTACCAAAGCATATTGGACAAAGCTGCATCCAGTGAAGGAAAGCGTGAGGACGCGTTGGCTGCAATGTTTATTTTCTGATTCAAGACGAAGAACAGGTTTATCAGACATCTTCAAATATTTATACTGTTTTAGCCCCAGAAATTGAGGGTAGTTGTAATTTAGAAGTTGATTCATCGCATAAATCAGGAGCCAACAAGTTAGATAGATAATGGAATCAGAATCTGAACAAGGTTGCTACCACTGAAGTGAATGCTCAAAAAATAGTCATCTAGATTAGTTAGGACATTCAATTGCATTGCCTTCGGGGTAATGTCAGTTTTCTTTGTACAAAAAAAACAAATAATGTATTAACTATTAAGTAACCAAAAAGACATAACTAGAACAAATAATGTATCAAGTACTCAAAATAACCACCATTTTTTACTATTAAAAATAACTTTTCATTTTTAATCATTTTATTTACTTCTCATTTTTAACATATTCCGAAGATTCCGGCAATTGTGTTTAATATGATGGGAAATACAACACAATAAATCATTCTAAATTATGATTATAGTAAAAAAGCAATTTATACTCTTAAATTATATACTTACATTTTCAGTATAGTTCTTCACTTTTGAGTACATGTCAACAATTATTGTTGATATCAAACTTACGATATAACTTACTTGGAAAACTTGCATGAATTGAAAGTATAATGGATAAATTGTTAACAACTTATACGTATATATTTAACGTCAATAAGAGCAATTGCTCAATGTTATTTGATATACTATAAATATGGCAATGAATATTTAAAAATGCAGTAGTAAATTATATATATACAAAAGTACAAGTCTTGCATGTTAAATTTTGAACATTAATTACAGTATGGACAAAGATTCTCCTACACTCAAACTTTGAAATATGGTGATGAATTGGGTGACCATCTTCTTCTCTACTGTTCTGCTGCAAATTCTCCAGGTGTCACACGACAAAGGATATAATGTTTGAATTAGTATATTTATATATTAATTCTGAATTACTTAATACCAACCGACCTTAGCTCAGTTAGTAGAGCGGAGGACTATAGTTTGAAAATCAGCTATCCTTAGGTCGCTTGTTCGAATCCGGCAGGTCGGAAAACTAAAATAGAACAATTTTTGACCCTAAAAATTTACGGATATAATTTAATTAAAATAAGGCCCCTGTTCGGAATTTTAAACTACGAGGAGGGTATTTTCGTCAACTAAAAAGTTAGACAAGACATATATAAAGATCCTCAAACCCTATTACTAAACACTTTCATTTTAGTTTTCGCTCTTCATCTCTCGCCGCAAGGGTTTAATACAGATCCCACGTCAGGTTCGGATTCCTTCATACTCGAAAATCTATTGGTTTCTGAAGCTCTTACTCTCTTTAATGTGTAGATCGTAAGATGAAATAGTGCATGGTTTGAGATTTTGAGTTAGATTTCTGTATCCTTATGTTTTTCGTTATCTTTTTTCGTTGTATTCTTCATGCCCATCGCGTAGATCTGCGTTAGTTTTAAAATATTTGCATCCAGTCATTAACATAGTATTATACAGTAATACTATTAATACCAATGACTTTTTTTTTTTTTTTTTTTTTTTTTTTTTTTTTTTTTTTTTTTTTTTAAAGTAACTATATTTGTAATCATTTTCTAAATTGTACTAATCTTGCTAGTTTTACCTTTTTCAAAATTAACAAGCTTCCCAGCCAAGAGGTTGAATTGGGTTGGATATTTTAAATTTACATCATCAGGATTTGTTTTTGTAAAAAAGACTTCGGTTATGAATAATTTTCAATAATGGCTTCTTATCAGTCTTTCCATTGGGTTAATTTTTTTTTTCCATTGTAATTAATTTTCAACTTTTTATTGTTTCACAGTTATTTTCCTAAGATTCAAGCATGGGTAAGGAGAAGATTCACATTAGCATTGTGGTCATAGGCCATGTCGACTCTGGAAAGTCGACCACCACGGGCCATTTGATCTACAAGCTTGGAGGTATTGACAAACGGGTTATTGAGAGGTTTGAGAAGGAAGCTGCTGAGATGAACAAGAGATCCTTCAAGTATGCTTGGGTGTTGGACAAATTAAAGGCTGAACGTGAGCGTGGTATTACTATTGACATTGCTCTGTGGAAGTTTGAGACCACCAAGTACTACTGCACTGTTATTGATGCTCCTGGTCATCGTGACTTTATTAAAAACATGATTACTGGTACTTCCCAGGCTGACTGTGCTGTTCTTATCATCGACTCCACTACTGGAGGTTTCGAAGCTGGTATTTCTAAGGATGGGCAGACCCGTGAACATGCACTTCTTGCCTTTACTCTTGGTGTCAAGCAAATGATTTGCTGCTGCAACAAGGTATTGTTGGTTGACAATCCTTACTTTTTCCTTGTCGAACACATGTTAATTGCTTTAATGTATCAAAAACAGTATTCATAAATCTTCTTGTGTTCTGTTGTGAGTGACTTTGCCGACTCATTTGGTGCTTTCTGTGACAGATGGATGCTACTACTCCCAAGTACTCGAAGGCAAGGTATGATGAAATTGTCAAGGAAGTTTCTTCCTACCTCAAGAAGGTCGGCTACAACCCAGACAAAATTGCTTTCGTCCCCATCTCTGGATTTGAGGGTGACAACATGATCGAACGATCCACCAACCTTGACTGGTACAAGGGCCCAACTCTTCTAGAAGCCCTTGACATGATCCAAGAGCCTAAAAGACCATCTGACAAGCCCCTTCGTCTTCCACTTCAGGACGTCTACAAAATTGGAGGCATTGGAACTGTCCCAGTGGGTCGTGTTGAAACTGGTATCATAAAACCTGGTATGGTAGTAACATTTGCCCCATCTGGACTGACTACTGAAGTTAAGTCTGTTGAGATGCACCACGAAGCTCTCCAAGAAGCTCTCCCAGGTGACAATGTGGGGTTCAATGTGAAGAATGTTGCCGTGAAGGATCTCAAGCGTGGCTATGTTGCTTCAAACTCCAAGGATGACCCTGCCAAGGAAGCTGCCAATTTCACCGCTCAAGTTATCATCATGAACCATCCTGGTCAAATTGGAAACGGTTATGCCCCAGTTCTCGACTGCCACACCTCTCACATTGCTGTCAAGTTTTCAGAGATTTTGACCAAGATCGATAGGCGATCTGGTAAGGAGCTTGAGAAGGAACCCAAGTTCTTGAAAAATGGAGATGCTGGATTTGTTAAGATGGTCCCCACAAAGCCCATGGTGGTGGAAACCTTCTCGGAGTACCCTCCTCTGGGACGATTTGCGGTG
This sequence comes from Sicyos baderoa, assembly GCA_037832685.1. Lineage (NCBI taxonomy): Eukaryota > Viridiplantae > Streptophyta > Magnoliopsida > Cucurbitales > Cucurbitaceae > Sicyos > Sicyos baderoa. The sequence goes on from JBBMEF010000022.1 coordinate 7,851,418, forward strand.
AGGGACATGCGCCAGACTGTGGCTGTTGGTGTCATCAAGGCCGTGGAGAAGAAGGATCCAAGCGGGGCGAAGGTCACAAAGTCTGCCGCTAAGAAATCAGGCAAGTGAATTGTGCGGTTAGCCGTTGGCTTTATCAGTATTTTGTGTTGTTGGAATTGGAATTGGGGTCTATTTCGTTTCTGTCTGGTTGTTGGTCAAGTCTTTAAATTTCCTCCATCGTCCAAGAGCAGCTTCTCGCAGAATTGGGTGCTTGACCGGCGGTGGCAAGGTTTCTATCTCTGAAAGTTTTTGTGTGTTTTATTTTATGCTGCTTTGTTAAGCCTACCTTTTTTTTCTTCCTGGTACTGAATTTTGGTTCTATTAATTACTTTATAATGAGTAATTTTGTTTTTGTTCTATTGTGTTTCTCGGGTTCTATTCCTTTTGTGTTTTGCTAGTAAGTTTTGTTTTTTTTTGTTTTTGTTTTTTTTTTTTTTTTTCTGCTTAAAAAACAATTTAAATGAGTTCACATGGTTTTTATAATTTTGTAAGTTCTACTTCTAGAGTAGTTTAATTGTTGATGATTTAGTGCAGTAATCAAAACAAATTGTATGATTTCAATAAATTAGAGATTTTTGGAGTGCTCACGTTATCAGTTTTGTTACTCTTAGTGATGTGTGGGGATATTAGCGACAAATTATAACTGAAATCGTATGCTTTGTACTTAAAAAAAATCGTATGTTTTATATTAATGTAATTGAAAGCTGGTGTAAATTAATAGAAACTTGCAAGAATGTTGGCTTTTCTCCGAATTTGTAAACTTGGTTTCGTTAACGAATCATTATTCTTGTCATTCTAAAAAAGTTGGGATAATCGGTTTGTTCATAAGAAAGAATGCAACTTTGAATTCCGCAAAGCTGTTTTTGACGAGTGATTCACAAAGAAACTTGTTAAAAAACCCAACTGATTTTTGGAAAACCTCAAAATATGAAGGACATAAAACAGAACTAGTTTACTAACCATCCGTAAAACATGCTTTTAAAAAACTCCACTTTATCGTGCAAGTACACATAAATTGTGTAGAAAAACTGAATTCTGCAAAAAACTATCCCAAAAGCAAAATGTGGAGCAATTTGTCTATGGATGCAAGTACATGATTTATGCATCAGTTCAGCCATTCAACTCAGTGAATAAAGAAAACTCTGAGACAATCACAAGTTTTTTAAAGCCGACTCGTGCTGCTGGGGAGTCAGTCTGGCCAACAACGCCTTGTTTTGACAGTGCTCTTTGTCTACATAGTAGAACCTCCCATTAGCCTTGAATGTCACAAAGGGTCGATTTGTTACTGCCGGTCGAATATCTGCAAACCGAATGGTTCGAGGAAGGTAAGTTGCCAGCCACGACAACATCTCAACCTCAAAATTGTCAGAACCTGGTTTCCATCTAATTTTATGAATGTAAGGGCTCACGAACCAGTGAAGCGCGCCAGTAGTAGTAGCACTGAAGAATATCACGGATGATGCAACAGCACCTTTAAGAATGACATTCATATCAGGGGATGTCATGAAGGTAATGACTGGGCCGAGCGACACCGAGAGACAGCATGTAGATAAAGACAAAAGCTTAACTTTCTTGATTAGTGATGAGTTTGGTCCCACATAAGCAACATCTTTTTCATTGTCCTCAGCTTCTTGTCCTCTGCCTGATCCAATGCCGATCTTGCTTTCATCTTCTCTTGTTGTAGCTTGAGATGCCCATCTCTTCTGAAATACACTGAGCTGCGAGACCAAGTTGCTTGTGGGTCCACATTTTTTATTGATCAATGATGATGACCTTTGGAGATGATAACCTGATGCAAAAGAAAACGTACTAATATGAGTTGTAGAACTCCGGTAAAAATGCCTTTGAAGTTAGAACTAATTACGTTGCACTAAGAGTTTTATATTTTTGCATTGGGGTTCTATGTAATTTAGGTCAAGTGATGTATTAGGGTTTTATGAAATGTGCGATGTGTAAACTCTCTTAAAACCTCTACCCTTTTTGCCAAGCATTTGGATTCTTCACGATCTACTAAATAAAACCATATGGATTCTTCACGATCTACTAAATAAAACCATATTTCTCCTCTGTCCGTAGACAGACCTAATCACCTAACACAACGTCTGTGTACCATATAAATATGTGTGTTCTTTGTCACATTTGTCGCCTACCCTACGACCTTCCAGAAAATGGGAAAAAAGGAACCCCATCTTGTTTCAATTGAAGATTATGGAAACTCTTCCAACAGTTAGGAAGACTGGAAGAGTACTAGGTTGTGATTAATTACCCAAGGATCGTCAGATTACAGAGCCACAAAAAGTGGGAGGTATAAAACACACAACACCTAAATTGATGAAATCATGTTGAAGGTGGGACAGAAACATTTTAATTGTTTGGTTACTACGTTTTATCTTTGGCTAAATTATAGAAAATGCCCCTATACTTTGGAGTTTGTCTCAAAAATGCCCCTAAATTTTCAAAAGTTTCAAAATTGCCCTTAAATTTTGACAAAAGTTTCAATAATGCCCTTACCGTTAAAATTGGATGGAAACCGTTAAAGTTTGATTTCAAAAATAC
>JBBMEF010000022.1:7864509-7875845 GCA_037832685.1 Sicyos baderoa
CAAACATTCAAATGAATCCAGATGCAATCTCATTTTAAACAACCTAGGGCTCAGTGCCCATCAACATGCAGAAAGAAACAACGGTTTAGTAATTTAAACTTTACATTCAGAGTCTACTTTAAAATGCGGAATGAAATTATAATTGGATTAAACTAAACCCTTGAATTGGAAGATTTTGTTAAAGTTTGATTTATTTATTTGTGGTTCCACAGGTAACTCAGAGATGCAACGCTGATGGCTGGAGTGCTTGGATGGATCATGGAGGTATATATATATCTTTTTACGAGCACTTTCTCAATTTTCTGTTATTTATGAATTTCTTCTTAAAAATGGTAATTCATAGTTTTTTTTTTTCTACTATACATGAAAAATTCTCTAAATTTATTTTTTAAAATTCATAATTAGATGTAGTAAGGAAAATAAGTAAAATTATTTAATACCAAAATTAAATATATAATTCTAATGTTATTCAAAGAAAGGATAGTTTAAGTCATATCATATAATCGAAAGAATTAGTGGTGTATTGACTTAGTTGTAATCCAATTCAACTTCATTGTCGTAGTAATTTCAATCTTAAAAATTAGTAGTCAAGATATGATGAGCTATTACCGAGTGAAATACCGATCTGTTACGATTAGCGAAAACACAATTCAACAATATTTTAAGTAACTAATCTTTTTTTGTTTGAATAGTAACTACTCACAAGAACAATTTATCAAAAAAATAAAGCAACAAAATTCAATTAATATAAAGTTTATAGTTAAAGTTTAAACCCTCAGTTATCATACATACCTTTTTCTTAGGAAGAAACACAAAATATGTAATAACACTTGAGAACATGTATAAATTATACTCTACATGTTAAAAAAAGTCTTCATCAATATCATAGGTTGTGCAATAATGCCAATTGCATTTTGACCCTTAAAATAATGGAATAGACTTCACTTAATTTTTTAATATCTTTAGATCTAGAAATCAATGCTTCCATATGTACATAACTTCATACATATGACAATATTTAATTATTTTGTGCTAAGCCAAAAATAAATGAAATTATCTACATATTTCACTATGACATATGTCATGTATATTTAAAATTATTTTCCTCGGTAACGTGAGTGGTGGTAGAGATTATATTAATAATTAATCAATGAAGGATTTTCTTTATAACTATTGTTTTTTCTTTTTCTAAATTTTATTTTAAAAGGTAGCTTATAAACTTATCCATAATAGCTTTTCAAAACTTCCTTCAATAATAAATAAAAGAAGATTCCGCGATAACCAAGGTCAAATTTTATAAATTTTAAAGGTGATGAATTTATGGTGATTTACCAAAAAAATATTTTTTTTACAATTTTTTTAACTCTCTCAAATATTATAAAATTAAATGGTATATTATGCGTACAAAACTAGACTAGACAATCACAAATATATATTCAAATGGTGATGTATATATTCAATTCTTCTTTTCATTTTTATTTTATTTTTTTATCCATGAACTTATTTAAGTAGCATCAATTTTTTACTCTAAGCTCTTTTGATTTCCTAAAATTGAATCCTAAGCTTAAATGTGTTACAATTTTTTACTCTTAATCCAATTTCCACTAATTTGGCACTCACTAACTTGAGCAATAGGAAGGAAATAAGAATATTAAATTTAACTTACTATAAAAGCAAAATCAATTTTTTACACAAAATTAAGTTTGATCAATGCACAAATTAGTCATGGTATAAATTGGAAAAAACTTAAAAAGTTAAAATGACAATTCAATTTGAATGCCAATTTTTCTTTAAAAATCTTACAATTTAGGCCCCGTTTGATAACCATTTGGTTTGTTGTTTTTTGTTTTTTAAATTTAAGCCTATTTTCTCTCAAATTTCCTACAATTTGTTTCATCATTTCTACCATGTATACATCTTTCCTTAAAAAAGTAGGGGAAGACTAACCAACTTTTAAAAACAAAAAAAAGTAGCTTCCCAAAGTTTGTTTTTGTTTTTAAAAGTTAGTTAGTATTCTCCTACTTTCTTAAAGAAAGATGAATAAATAGTAGGAATGATGAAACACATTATAGGAAATTTGAGAGAGAATATGCTTAAATTTGAAAAACCAAAAACAAGAAACCAAATGGTTATCAAACGGGGCCTTAGTACCTTGTGTGTGTTTTATAATTCATTGAATACATATGAAGAATACATTTTAAACCAATTTTTGAATAGTATTTTTTATCATAGGATAGAAATTGCAACTCTTAAAAATTTAAGTTATTACAACACTTATTTAAGTTTGAGGTACAATCAGATGAAAAATTGAAGTTGAATTCTCACAAATAAAACCCAAAATTCTCTTATTTTTTATTTATTTATTTATTATTATTATTTATTTGAAACATCTACCTTCTTTTTATAGAAGTGAGCAAGATAAATCTTTTTTTTTAATTATTATTAGTATTATTATTTAAAAGAAACGATTAAACAAAAACATCATCAAACAGCCTACTTCATTAAATAGAGAGACTAAATTATCATTTTTTTTTAAACAAAATAGTATAAAATATATATATAATATTAGAAGAAAAAAAAATATTGAGAAACATGGGTGTAGAGTTATGAGGTCTTCGAGTTGACCATTTCAAGATCGGATCCCAAGGTTTTTTTCTTTTCTCATGGGATTTCGTTAAACACTCATATTTAATTGGAGTTGATTATGTTGAGTTTGCATTCTTTTTTACATTATTTAATTTCCTCTTTATTAATTGTTTTTTTTTTTTTTTTTTTTTTTTTTTTTTTTTTTTTTTTTTTTTTATAATGTGAAAGTCCAAACACCATAAATAATGACAGTGGTGCAACAGCTAATTATTAAATTTAATCCACATCCAATAAACAAGCTAGGTTATCTTCAAACCTTTAACAACACATTAATTAACACAAGAGGCACTTAGATTAGAGAATTTGATTTGTGGTTTAACCATATCAAATACAATTTAATTTTATATGGTAATGTTATTTCCTCCACGATTAATTTCAGTGGTTTATCGATCAAATATGAAGTAAAAGTGCTAAAATGAATATAATTCAATTAATAGATTGATGTACATGATATCGATAAAATATTAAAATATGTAATCAGAGTCTTAATAAAAATAAAAATAAAAGAGAGTAAGTCGGGACATGTCGATTATCTTGGTGTCAATCCATTTTAAATTTGTCCATCTTCTAAAATATATGTATTCAAAAAAATATAAAATAAATGAGAATATAAACTACAAAAAGCTTTTAGATTTTTTATTTGAAGGGGAGGGGTTTCAAAATTTGCTGTTAAGATTATAGTCAAAGTCACTTTTATTTCAAAACTTTCTTAAAAGGGAAGATAAAACCCGAAAACTAAGTAGTTCTACTACAATTGAGAATGAGGGAATTCGAATCCATACTATTTTAATTATTAGGTCTACATTGATGTTCTACTTACAAATTATTTATATTATTTTATAAAAAGAAAACATAATTAAAAAAAGGAAAAAGAGATAAATTGTATCAAATAGAAGAAACACAATTTTCAATTATTTTTTAGTAAAGAGAAGATAAAGGGACTCAAACCACCAGCATACATTTAAATGACAATTGAATTAAATACTTACTTTTTTCCATAATTTTCCATTTGTTTTTTTTTATTATGTAAGAAAATGTATTCCCCTTTTTCTAAAGAAATAATTATAAGTGTAGTTTAATGAATAAATTCTTGTCTAGTTCAATTAATATACTAATATATTCATAACTAAATTGTACTAAAAAAGAAATTGATATACATTACGACTTTAGTAACTAGGGCTCTTGATTTATCAACCACACTTATTTAATTGAAGGAAAAAATTTACAGAAACTAAACTAACAATTTGAGAGTTTCAAAAAAAAAAAAAACCAACAATTTATTTATCAAATAAAATCCAAACCATCCTCTTTAATTTAACTTTCAAAAGATTGCTCACTAATGTCATTAAGCTTCAAACGATATTCAAAAGATAATTAAGAGGTTATGAATTCGAATAGTCGAAGAACTTAAAAAAAAAAAAAAAAAACTTCAAAAGATGTTTAATTGTTTAACCCCAACTCGATGGGCTAGAGTTAGCCTTAATAAATTGTTGGGGGCTGCTTAATTAATTAAAAGTTAGGATAATACGGCTGCTAAAGTTTCTTATAATTATCATACAGTTGAAACTTGAAAGTATACTTTGAACAAATAAATGTAGGGACAAAACCGAATTTTCACCTCCGAAAAATGATCAATTTTAAGAACCAAAAACCAAAAATGTAGTTATAGTTATTCTAAAAAAAATAAAAAATAAAAAACAAAAAAAACTACCATAATGTAGTTGCCTCTTATAAAATCATAGAAATAATCAAAGTGAGCATAACTCAACTATAATTATTATTTTTGTGATAGAAATCATAAATGAAAAAAAAAAAAAAAAAAAGTAATTCTATAGATGTGAAAGTTTTAGAAAAAAAAATAAAAATAAATATGTCACACTGATTCAATTAAGTTAATGAAAAGTCACTATAACTTCAATTAAATGATAGATTTCAACAAAGTGAAATTGATAACTTTAATTAAGTTAAATTGATTGAAAAAAATCAAATAAAATTAATTAAAATAGTGAAAGTTAAAATATTTGAAGAAAATTGTTATAATTAAAATAAGAATAATAAAATTTATTATCTACAACAAATTTTCTATATATTTTATAAAATAGTTACACCAAACAAGGTAACAAGCCACCAACTTATTCGGTATAACATTGAGAATGGAAGAGACTTGAATTACAAAAAAATTCGTTTTCTATTAATACATTTAATATAGGGGAATTTGCATGTATATTACAATAAGACAAAAAAATTGAACAAATAACAACTTTTTGAAAATATTTACAAATATAGCAAAATCAGATTGATAGACTTCATCGATAATGTCTGATAGACTCCATCAATAATGTTTGATAGAGTCTATCAAAAAAAAGTTACTATATTTACAATATTTTTAAAAAATTACTATAATTTTAATGAAGAGTAAGAAATTTGCTATACACCCCAAATTCTCTTTATATATCAATTAAGCTTAAAAAAAAATGAATGCGAGGGTTAATTAATTAAAAAGGGGACCCATTAAAGTCAAAGGCGAGATGCAGCCTTTGTGTGTGTGATAATGCTTTTTCATTGAGAGACGAGAGAATTGACTTTGGTGCCTCAAAATTTGTATTAAATAACCAAACCAACAAAATGGAGACACACAAAACTCTGTCCTCTTCAATTTCAACAACATAAAAATATCATATGGAGATTGATCTATCACTCAAAATAGATCATCACAAACAAGATTGGAAACAAATAAAAACTCATCAAAAAGATGACCAAAAACAACAAATTATGGGAGTTGCTGATGATGAACCTCAAATTCATCTAATTGCTAACTCTGGTTTGCAAGTGTTCTTGCCACACAACAACATTGATGAAGGAGAGGTAACATTCCAACCCTTTTTTTTCTCTTTCATGATTGAATTCATGAACAAGACGACCGCATCGATCGTCTATCATAAATTCGTTTACTATCATAGAAACATAATTATAAGACTCGTTTGATAATAGTATTGTTTTTTGTTTTCAAAAAATTTAATTTTTTGATATTTGAATTCTTAGCCAAATTCTAAAAATAATGATAAAGTTTTTGAAAACATAGCTCGATTTATAAAAATATAGGTAAAAGGTAAATGAAGAAGTTGTAAGTTTAAATTAGTAATACATATATAGTGTTAAGTTTTAAAAACTAAATGATTATCAAATATTGATTATATAATTTTAACTGTGTATGTGATTGTCTCCGATAGCAAATTTGTACCTTTGATCTCTAAATTGAGAGGGCATGTAGTACTTTATGTAAAATTGAGTTATGTTCGTGTTGATACCAATCTTGTAAGTTAAGCTAGATAGATGGATATGAATCGAGCGATTATCTTATCGTATATGCGGCTTGTAGATTTCGGAGTTGCAGATGGAGATGGATCGTATGAAAGAAGAGAACAAGATGTTGAGAAAAGCAGTGGAACAAACAATGAAAGATTACTATGATCTTGAAATGAAAATTGGTATCATCCAACAAAACAACCTCTACAAAAAGGTACTCAAAACTCTAATTTGTTCACCTTTTTTGTTTTTCATCAATATATGGGTTCTATGTACTTGAAAATTCTATCCCACTTTTTTTTTTAACCATTTATCATAATTATTATTATTTATTTATTTTTGAGTAAAGTTGAGGGAAGGGAGTTACAAATACCAATTCTTCCGAGCTTCGAACTCATGACGCTGGTGTTGAACTGGTTTAGAACCAAACAATAAAACTATTGCGTCAGTGACCCTTTCAATAACCATTTATCATTATTGACCCTATGTTTTTGGAGATGAAACAGATTATAATTTGTCCTAATTTAATAGTTTAAAGACTTGTTGAATAAAAGTATTTTTATTTTTTAATTCTATTCTTTTCCCCTTTTTATTTTGTTATCTTTGGAAATGATTTTAAACAATTATTTCCAAATATAGAAAATAAAAAAAAATGTTCTTTTCTAAAAATGTAAAAAAAGAGAAAAGTAAAAAAAATGAAATAAAAGAGTGAGAATTTAATTAGTGAATAAAGAAGTATGAGCTAGTTAAAAATTGCGTGAACCGTAAATTTCATTTCAGCTCAATTCCAATTTAATAATCCCTCTCTTGAATTTCGTGCTAATATTTAAACTTTGTGACCACCACAGACTATCAATTTTAAAATACATAGATAAATAACATAATATTTTGTCCATGCATCTAAAAACAATCATCTCATTTGTAATTTACAACTAATAAATTGATATGATGTTAATTTTCTTTTCTCTTCAATATGCAGAACTCTCACAACTTTCTATCACTCCATGGCAATGGAAAAAAAATGCCCGAAGAACCGAAACAAGACCTCGAAATCGGAGAATCGGTGAAGAAGAGACGAGTAATTCGGTCGCCATCGAAGGACACCGAAATGCAAGAGAGCGAACTAGGGTTATCATTAGGGCTTCACACAAACAATAATGATGTGGAACAAGATTATAATCATAGGGATATTCAACAAGAAGAAACAAGAGAAAAAAGCAAAGAAGATAATGTAGCATCCAATTTCAACTCCTCAATGCAAAATAATAAACCACAAAGGACTGAGTTGCAAGGAAATATGGCACCTCCACAAAACAGAAAAGCTAGGGTTTCTGTTAGGGCAAGATGTGAAGCTGCCACAGTAAGTTTGTAATAGTAATAATAATAATAATATCTTTTCTCTACGAGTTAAATTTTATTTTAAGCACTTGAAAAGTCATTTCAAACCGATCTTTTAACGAACATATGTTTTGATAGATGAATGACGGTTGCCAATGGAGGAAATATGGTCAAAAGATTGCGAAGGGAAACCCGTGCCCTCGAGCTTATTATCGATGTACTGTTGCACCCGGATGTCCCGTTAGAAAACAGGTTCTTTTGTTTTTTCATACAAACTTTGCATTACAAATATCATACATTGGAACTATATATATATACTAGCTTAGTTCTAAAATGCAAATGTGCTTTCTTCTTCTTCTTCTTCAAAAAAAAAAAAAATGCAATGTGCAATGAAAAAAAAAAATGTGACAAACTTTCTTAATTACATGTTAGATATAATTAGAAGTTTATAGATGGTATTTTGGTTTCTATATTTGCATATTTGTTAATCGATTACTTTTTAGGTTAAAATGACATTGTGGTTTCTATATTTTCATGTTTTTTTTATTGTATTTTTAATAAATCAGTTCCTTGTATTCTTTTAAAAGTTCGGGAACCATAAAATAGTTTAACCGTTATGCATTTTTAGTTGTCAAAATAAGGTCTTGAAGATCTAAGAAATTATGGATTCAATTTTTGGTAGTCATTTGCTTAGAAATTAATTTTTTTGACTAATTAGTCGAGCCTGATCTGTGTATTATAAGCTAAATGTTTCTCGCTTGAGTCCCCAAATATATTTGGTGCTATGGAGCTAGACCTTTGAGCTATTGGGAACACAATATTAAAAAAATGTTCATGGTTGAGAAGGTATATGTACAAAATTAACAAATTAAAAGAAACTATATACTTTCACATGAACTAATAATTAATTATAATGTTTCACAACATTTTTCATCATTTAGTCATTTATTATTTCTTACCTTAAAGTTTTGAATTTCAGGTCCAAAGATGTTTAGAAGACATGTCAATTCTCATAACAACGTACGAAGGAACACACAACCATCCACTTCCTGTGGGGGCCACAGCCATGGCTTCAACAGCCTCTGCAGCCACTAATTCTTTCATGCTTTTAGATTCTCTTCCAAACCCTCAAAACCCTAATATTCTCAACTCCTCTTCCTACTCTCCCAACTTCTTCCAAACCCTAAACCCTAACGAGCCCCCGAAAGGCCTCGCTGTCGACCTTACAAGCAACAACTTCTACACGAGCGCCTCGGGCTCCGCCTTCGCCCAACCGTTACTCAATTGTATGAAAACGAGTGGTCAATATAATTCGTACTACCAAAGGAATGTCTTTCAACCTAATCTATTTAGTACTCCCCTTGATGGGCAGACGTGGAAACCTGCGGAGAGCGATAAGCCTTCGTTGACGGCGGAGAGCGTGTCTGCCATTGCTTCGGATCCCAAGTTTCGAGTTGCGGTCGCAGCTGCCATTTCGTCGCTCATTAACAAAGAGAATATTAGTCATACGAACGTGCATTCTATCGAAAGCTCTCCTTCCCGTCCTAATAAAGATGGCGAGGGCAACGATGGTAGTGGTGGTGGTGGCAGGAACAAGAATTGGGTTGTCGAATCGCTCTCGACAAATGGTAATTGAGCTCTTTGCAATGGCGGAAAGTCGCCATTTCGGAGGGATATTCAGAATTAGAAGTCATGTTGATGAAACGGCTGCAGATTAAACATTTGTGTCGTTATTGATCTTAAATTTGTTGAGTTTTTTTTTTAATCTGTATTTATATTTTTAGTTTTTCTTTCGATGATTTCATTTTCTAATAATAATAACTTTGTAAGAATTCACGGAGTGAAGGAATAAATATAGCTCAACTTTAATAAAACCAATATTGAATCCCACTCTCTTTCAATGCTCCTTATTATGTAAAATTATCTTCATGACTTCAAATTCTTGGAGTATTTTATTTATGAACAGAAAAACTTTAATAAAAATGTATATTCTCAATTAATAAATAAGAGTTTGAGTCTTCCCTCCTGCATCTAGTTAAATAAGTGTTGCTATTTTGACATCAATTGAAAATGGGAATTTGACAAATAATTTGTTCTACTTATGAGAAAAAAAAAAGATAATTTATCATTTTTTGTATGTTGCACTTTTGTATTATTCCATTTGTAAAAGTTAACAAAGTAGTCGGAAAATTATAGATGAAGAAGGTCTTAATAATTAGAGGTGTCGCATCATTCCATAGTAGTTAATCCACACAATTATAGATATAGTTAACTCGAACAATTACAAATTAAGAAAGAACAATTATAAAATAGAACTTCATCTTTATAAATTAGATATTTATTTAAATTTAGTTTTTATAATTTTAACATTGTTATTTTATAATTTAATGTACATTTAAGAAGAAAATAGAAACTTTAACTAACATTTATAGGTCTCCAAGTTTATATGAACTTGGACCTCCCAATTTTGAGAACCTCGCCCTAATTATTTCATGCCTTCTCCTTCACCATACATCTATTTATAACCCAACTACATTAACAAACTCTCAACTAATTGCACACATAACCCTATACTATCCTAGTTTCTTTTAAGTTCCAAACCTAACAGATTTATTTGAGAAAGTAATGTGGACAGTTGACAAAAGATTATAACTTGGAATTGACCAAATGAAACATAACCTTCAACCAGCAACTTGTGTTAACTAACAAATAAGTTTCGTACCAAAGCAGCATAGTACCAAATAGTATTGGTCTTCTGCTGAAATAACCTCAATCACTACTTATTCTCGATCGGCCAGCCATTCGATAAACCGAGGAGGGTAAAACAGCAAATTCAATGTAGGATCATGTTGCTAAAATACTTATTTTAAACAACTGGATTGTGATCACCAATGTTTATGTAAGACAATCATAAAGTTAAAGGAAGAAGTTTTCACAAACTCCAAACGCGAATCCAAAACATCCTTTCTTATTGACATGATTAAAGATCCTTTTTGAAGTTTCAAAACTCAAGTCGACAAAACGACATTGCATAAAAAATCAGAAAAAAATGCAGCAAGCAGAAGGATAGGACGCCCACATGCCTAACAATAACTCTCCATTTACTTTATTTTCGTAAATAGTTTTGGTGCAACCTGCAAGAAAAGCATCTTTGAAAGTTAGTTCAATGCTCATTCGATAACTGGTTGTTTTAAAAACGAACTAGTTTTTGTACAACTTTTTTTTTTCTTTTGATATCTGTAACTGTCCAGATCAGCTTTCGCACACCTCGACTAATGTCAAGGGACATACCGCCTGACCCTAAAACATTTGGATGCCAAGGAAACTTGTAGGAAATTAATTCGAAGTAAGTGGCCACCATGGATTGAACTCAAAAGTTTATGTACAACTTTCAAAGTAATCTACTTACACATTTGTCGACGCAAGACCAGTAATCGAAATATTGTCCAGTGCAATGCTTATTGTCATCCCCTTGAATTCTCTTCACGCAGGCCTATGACATGGAAAGATAATATATTTCATTATACTAATTATACAATTTTAGTCTGCTCAGATATGATTAAACAGAGTAGAAAAAGTGAAGGACGACAAGTGACAGAGTCAACATGAGCCCATAAAGCATGAAGTCAAGTCAACTACAATCAGAGAAGCATATGTTATCTACCATCAAGAGGAGTAGCTTAGCGGCATTAATGTCTTTCTATGACCATTGGAGAAAAGAAAAAAAAAAAAAAAAAACATATGGTTTTTTTCCAAGAGGCTCAACGGAGCTACATTTCAAAAAAGACAATTCCACAAGGGCAATTGTGTTCCTCTTCTCCATGAGGTTGCCCTGCAACTTTTTTTATGGAAATCCGGACTTCTTAATGAAAGAATATATGAAGGCATATGGAAATAGCCCAACAAATGGAGTTCAAACACAAGTTCGCCTAAAAGGACTACAATCCAAGAGCAATAACTGATCATAAATTAAAAAAAAAAAAAAAAAAAAAAAAAAAAAAAAAAAAAAAAAAAAAAAAAAAAAAAAAAAAAAACCCACCACCCCC
>JBBMEF010000022.1:7875945-7890945 GCA_037832685.1 Sicyos baderoa
ATCTAGGTTGCGGGGAATTTTTCATCCCCACTCACTCCCCCATTCACCACCTAAACGGGGATTCACCGCCCCGTTCAGGGCGGGTCCCCGCGGGGCCCCGACCCCACGGTGAAAATGGACATCTCTAAACAAGACCTAACTTATTAAGAAAAATTTCCGTCAAAAAAAAATTATTAAGAAAAATAAGTATATTAGAGACAAACTAACTTGAATAATTAAAAAAACCCTTAAAAATAATAAAGAAAAATATGTCACTACTATGAAATATATGCCTAAAATTCAATATTGTAGGTCTTTCTTTAAAAGACTAAAGTTTGCAGAAAAATAGTGAACATAAGCCAATTCAAACACTCCACACAAATTCTTTCCTCATGCTTCATCTTTGGCTGTCCCTACTTTTTCCCAATACCCAATACTCATTGACGTAACTTGCTAATCATAGTTATATGAATAAGATATTTATTATTGTCCAAAATGTGGATGATTCAATCCTCCAACCGCATGATTGAACCCTCCCTATAATATACTCAAGAGAGATTACAACTTGGTATCACTAAATGAAACATCATCTTCTACCAACACAACCTCCTGTGTAGCTAACAAAGAAGTTGGATATATGATCTATCTCGATCTTCCTAATTGAACCTTGATTGTTTTCAACCGCTCAGCCATTCGATAAAACGAGTAACAGCAAATTTAATGTTGGATCATGTTGCTAAACATTTTTTTAAAAAAAAAACAACTGGATTTGATCAATAATGTTTACATGATAAAGCAATCATAAAATTAAGAGGAAAAGTTGTCACAGACTCAAAACGTGAGAATCCAAAATCCTTTCTTATTATTGACCATGAATAAAGGTCTTCATAGTTTTATAAAATTGCACAGCCCTTGGCATTTTTTGTAGATGCAAAAATCAAGTCACCAAAACACAACATTGCATTGAAAAAAATATGAGAAAATGTTGCAAGCAAAAAGGATAGGGACCCCCCACATGCCTAACAACTCACCATTTACTTTAGTTTGGAAAATAGTTTTTGTGCAACCTGCAAGAAAAGTGTCTTTAGAGTTAGTTTGGAATGACCTAAAAAAGTGTTTCAGAACGCTTAAAAAGTTATTCCAAACACACCAACTTGTTTATGTTCACCTTCTGTAATCTTCTACAAAACCGAAAAATACTTACACATTTGTCAATGCAAGACCAGTAATCGAAATATTGTCCGGTGCAATGCTTATGACCACTGTCATCCCCTTGGATTCTCTTCACGCACGCCTATGAGATGGAAAGATAGTAACCATCATTATTCATTCTAAAAAAAAATTACCATATCTTTATGCTATAATTATATAATTTGATTCTGCTCAGACATGATATTAGTTCTCACCAAAATTTGGAGCAAAAATTTCCCACCTCTCCTTCAAACAACCTTATCCAAACTAAGTTTTTCGACAAAGACTCCTCAAAACGAACTTTTTTTTCCTACAAACCCTCTTTTAGCTTCTTTCTCTTTCTTTATTTTTGAGAAATGGTTTAGGGCTTGAGAATGGCTCTGAAAATTGGGAGGTCCAAGTTTCTCTAAAGCTTGGTTTATCTTGTATTTTTTCTTTTATTTTGTAATACAATCCAGGTTCTATCATTTTCCTACAGCCACTCATTCAAATCACTCAATTCTTTCCCATTCACTCAACTTCCCCAAAACAAAACATGTCCTAAATATGACAAGAAGTCGGCAGAAACCCACAGAAACAAGAGATTAAATCAATTTGCTTTGGAAATACACAGCATAGGCACCGAATATGACTCTCTCCAAATGTTGGTGAGGACTAAATCCACGGGAAAGAAGTCCAAAACATTTTTAAAATTAATCAGTATCACAGATTCACAGAAGAACTAGTGACCTAAACAACGTGAATCCTAAAGTTTTGTTTGGTAAGAAACCTGAGAAAAAAGAAAAGATAACAAGGGCGTAAAAAGGCCAAGTCCTAACAAAAGTGGAAAAGAGGAGTCCTAAAACTATCTACAAAGACAGGCTCCAATTCAACGAAATCAAACCAATATCATAATTACAAAAAGATTTAGTGAGTGTACCCACCCCAAGATATCAACTAGAATCAGTGAATCATGAGATGTATAATTTTGGAGAAACAATATCTTTAGTTTAGTCCTCAATATTGAGTTGAATTCATAGACATTCAGTAAAAGTTCATTTGTTGAGTATGGCTTCTGTTTCTTCCAAGACCTAAAAAATGATTAACAACGATCTCGATATCAAAAAAAAAAAAACATGACAAGAATATTTCACCATAAGTGCACAAGGAAAATTGTGTTCCTCTACAAGGGTACCCTAAAATCCTTTACTGAGAAACTTGGACTTTCATCAGAGAAATGAAATGGTCCAGCAAAAGGAGTTCAAATATAAGCTAGGTTGCACAACTAGCACAAAAATATTCCAATTCAAAAGAAAGATAGATTGCACAACTTGCACTAACAACTTTCTATAGAAATGTTGATTGCAAAGGTTTTACACCTCACTAAATGAGAAACGATTATCAATAACATTGTCTCCTATCTAAATGGATTTGGAGATTTGGAAAAGAAAGGGAAGCATTGTGGAGATCTGTGATTCAAGATAAATATGGTCCTTCCATCAGTCCCTCAAGCCTAACTAACACTGCCAACATCGACAAAGTTAGGGACCTCTGGAATCCATTCTGAAACAAAGCTCCTACATTTTTGACAATTGGAAATTCAAGGTTAAGGATGAGGGCAGCACTTCTTTATCCAACATCTTCCCAAGAATCTTTCACTTATCCAATAAGAAAGATGTTGTGATCAGTTCTGTGGGGAAAGGCCACTCCTCTTATTGGAATCTGAGCTTAAGGTGTCATTTGAAAGATGAAGAAGACCCCCACTCCTCTTATTGAAATATCAGCTTAAGGCGTCATTTGAAAGATGAAGAAGTTGAAGAATGGGGTGTTTTAACTTTTATCCCTGTGCCTCAACTCTATCCAACTCACAATCGAAAGGGTTTGGCTGCTTGATCACAGGATTCTTTCTCTGTTATTTCTTGTGACCAAGCCGCCTACTGATCCCCCTCACCCTCCCCTCTATGAAGCCATCGGGAGAGCTAAATATCTAAAAAATATGAAATTCTTTTATGGGAATTGACCCACGGTGACAGTGCCACTAATAAACAAGACAAGCTGCAAAGAAGGCTAACAACATGGAGTCAATGTCCCACATCATGCTCCACTGCCCCTTTGTATCTCCTATTTGGGATTTCATCAGAGACACATTCAGCTGGCCCGGCCCTATGCCACGGACTATACAAGACCTCCTTATTGTTCTCACAAGCCACACATTCAAGAATAAGAAACTGATCTGGGATAAACTTATTACAGCCTTTTGTTGGTGCCTATGGTTGGAGGGCATTAGAAGAATCTTTAGAGATAAGTAATGCACTTATTACCATTTCTTTGCTAACATTATTCAGCTTTCCATAACTTGGTATAAAAATCGCCTATCTTCTCTCTAATAGTTACCTCTCCTCTTGCTAATTGGAATACTTTTTTTGTAATCTTCCCCTTTAGTGGGCTTTGCCACTTCTTCGGTAATTTCATATATCAAACCACCCCTAAAGCCTAAATTATGGGGTTCATAACAATTACATTCATCAATTACTCCCCCTAAAGTTTGATAAGTGTTGCAATCAACCTCCTAAGCAAAAATTGAGTAATGTAATGAAGAACAAATCTGTCATCTCAAAAAAAGTTCTTTCTTTTTCTCCATCAACCTTCAGCTATCTCTAGATTTTTTTCCCTCTTTCTTATCTATCTATTTCAATTATTTAACGAATTGTTTCTCTATTGTTTTTTTTTTTAAACAAGGTAACCACGCCCGTCCCTAGGTCAAGCACCGGAGATATCAAAGGAGTATATCACAGGTGAGTTTCGAACGAATTATTTCTCTTTTGTTGTTGATTTATTTTCCTAAATTATTTAAATAATTAAGATATTGGTCTCTTTCTGCCATTATCGTTTCTTCCCTTCAAGCTGCTGAGCTCTTCCTCAAAGTCAAAACCCACGACCTCGTATTTTCAGGCCGCCCACTTACTAAAACTTCCAACCAAATATCTTGTGGTTGGTTTGTTGATTGATCATCTTCGACAGGCTGCAAATAATCGTGTTGTTGTGGATCTTGGAGAGGATTCATTAAGAGAATGAAAATGAAACCAAGGATTTTATGGTCTCCAGAAATTGAGTACCATATTGATAGCTAGAGCATCAAAGTCGTTTTCTTATTAGTAATTCCCTGACTACTAAATTACTAATTCTAGCATCAAAAAGAAGGTTCAAAGTTGTTAACAAGTTAAAAGGCAATCTAACGGTTCATAAATGGATGTACTCACATGGAGAAATCAAAAATCTTCAACCTAATGATGGTTTAATTTGTAATAAAAAATAAGACTAGAATATAAATATATCCCTTCATGAAACCATGTTTCTAAATTTGAGTAGTAATGAAAAAAGAAATGATGAATGCAAGTTAATAACTAATTGACTACGAATTCAATCCACGGTGGCCACCTACCTAGGAGTTAATTTCCCACGAATTTCCTTGGCATCCAAATGTTGTAGGGTGAGGCAGTATGTCTCGTGACAATAGTCGAGGTGCGCGAAAGCTGGCCCGGACAGTCACGGATATAAAAAAAAAATGCAAGTTAATTAGTAATAAAACACTAGGTACCTGATATTCAAGAAGTGGTTTCACACACTTGGGCTTGCAAGCTTCTTCAAGGTATCTCTTCTGATCAACGGGTTCCTCATCCGCCCTATTACCAAGAAAATCAACATCAAATACAAATAACCTTCAACGTTATGAAAGGTCATCACCTACTTTAATCATTCTATTCAAAAATGAAATTATCCTGCTGATAATTAAACCTTACAAATATACAAATAAAAATTGTTCATATCTCTAAGCCGGAAACCAAAACTACATCTCCTGAGTGCTAATACATCGGATTTACAAACCAAAACTAAATCAGCAGAAAACACATTCTATTTCTTCCAACAATGAAAAAAAAAAAAAAAAAAAAAAAAAAAAAAAAAAAAAAACAGAACTATATTTCATAGCTTCAATTCAAGAAGGAGAGGATATTTTAATCATTGTTCTTGTTCAACAAAAAAAAAACGAGATCCAGAGAAATATTTGAATCGGATGAAAACGACTCATAACGTAGGTTTGAATCGTAAATCTTGCGATTGAAGAGTGGAATGGTAGGATTCGTTGATGAATCGAGATTGTAAAAAGGAAAGAAAATCGTGTTCTTACATTGTGTGAAGGCTGGAGAATTGTTGGTAAAACAAGAACAAGGCAAGAAAAACGAAGGAGAGAATGAAGAAGAAGAGCGCGGCCGTGAGAAAAGGAAATTAGGGTCTGTTTGGGAAATGAGCTGAGTTTGGTCTACTCGGAAGCTAACTCGGGCCTAACCCGGACCGGGGAGCCCGCCTCATCATTATTATTATTATTATTATTATTATTATTATTATTTTAATTTCTTTATTTCCTTACGTTTACGCTTTTTTTTCAATCTTTTAATTTTATTTTGCAAATTACATTTTTATTCGATTACAGTTTTTGTTTATTAAATATTTTTTTTTACTTGATGTATAATTCCTAAATAAATTGTAAATTTAGGAAAAATGAGTTCGATTGATAAAATAAATCAAATATATTGGAGAAGTGGAGACATGAAGTTGGGTCTAAAGGCCAAATATACTTTTTGAAACTTTTTTCAAAATTCAATAGTATATTTGAGATAAAACGCTAATTGTTTTCATCAAAAGAGAACATTTTTTAAATGTGTACTAAAATTTATGAGTATTTTTTTAACTTTTTAGAGACAAACATAAATCCCATACTTTAAAGGTATATTTGATATTTTAACCGATCAAAAATTGAAAAAATATACCTTAGAATAAATATTATTTAGATGCCATGAATAATTATAATATATATATATAACCTAAAAATAAAAGGCAAATTTAAATTTCACCCAAATTTTTTACTAAGAAAGTGATATTGTATAGCCTCAACAAAATTGATCTAACACTGATTATTAACAAAAATAGTTTTTCAGCTTGAGTCTCTATGCCATCGATTTTCAGAATTAAATTTGTGAAATTAGTGTTAAATTCGTTTATAATCAAACAACAAAATTATTACGTCACTAACTTATTTAGACTCTTCATCCTCGATTTGATTGAATTGAAAAAAATAACAATAATATCCATTTAATTTAGAAGTCGGTGGGTTCGTTTTTTATATAAAATAATAATTAAAAACCTATATTTAATTCTTTCCCTGACACGTGTCTGAGATTTAGGTGGAAATTTCGAGAAGTTTGATAAATAAGAAGTGGGTTTCAATTTGTATACGCAGCCAAACAAACCAAAAGAAGATCTGATCAGAAACAGGGGCGGCGATGGCGAAATCTGGGGCGGCGACGACGGCGGCTATTATGTGTTTCCTCTTGCTTTCTGCGGCGGCGGTGGTGACGGTTTCAGCCGACGCCGCTGACTGTATTGACGGCTGCTTCACTGGCTGTGTCCAGAAAGACGGTATTTTCCCCCCCAAATTTCCTTCTCATCACAGTTTTAAAGACTCGTTTAAAATTTTTGGTTTTTATGTTTTCGTTTTTTTAAATTTAAGTTTATGTTCCCTCGTCAAAACCTCGTCCAAACACCTCAGATTTGTTTCAGCTATTTATTTTTTTTAGGAAAACTTGCAATATGAATTAATTCTAAAAAATAATTATAAATATAGTTATTTATAATATATTAATAAAATATACTAATGACTAAGGATATAAATATTTTTAAATTTGTTGATATTTATAATTATTTTGTAAAATCCTTTCATCAACTAAAATTATTTTTTTATTTTTTATTTTTTAATATTCGTGAATTTGGAGCTTTGTTTAATATAGTCTGTAAAATTAATGCGCACAACAGCATCAAACTTAACACTCCCAAACCTCAACTCAATCTACCAGTGTGCTGCCCTATATAACTTATGTCGATGTCGGACACATGTTGATGCCGGATTTTGACCTTTCGTATCAATGGTGAATTTGTTTGGAAGATGAGAACGTCGTGCCCGCAAAATAGAGAAATAAAACAAGGCACCCGTGTGTAGAAATAGGATTTAGAGAGAGTTATGTAAGTTTTGAAGGTCGATTAGCTTAGCTTTTGCATCGTTTTCGGGGCTTTTGTAAAGGGTGACGGGACACCTCCCGTCTTCCTTTCCACGTGCGACCGATCAGGGGGTAAGTGCTTAGTCGTCCTATATGCACGACATTGGTTGAGCCTCTGCAACGCCTAATCGCTACCATGTGGAACTGGTAAGGCGTGACCAAATCAAATGGAACTTGTGGCCTCCTTTCGGATAGTTTTACGGGCCAAACGTCACTCTTGTATGCCCGCACCTTCATGGGTCGAACTCACGTTCAGGCCACATATGCACATGTGCACCTTCCTGGACCGGTCACACGTTCGACCCATACTTGCACGCACACGTGTACATGAACCGGACTCACGTCCAACCCACACATGCAAACACGCACGAGGGTTCGAGGGTTGGGTACTCGGCCTCGACCTTTCTTCACTTTGTATTGGGCCTTTTCGAGCCCTTTTTAGGCTTCTTCGGGCTTGTTTTGGGGCTTTCGCAGGTACCGGGCCTTGTGGTATTGCGATAATCCTCTCACAATAGATGCTTCCACTCTTGTCCATTGTGAAAGCGTTTGTTGAAATGACAATAGAAAGTGCTAATTTGAGATGTGTAGCTGGTATTGGTGTTATGTCGTCATGTCGTCGTTCACTTTTATGTCGCGTACTAAGCTTGCTTCCTTCTTAGCTCCACCATGGGAAATCCTACAAACTGGCTTGGTGGTAACTCCGTTGTGCTTGAATTCCGCATGCTAATCGCATTGCGCAACACATTCTGATTAACATTTTTTTAGATTACAACAATTGGGGGTGGGGGAGACTCGAACCCAAGACTTCAAAGTCATTAGGTGTATAATGATGATATAATGTTCTGATTCGCATTTAAGCCTTTATGTAATTGAGTATTTTAATCATTATAGTGTTTAATGAGAGTGCATATATAAACTCGAAGTAAATCCAATAATGATATAATGTTCATTATGTATTACGTTCCTCTTAATAAAATTGTCATCTCTCTCTGCATGTGGATTAACTAACCTAGTGAACCACGTAAATTATGTATTGTTTTTCTTCTTCTTTTGTGTTCTCTTTATCTTCGTTTTGATTGTTAATTATCATTTTCATAATAAGGTATTTCGTATTACCTTATATTTGAATTATGTTTTTTTTTCCCTTTCTTAAGAGAAACTTTTACTTTGAAATTTTGAATTAAAAATCTATGAACATCTAGAAATCTATAACAAAAATGACACAGAACTAACATACCTTTTTTTTTTAAGAAAAAAAAAAAACTAAAAAAAAAACTAAAAAAAATTGTATAGTATTTTTTGTAAAAGGATATTGGTTATGGTGTGCAGTGAGGCTGATGCAGCGTTGTGAGGGCAAGTGTAGAATTAAATGCGGTCCAGGTATTGGAATTTACTTTTATGATTAATTAATTTAAGTAATTATTTATTTAAAAGCTTTTTTCCTTTGCTTATCATTTTGTCTTATCTTGATTCAATTATTTATGTGATATGAAAGTTGATGGTAGGTCTCTTTTACGATTCGAATATCAGTGGAAATTATTATAAATTAACTAATATCAATTTCCATTTGATTTTCTATGAATCCCTGATTCAAAGGATTCTCTTTTATTTATTTTACGATTTTTCAGTTTTTTCTACATTTTTTTATTCTAATGATCATGGTTTTTAGTTAGAACATTTTATTTGTTTTTAAAAGTACCATATTAAACAATTAATATTTTTTTTTTGAGATTATTAATACTCATTTCATCTAAAACGAAGTTTAAAATGAAATATTTACTAAAACAAAACTAAATCGATTAAGAATAGAAACGTAGCTTATTAATTTATGTACCCCCATAATAATTATGAAATATGAAGCAATATATTTTTGGTTATGGTAGTCTTTGAAATCATGTTAATAGAAATGGAATAAAAAAAGTTCATTCGTAGTCATTATCATCAATAATAATATAGGACTCGAGTGATTGAGTGAACAAAAAATTATTATTATTTTTTCTTTTTGACGACAAAACACCGCATATATTAGTTATCAAAAGATCCTAACAGGGGAACAGAAACGGGCACAACCAGCTCCGCTTGGTATAAAGAAACTAACGAAGGAGGAACATCTTCCATCCACATTAAAAAATCAGAAGAACGTTCTGCCAGTTTAGCCAAAGAATGAGCTAAACCGTTAGACTCACGACGGCACCAAGTAAAAGATATAGAATTGAAGCGTGAAGCTAATAGTTTAATCTCCTCCACCAGAGCACCCAACTCAGATTTGCAAAACACTCGACTATTAAACAACTGAGAATCAGAATCCACATGTAAAGAGTCAAACCCCAATTCCAAAGCAAGCCAAAGCTTCTAAAAAAGTAGAATCACTACCCCCACCAAAAGGGAACACACATGACCTCATGATTTCTCCCAAATGGTTACGAACAATGTCGCCAACCCACTCTTATTAACCATCGAACCCGTAGCAGCATCAGTATTAAGTTTAAAAGTACCAGGAGGCTTCCAAGGAAACGAACAGAGCCGCCTGGATCCTGAACACCCAGTAGTCATCTCCTTAGAATTAATAGCACGGAACTGATCCAAATAGGATTTTTCGAACTCCCACGAAAATATATCCTCCTGACGAAGCATAACAATACCTAAAGCCTCATTCGCAATAAGAAGCTTGTTACGTCTTCCCCAGATACACCAACACATAATTAAAAAATCCTCAAATTTATCAACAGGGAGTAATTCAAACAGCCAGAGAAGCAAGGACGCACAATCTGTCACTCCAACGGGAATAATTAAATCCGCAAAAGGAGTGCCCTTCCACAACGTTCTAACTCCCTTACAGCTCCAAATGGCATGAAACGAAGACTCTGGGGCTCTCCTACAAAGAGAGCAAAGTGTATCTCCAACATACCCCGATGTTGTAAAATCAGTTTAACACGAATAAAATCATAAAAAATGCGCCAAATAAGAAAAAATTATAGCATTTACACTTTTGTACTTTATTTGCAATGTTGATATAGATTAATTTTTAGTTTTTTTTTTTTTTTTTTTGAGTGTATCAACTAAGATTTGATTTCTAGACCAACAATTTCAACTTATTTGAAGTTTAATTTGTTGACCATCAAGCTCGTGTTTGGTATTAATTTTTAGGTTTTACTAAATTATAAAGATTGAATTTTAATTCTTATTTTTAAATTATACAGACTAAGGTTAACTTTAGATACTAAATTCTAATTTTCTTTATTACATATATATTTTACTATATAACTAAAATAGCTTAAATGATAATATATTTACAATTATTATGGAGTGGACTGGTTAATTTTTTTTTGAAAACTACCTTTTCAATAATAAGAAGGCGAAAATTTAAGAAGTGATAGTTCAATTTATAATTTTTATATATTTTGAAGGTTAAAATAGGTTAAAATACCATTTTGGTTCTTGAACTATGATGAAAATTTCATTTTGGTCCTTTAACTTTCAAAAGTCTAATTTTAGTCCCTCAACTATCAGTCCCTTAACTTTCAAAAGTCTTGAACTTTCTAAAAAGTTCAAAAATAGTCTTTGAGTTAAAAATTAAAATTTAACCATGGTTAAAATGGGTGATATGGCAAAAATTTAATAATAAATTTTTTTTATCATCTTCCTCCTATTCCACCCCTCTATCAAAGCCTGCCGTTCAAGATAAAATAAAACAGAGCAGAAAATAATCCTTGTTTAATGCTTTTTTTTCTCTACTATTCTTCATTCTCTCCAAATTCATCTTTAAATTCCTGCACGCCTCTGCAATCTTCCTCTCCGCCGTAACCGACTCTTCTCAAAGGAGTAGACTCATGGAAATCAAAGTGGCACCCTTTGATCGCAGCTTCAAACTGGTGCGGTTCGTAAATATTCGAAGCCTGGTGTGGTTCGTAAATATCGGCTTCGAATAGCACCAAATTAGGTGACTGCATTTTGGAGGCTCTTCAAAAGCTCAACTTCGGACTTATCATCTACAAATTCAAGATTTCAATCAATTTATGGCAATAAAAATTGAAAACACCCCCCAAAACAGTTAGTAATTAATTAATTTAATTATTAAGGTTGGGAAGACTGGAAGAGGCCACATAGCCGGATCCGCCTGTAATGTGCATTCTGTTAAAATACAAGGCTAATTTTATGCTCTGTTTTATTTTTTCTTGAAGTGCAGGCTTTGAAAGAGGGATGGAATGGAAGGTAGATGATAAGAATTTTTTATTATTAAATTTTTGCCACATCTTGAATTTTATTTTTAACTTAAGGATTATTTTTAATTTAGACTTTTGAACTTTGAGGGATCAAAGTGGAACAAAAATGATGGTTGATGGACTAAAATTAGACTTTTGAAAGTTGTGGGACCAAAATGAAACTTTCATCATAGTTTAGGATCAAAATAATATTTTAACCTATTTTGAATTAATTTTGGGTTTATATCAAATGTAGCTTTATTGATTAGATGTGATATTTAATTATTTAAATTTGATTGCAGATAATGAAGTTGAAGATTTTGCTCATTGAAAAGTGATAGGTGGGTGAAATAATAGAGGTATCAATGTTGTGTGGATCAAATCATATCTTCTTTCTTGCATAAAAGAGAATACTTATGTTCTAAACTGATATTTTAACCTTGTGTTATATTTTTCAAATTATGAATGTAATAGTTTATTATTGATGTTTTTTTTTCCTTAAATCATTATTTATATTACAAAATAGAATATAAATAGTTAAAGTAGGCATAAATTAATTTCAACACTTATAATATAAAATAAAACCAATTTTTTAGAATTGTTTAATGTTTTTTTTTTTTTTTTTTTTGAGTTCAGAATTGTTTAATGTCAATTCTGAGTAATAATAAGATGAGATTTTTAATAGTATCATGTACAGTATAATAATTAAGAAATTTATAGGAAATTAATTCTTAAATATGTGATCATTATAGATTGAACTTATTATTTTATGTATTTTAAAGTTTTTTTTAATCAATTAAGTCACTCTAGGATAGTTACAAGTTTGAGCTGGAAAAATATGATTGATACATATAATTTGAATCAATGTTTTTTTTTTTAATTTATGATTTCAAAATCATGATAACACACCTATATATATCAAATGAGTTGCATGCAGTGGTTTACTATTCAAGATTTCTTTAATGAGCTAAACTCTCTCGGTGGGGATCTTATATTTTTTGCTATGACAAAAGTTATTTTATAAAAAAATTTGTGGCAGCGAATAGTATCACATTCTCAAAATGTAGGGATCTATAGGGGAGTTTCACTCTTCTTTAATTGAACCATGATCTAGACTTTTCATAAACAAATATCTACAATATATTTTTGTTATATTTGTACACAATAAATAATCTAGCTCAACACATATTAAAAGGATTTGTAGTCTAATAATTTTATTGTTTACTAGAAATTTAGTTTGACATCAAGATTCCAAGTAATTGGATCTTGATATCTCTATTTTAGAGGATAATGGTGTTCTCGGTAGAGTTTGTGTCCTCCTCATCTAATTTATATTAGAAAATAATAATATTAGGAAATATAAAATATTTCAAGCAATATAATTACAAATTGAATTCTTCTAATATGTGTCTATTTTGTATTCCATGTTTTTGGGGGTTCGAAAAAAAGTGTAGAAATCTATACTTTGAACCTTTTTTTTTTGTTTGAGAACTTTATACTTTGGACTTTGAACATCATATTTTAATTTAGTCTTTTATCATTCAATATAGTAAAAATAATAGCAAAAGAAAAAGAAAAAAAAATCTCAATTCAACGATGTCATAAGAATTCAACTAAACTTAGTGTAACAAAAATCTCACGTTAACCTGATTCTAAATTCCAATACATTTAAAAAGACATGAATTGTTTATACAATTAAAAAGACATGAATTGTTTGTGTCAGTTTAGTCTCAAATCCTTCTATATTAACTATTAAGTATTTAAATACACTTTATCAAAATTATATTTTAACTTTATTCGTATTATAGAATTAAATTCTATTTAAAAAATTAATTAATTAATTAAATTCAAACTTATAAATCTTAGTTGTTGAATTAAATGCTACGAAAATTCGTTCCTATTGACAACTCCATTTCTTCTTAATTAATATTTTTTTTTAGTATAATTTAAAGAAAAGATGATTACAAATACCGATTTCAGAGATCAAATCTGTGACTGTGAGTGAAAATAGATTAACACTAAACCAAATAACCAATCGTGCTATCGACCTATACTTTGTTCGAAATTAATACTAAACTCTATGATTTTCTATTAATCACTAAAAATTCTCAAATAATAAAAGTTGAGTTATAATTGAGATAATAGTAACGGACTGAGGTTCCCTGAAGTTGCCTTATTTTCAACTGACCAATGGTTGCGTTAGCGTGGCAGTTCCAATATGATTGGTCAAAGTCAAAACTCAAGCCTAACGGGTCAATACAGCCGGGTCTCTTTGCCATGACCCGACCCGGTTCAATTTGATAGCATTAGCAGTATTATTATTTTCATTGACTTTCCAGATTTTTTAAAATAGGGAACAAAATAGTAATTATTAATTAATGCGTTTTGTTTAGGGGAATTTGTGGATGAGATTTGAAAGACGACTTGAAAAAACAAATTCAAAAGGAAATGCTTTTTTTCTTTTTCTTTTTTTTACGAAACTTTAAGAAAAATTAGAAAATAGTGAAATACAAAAGGCATTTGGTCACTTCAACCGTGTTTGGTTTATACTTTTTTAACTTCTATATATATATATATATAAATGTGTGTGAGAATTTTTAATTCTATTTTTGTGATTTTCGCTTTTTAAATAGTAATGTGTGAAAATAAAAAGTTGTACGATAAAATATGGTGTCACGTAGGTTTCAGGTAGAAATGGTCTATTCAACTATAAATAATTTTTTTTTTTCTTTTTTTAAGTACAAATTGGAGAGAGGAGATCAATAAATCCTATTTTATCTTATCAATAAATCTAAAAAAAAAAAAAAAAAAAGAGAGAGGAGATTAATAAATCCTACCCTAGAGCCAAATATCGATATCCAAACTCGAATTCTTAATTGTGGAGTTGAAATGGAATAACATAACTAACGTACTAACTCATTCGATAAATTTCCAAGATTGGCACAAAATTTTGTAACTTCAATTGTTTTACTATGGTGCATAGATTTGCACGAAATTTAACTAGCTTATTGTAATTATATTGTATGCAATTAGTTTTTTTTTTTTCTTTTTTGAGATTACAACAATTGAAGGTAAGAGGATTCGAATTCATGACCTCTTAGTCATTAAGTGTACATTAATGTCGATGAGCAACTGCTTATGTTAGTTATATTCAATTAGTTAAACTTTTTTTTTTCACAGCATTTTGTGATGAAAACATGACCATATATCAAATTGGTTTTGTTGTTCTTATTTTAGTATAACAAGAGGGTTTTAATTTTGTTTGCTTTTAATTTTATGTGAAATGAAAATATTTTAAAGTGATACAATATTTTGGTTAAGTTTCGATTTTTTTTAAAAAAAATAATGAGATAACATGGTAAACTACAAATTTTTGCATTTTGGGAAGTTGAAACACAAACTGTGAATCTTAAACGAAAAAATATGCATATTCGAAAAATTATCTCACCATCAACTATACATACGAACGAAATAACTTGCATAGGCACGAAACTCCAACAAAACTGGCGTATAAGGAGGGGCAGAAGATGACACCTTCC
>JBBMEF010000022.1:7893445-7899367 GCA_037832685.1 Sicyos baderoa
CTAAGCCCTAAAGCCCCCATCTTTTACTTTTCAAACATCTTCCCAGATTCTGATTTTCCTGTCAAAATGGTGGGGTTTCAGCTTTTTTTATGATGGGTTGTGCCTGTTTTTTCTGGGGTTTGTGATTTTAGAGCCCTTCATTTCTCTCTTGAAATTTCTCTGCTCCTCATCCTTTACTTTGCTGGCAGATCTTTCATCTTTTGTTCTTAGTTTCAAGTGCTTGAATCAGATTTTAGCTGCCTGATTGAGCCTCCAGCTTCTTTTGCAGGTTTGTGTTTTAGCTTAATGGTTGAAATGATTAGCCTTAATCGCTTGGTTTCTTGGTTTTTGGAAGATGGGTTGTTCTTAATCCTTGCCTGTTTGTTTTGTTTGCTCATTTAGTTTAGTAAGTTCTTTCAGATGTATGGTTTTGACCAAGTTTTTTGTAGGATGAGGATGAGTGTTTTGTTGTTAATTTGCTGCTGTTTCTGTTTATTAGTGTTGTGTTTGGAGGGGAAATATTGATGGATTCAGTTTTCATTTGGGTTGGAAAAGTTCAGCTTGTTTTATGTGTTAGATCTGCAAGATTGAATAGTTGTTATTGTGCTAGATATTTCCTTATGGAATTTGTGGAACAGTTTTACTTTCCCTTGTTTTGAGATATTAGGTTACAGCTAAAACTGTGAATAAAGAGCCTGGTTGATTTATGCTTGTTAATCTTGCCTCTTTAGACTTTATGGTTCACCCTAAAGCAGCTTTATTGGTTACTTATCTCTTTTATTTTCACTTTTGGCTCTTTTCTTGACCTTTTTTAATCTTTTTAGCCTTCATTTACAAGATTCTGTGGCACTTTATGAATTGTTTTGTATCCATTGGCAGCCATTAGCACATGGCAACTGGTATATAATCCACCAGGAACTTGTTGAAGGGGGGTCAAGATTTGATATCTATCAGTTTTGAGTAAAATGTCATTCCGAAGTATAGTCCGTGATGTGAGGGATAGCATTGGGAGCTTATCGAGGCGGGGCTTCGAGGCCAAGCTGAGTGGTCATCCTAGAGGAAAGTCCATTGTGTCATCGGTGAGTGATCAATATGACCAGCCTCCTGTTGTTCAGAATGGCTGCTGGGCTAGTCTTCCACCCGAGCTGTTGTATGATGTCATTCGAAGACTTGAAGAGAGTGAAAGCACATGGCCTTCACGAAGGCACGTAGTTTCCTGTGCTGCGGTATGTCGTTCTTGGAGAATTATGTGCTTGGAGATCGTTAAAGGCCTTGAAATTTGTGGAAAGCTTACCTTCCCAGTGTCATTGAAGCAGGTACATTTTCCAGTTGAACAGCATTTGTTTTGATATACCTAGAAGATAAGTTCATAGGGCCATATATCATACATTACATGCTCATTGTAGTTTCAATTTTTTTCAAATTTTATAGCCAGGACCGCGCGATACATCTGTTCAGTGCTTCATTAAGAGGGATAAATCCAACCTAACATACCACCTCTACTTGTGTCTTAGTCCTGGTAAGGAATAAGTTTATCTGCTTGATTTTGTTTGTGTTAATCTTATCTCAATATGCTTATCTGCTCGACGTAGTAGATACATTACATTACATTTCAACAATACTCAGGTTTTGGCATTATGACATCAAAGTTTTTCCTAATTTAACCGATTTCTTTGATGAGGCTTTTCTCATTCTACACGTGAAGGTTTTTGAAGTATCTCGTGGTTTCTATTATTATTATTATTATTTTGATATATGTGACTGTTCTGGTCAGCTTGCGCGCGCCTCGACTTATGTCACGGGACATACCACCAGACTCTACAACATTTGGATGTTAAAGAAACTCGTAGGAAATTAATTCCTAGGTAGGTGGCCGTCATGGATTGAACCCATCACCTTAAGCACCATAAAGCCCTCTTTGACCACTTGAGCCACTCCATGATGGTTATCTCGTGGTTTCTATTGTGTGTATATATATATTATTTGTCCTTTATAGTTAATGGACCGGCCTTTCATTTCCATTTTTAGATATTCCGTGCTTCTATACACGTGTTCGTCTTAGGCACGTTGAAGTTGTACTTGTTTTATTCATACCATCACTTGCAAATTTCTGTAAGGCACCACTAAACTGTTGGTGATCAAGTAATTCGAAACGAATAACAATCATCATTCCTTGTGACATATAATAGGCTATTGAATTGGATTTTCCCCTCTTGTTCTGCTGCTATTTCCCTAATTGTGGAACATCTTATTCTGTTTCTAATTTCTGGTACTTCAATGGTACAGCTCTACTGGTTGAAAATGGGAAGTTTCTTCTTGCTGCAAAGCGTACGCGAAGAACTACCAGCACAGAGTACATTATCTCAATGAATGCGGATAACATTTCGAGATCAAGTAGCACTTACATTGGAAAGCTGAGGTGAGATTACAATACATTCAACAACGTAATATTGTCTGAATTGCATTTTAATTTTCACATTTCTGGGGGCTCTATAATGATTTCGATCATATGTAGTATGTGATTAGTCTAAGAAAATGATTTGATGCGTTATAACCTTAGGACTTTGTAGTAAATTCGACGAGTAGGGCAAAATGGGAATATTAGGAGGGGAAATTCCTATTTTAGCTCGTAAACTGCATTTCTGAGAGTTGTTGACAAAGCATCAACTTATTTAAGTAGTCAAATATTTTGTTTTTTCAGTAACAAGACTTAGGTTGATAACTAGTACTAGTATTCCATTCACTCTGGTTCCCATTATTGGTTTGATTCAATATTGGGGAAAGTTTGAATTATGAGTTGAATTCCACATGGGGCCTTCCTTTTAGCAATTTTTCTGGCAATTAAGGATATTTTAATTTTTCTTGGTATTCATGCGAAGAGTCGATATTTCTTTCCTCAATCAACATTCGTGTTTATTTACAGGTCAAACTTTCTTGGAACAAAATTCATTGTCTATGATACTCAACCTTCATACACTGCTGCACCGCTTCCTCCTCCAGGAAAAACTAGTCGTAGATTTTATTCGAAAAAGGTCTCCCCGAAAGTCCCAACTGGCAGTTACAACATAGCACATATAAGTTATGAACTAAACGTCTTAGGCACACGGGGACCTCGAAGAATGAATTGTATAATGCATTCAATACCGGTGGCAGCTCTTGATGCAGGCGGTTCCGTTCCAAGCCAACCCGAGCTTCTTCCTCCCAACTCCCTTGACGATTCATTTCGGAGTGTATCGTACTCCAAAAGAATGGATCATTCCATGGAGTTCAGTAGTGCTAGATTTTCCGAAATCGGGAGGGCAGCATTGGAGGGGGATGAGGAGGGAAAGATGAGACCTTTGGTTCTAAAAAACAAGCCTCCAAGATGGCATGAACAGCTGCAATGTTGGTGCCTCAACTTTCGTGGGCGAGTAACCGTTGCATCAGTGAAGAACTTTCAGTTGATCGCCACAACACAGCCCGCCGCTGGTGCTCCAACACCATCTCAACCAGGCCCTCCGGAGCACGACAAGATCATCCTGCAGTTCGGCAAAGTCAGTAAAGACATGTTCACGATGGATTATCGATATCCGCTTTCCGCTTTTCAGGCCTTTGCAATATGCTTGAGCAGCTTTGATACCAAATTGGCTTGTGAATAAAGAAAAGTATCCAAAGCTCTATGCATATCATATGATGAGCAGAAAAAAGTAACAACACCCCACTTTTATGCCTCTTTTTCTTTCTTTTCTTTTTTCCCACTCCTTTTAACTTTTGGATTTCACTCTCTATTAGTTGTCTTCCTCTTGTGTCATTTCAAGGGTTTAGGTGTTAGTCAAATAGTTGTTATTGTTGTGCTATTGATGTAAAAGTTAATTTGTAACTGGGATATATCTCCCTCATAACAGGCTCTTTACATGTGCAACTCCAAAACTTTTATAAAGAATGAAGACAAACCCCTTTTTTACCCCTCTCTCTCTAAAATGCCTTTGACAATAAAGTAAAAAAGAAAAAGAGTATTAGTTTTTGTCCAAAAGTTTCTAAAAAGTTGATAAGATATGTCTTCTTGAATTTCAAGATGCTTCTTGGAACCATAGTAAGGATGTTTTATTTTATTTGGAAAAAATAGGACAGTCTCAATGATCATGTTAAAGTGGAATACTTGCTTCCTTATTTATAAGGAGGTAGACCTTCTTTGAGGTATATGTGACCTTTTGGTGCCACATATTTTTTTTCCTCTTTCTTTTAATATTGTTGAAATAATTTTTTGTGACACCAAGAGGTGCCACGTGCCTCAAGAAGGGTATACCTTCTTATTCAAGAGGAGGCAAGTATTTCTTATTTAAAACAAGAATGAGAATGATTATGGAGAAAATGAAAATGAAAATTAAGAGAAAAATATGAGATAAAGATTATCCAGGAGTAAGGAGAATGATTATAGTGAAAAATAATTACTTGTATTTGAGTTGAAAAAATACTTATGAGGAGAATAAAATGGTGGGCTATAATATGTGATGAGCAATACTTACTTAATAATGGGTAAATACTTTGAACACCCTATTTTATTTTATTTAAAAAAAAAATTGACTTTGATTAATGAAAAATGCTAAAGTGGAGAGACGAATGCAAAAAAGTAAAAACATGTAATCATAAGGGCGAGTAAATATTTTTGCAATACTAAAATACTTACTTAAGGTGGATAAGTATTGCTCAATATGCGAGTACCAAAAAAATGAAAGAGAAATGAAATTATAAAAAAATCGAGTCACCATAATCATTCTCATCGTCGTTACTTCATTACCGTTGTCTTACAAATAGCTTTAAACTTATTGAAGCAAAAGTTAATTTATTTATTTGTTTTTGGAAGAAAGCACTGTTTTTTAGAAGAATCGATGATCTTTCTTCTAAATTATAGTTATGTATGATAATTTCAAATACAAAATGGTTTTTACCTTTACAAATCATTAAATAAAAAACTAAACAATACCTACAACTTGTTGAAACATGGTTGAATAAATGCAAAGAAGTACATTCAATTCTACATGCTGATTTTATTCCTAGTAAATTCAGCTCAAAGACAAAACACATAAAGACTCTACATGCTGTTTGACTTCCTAAAACAATTCAACACTTCAAAGAATAGCAAACATACAAAGCAAACTTTCTACATGCTTATTTGGTTCCTAATAAAGCATTAGAGTTCAACCGAAGCAGTTTGAAAGAGAAAACAGCAAAGAGAATCTTTTGGTTCAAACAGTTGAACTCAAACAGCAAACAACCAGGCAGTTCAAAGCAAAGCAGTTAAGGAAGTTGAAGCTACCTAACTAACCACCTAAACTACCTAACAACACACAAACAAGCAAAACAGTAAGCAGCAGTTGCAGTTCGATCCTAGGGGTTCAATCCTAGGGGTTCTACATATATCAATCTTCATGTAATTTCGAGGGAGAGAGTGAGAAATTGAAAAACCCTAAAGTGAGAAGTGTATGCTTGTGCTTGTGTTTTGTGCTCAATGAATAAAAGTAGAAAGAGCCCGAAGGCTTACCTCTTAGCAGTGGAGTAGACCTTGAGTCGAACCACTTAACTTGCCGTGTCTTTCTTCTCTCTTCTCTTTCTCTTTGTGTTCCTTTTTTGCGTTTGTTCCTTGCTGTTCCTTGCAGAGACGAACTCGGAGTCATGCAGAAAAGAGAAAAGGATTAGTTCGTTTGAACGACTAAGAAAGAGGGCTAGGTCAGAAAAGAAGTTGAATCGAAATCGTAGAAGAAGCAGTAGAGGGGTCAATTACCTGAGCGATGAAGGCTGAGAAGAATCGAGGGGAGAATTCGACAGAGCTTCGCTAGGGTTTCGACCTCGGAGAAGAAGAGAATCGAATGGCTAAATTTATAGCCCATTCGATCGCGATCCAACGGCTCAGAACAAGCCACTCATCGCTACACGCGTTAAGCATCGAGGGACAAGTGTCCCATA
>JBBMEF010000022.1:7899467-7936847 GCA_037832685.1 Sicyos baderoa
TGATAGATTTGCAAATATTTTCAAAAAGTTGCTATTTACTCAAATTTTTTATCTTATTGTAATATACATGCAAATTCTCCGACCAGCTGGAAAATGAATAAAATCACATGGGAAAGGAAAGAAAAAAAACCAAGTAATGGAAAGTACAATTGACCAAATTAAAGATTGATAAAATAGAAACGGCCGCAGCGAATCCAAACCTCCCAAAGAGCTAATTTTCTCTTCTTATCAGACAATACTCGGGAAAAAGTCAAATGCCCATTTGGTAATGGAATGCAGTGGCAATTAATTAGTTGAAAATCACTTTAAAAATAAATAAACAATAATAATTGAAAATCACATATTTTAATTCCAATTTTCAATAACCAACATTTTTTTTATATACGAGTGACTGTTCAGGGTAGTTTTCACACATTTCAACTAATATCACGAGACATACATTGACCCTATAATATTTGAATGCGAAAAAAATATGTAGAAAATTAATTTTTAAGTAAATGATCATTATAGATTGACCACATCACCTTAAGCATTTCAAGACTCCTTTTATCATTCTTTATCAACGTGAAAAATCATCATAAACAGTTAAGTAATTTAAGAAACTAAGAGATATTAATTTAACTATCGCCTATTTAAAATTTAATTTTCAAAAATTTGTAATCAATGTATTGTATTTATAGAATTATTACAAATATAATCAAATTTAATAATACGTATATTCATAATCATTAATATATTTTTAATACTATACTATAAATATTATAAGAAGTATTTGACAATTTAGAAAAAAAAACATATTTGTAACAATTTTCTAGATTTAATTCATAATAAGTTATTCTTTTAATTTTTATGAAACAATATGTTTAGTAAAAATAGTGGGGATATTTCTAAACTAATTTGAACGTTCATAAACATTTCTAAGAACCGGAAAAAACAGAGATATTTGTTTGGTTAATTTGCATTAGAAATTGCTTGGAAAACGAAAATCTCGAGTGGAAATAGAATCACTGTAGCTATTTTTTCTTTTGTTCTTGATTGTGAGCTAAATTCAATGAGCCTTTGGGGTCCGCTAAGAAAGAGAAAGAGAGAGACTTTTTTTTTTTTTTTTTTTGATAAAGGGTCAAATGTGATGTTCTGATCCAAAACTTTAATTTCATATTTGTTTCTTTCAATTTCCATTTCTGGGATTTCTCTGTTCTTTCCAACAACTTTGATTTCCTTCAAAACTTGAGTGATTTTTTTCATTTTGGAAAAGTTGTTTATGAATCAGGTGTGTTCTTCAAAACCCCAGTTTTTTGTTCTTCCTTGATTTTCCCAGATTCTGTAACTCTCTGATTTTCCTTGCAAAATGTTGGGGTTTCAGCTTTTTTTATGATGGGTTTTGCCTAACTTTTGATTTTAGCTTCAACAACTTTTCACCCACCTTCACATTTCTCTCTTTCTTGTTAAAAAAAGTTTTGTTGAAATTTTTCTGCTCCTCATCCTTTCTTGGCAGATCTTTCTTTGATTGTTCTGAGTTCTAAGTGCTTGATCCAGTTTTGGGCTTTTAGCAGCTTGATTGAGCCTCCAGCATCTTTTGCAGGTTTGTGTTTTAGCTTGATGGTGCAAATGAACAGCCTAGATTGCTTTGTTTTCTTGATTTTTGGAACATGGGTTGTTCTTAATTCTTGTGAGTTTGTTTGTTAGCTCATTTGGTTTAGTGGGTCATTTGAGATGTAAAGTTTTGACCAAGTTTTTGTGTATGATGAGGAAAATTGTTGATTCTGTTGGTTATTTTGCTGCAATTTTTGCATAATAGTGATGGATTGAGTTTTCATTTGGGTTGGAAAGGCTTAGCTTCTTTTTTATGAGTTAGATCTGTGAAGTTTCTTTAAGATTGAAAGGTTGTTATTCTGATAGGTTTTTCTTTTGGAATTTGTGGTGTAGTTTTACTTTCTCATGGTTAGAGCAATTAGGTTTTCAGCTAAAGATTAGAATAAAGGGGCTGATTGAGTTATGCTTGTTAATCTCGCCTCTTTAGACTTTATGGTGCACCCTAAAGCAGCTTTTATTTTATAACTTATCTCTTTTCTTTTCACTTTTGGTTCTTTTTCTTGATTTTTTCACATCCTTTTGCCTTCATTTACAAGATTTTGAGGCACTTTTCTGAGTTTCTTTGTATCCATTTGCAGACATAGGCACATGACAACTGGTATATAAGTTACCAGGAAATTGTTGAAGAGGGCATCAAGATTTTATAGTTTTGAGTAAAATGTCATTCCGTAGCATAGTTCGCGATGTGAGGGACAGCATTGGGAGCTTGTCTAGACGGGGCTTCGAGGTCAAGCTGAGTAGTCATCATAGAGGAAAGTCGAATGCGTCGTCGTTGGGTGATCTACATGATCAGCCTCCTGTTGTTCAGAATGGCTGCTGGGCTAATCTTCCACCCGAGCTGTTGTATGATGTCATTCGAAGACTTGAAGAAAGTGAGAGCACATGGCCTTCACGAAGGTATGTCGTTTCCTGTGCTGCAGTATGCCGTTCTTGGAGAACTATGTGCATGGAGATCGTTAAAGGCCCCGAAATTTGTGGGAAGCTTACCTTCCCAGTGTCACTGAAACAGGTACATTTTCCAGTTGTTCAACATTCCTTTTAGTATATTACATATCTAGAACTAGAAGCGAAGTTCATAGGGTCAAATATCAGTAATTATGCACTTACTCATTGCGCATTTTTCGTTTCTGTTTAATTTTTATAGCCAGGATCGCGAGAAGCATCGGTTCAGTGCTTCATTAAGAGGGATAAATCCAACCTAACATACCACCTCTACTTGTGTCTTAGCCCTGGTAAGGAATATGCTTATCTGCTTGTATGCTGATTAACATTACTAGGATATATGTGAAGTTGTTTGAGCTACTCGACGTTCTATTGTATTTGTTACTTGTTCTGCTGCCGATTCTTTTTTGTTGAACATCTTGTTCTGTGTTACAGCTCTGCTGGTCGAAAATGGGAAGTTTCTTCTTGCTGCAAAGCGTACGCGAAGAACTACCAGCACAGAGTACATTATCTCAATGGATGCCGATAACGTTTCGCGATCAAGTAGCACTTACATCGGAAAGCTTAGGTGAGATTACACACACATAAATGTTGAAATACATTGTCCCCTTATTTTTCGACCTGCATAAATTGTAGCACTGAGAGTTTTCACATTTCTATGTGCACAAGTAATGATTTCGATCATATGTAGTTTACAATAAGAATGATTGAACATGTGAAGTAAAACTTAGGTCTTCACAGAAAATTCAACCAGAATTCTAACGATCACATTATGTATAATATGATGTTGCGAAATTTTAGTTGTCGAAATAAAATTCGGAGAGGGCAAAATGGGAATACAAGGAAGAGAATTTCCTATTTTAGCTCATTAACTGCATTTTTTAGAGTTGTGTTGTGATAGTGCATCAACTTCATTTGGTAGTTAAATAATTTTCTTTTCAGTTAGAAGATTGAGGTTGATAACTAGTATTCCATTTCCATGATTCAATATTGGCCAAGGTTTGAATTCTGAGTTGAGTTCTGCATGGTGTCTTTCATTTAGCATTTTTTCTGCCAATCCTTCTGTGAAAATTTAAATTTTCTTTCCTGATTCAGCATTCATGTTTATTTTCAGGTCAAACTTTCTTGGAACAAAATTCATTGTCTATGATACTCAACCTTCGTATACCGTAGCCCCTGTCCCTCCTCCCGGGAAAACTAGTCGTAGATTTTACTCGAAAAAGGTCTCGCCAAAAGTCCCCACTGGCAGTTACAACATAGCCCATATAAGTTATGAACTAAACGTCTTAGGCACACGAGGACCCCGAAGAATGCATTGTATAATGCATTCGATACCAGTGGCAGCTCTCGATGCAGGCGGAACCGTTCCAGGCCAACCCGAGCTCCTCCCTCTCAACTCTCTCAACAACTCATTTCGAAGTGCATCACTATCCAAAAGACTAGATCATTCCATGGAGTTCAGCAGTGCTAG
The DNA here is from genome assembly GCA_037832685.1 of Sicyos baderoa. Lineage (NCBI taxonomy): Eukaryota > Viridiplantae > Streptophyta > Magnoliopsida > Cucurbitales > Cucurbitaceae > Sicyos > Sicyos baderoa. The sequence goes on from JBBMEF010000022.1 coordinate 7,903,474, forward strand.
ATTTTCCGAAATCGGGAGGGCAGCATTGGATGGAGACGAGGATGGAAAGATGAGACCTTTAGTTCTGAAAAACAAGCCCCCAAGATGGCACGAACAGCTGCAATGTTGGTGCCTCAACTTCCGCGGCCGAGTAACTGTTGCATCGGTGAAGAACTTCCAGTTGATCGCCGCAACACAGCCAGCTGCTGGTGCTCCAACGCCGTCCCAACCAGGACCTCCCGAGCATGACAAGATCATCCTGCAGTTCGGCAAGGTCGGTAAAGACATCTTCACGATGGACTATCGATACCCGCTCTCTGCTTTTCAGGCCTTTGCAATATGCTTGAGCAGCTTTGACACCAAATTGGCTTGTGAATAAAGAAAAGTATCCAAAGGCTATGGTTATGATGAGGAGAAAAAAGTAAAAACACCCCACTTTAAAGCCTCTTTTTCTCACCCATTTTAACTTTTGGATTTCAGTCTATTAGAGTTGTCTTCCTCTTGTGTCATTTCATGGGTTAGGTTTAGTGAAAAGTTGTTATTGTTTGTGCTATATTGATGTAAAAGTAAATTGTAACTGGGGCATCTCCCTCATAACAGCTCTTACATATGCAATTTCAAAACTTCTAAAAGCAATGAAGACAAACCCCTTTTTACCCCTATCTTTTTCTTTATAAAGCCTTAAGACAATAAAGTAAAATAAAAAAAATGTTTTTTTTTGTCCAAAAGTTGACATGATATGACTTGTTGAACCTCAAGATGCAATTTTTTTTCCTTTTCACTATAGGGGTCTATACGTAGTTTATTCTCTTAACATTTGGGCATTGAAAAATTAAAAATTAATTTGAAAATAATAAATAATTCTTTGTAGCCAGGTATTATATTAATAATTTGAAAGTAAATTTGGAGTTTGTTTGTGAAAAGCAATGCTAAAGGGGTTGTTCAGAGAATATTCTTAAAAATAACTTTATACTTGTTAGAGTAAAAGTACAGGATAATTATTACTTGTATTATTTATTATTTTATTTTATTTTACAATTTATTTTCATGGAAATGCTGTTGATGTTCTTTGTTATGGAATTACACAATGAATAGTTATTTCAAATAGAAAATAGTATTCATTTTTACCAATCATTAAAAAAAATATAGCCATATATCTTATAATCTTATCCAATCAAATAGAAAATATAAAGTTTAATACAAGAAGGATTTATATCTCATTTCATAATTTTTTTAATGCTCGTTTTCATTTTTAAAAGAGAATACGAACCATCGATTTATTATAACTTCAAATCAAGAGGATACAAGTTTTAATCCTCACACTTAAAATATTGTTGAATTCTATTAAAAAAAACAGGAAAAAAAAAACTTTAAACCTAATTTAATCAATTTTGAATTATCAATCAACATGGACAAACTTGGAATTCAATTGATCAAAAATCAACCAAACATTGAATTAATCAACAAAAAAACACAAGTGAAATGAGAGAATAGTGAATCTTATTAGAACACATATCCCAAAGTATATAAAAGAATAAAGTTTTGAGATTCTACCCAATTATGTTTATAATATTGAAAACAAAAGGCATTGCTTTTGAATGACTCATTCCATGTGTGATGGGATCACTTGTTACTTACTCACAGCCTCTTCCCTTTTTCCCTTTTTGTGTACATTAGTCGAGGCGGTATGTCCCATGATTAATTTTATGGTTTTTTTTTTTTTCTTTTTGGGATAATTTATTACCTACCTAAAAATTAATTTACTATAAGTTTCTTTAGTATCTATATATTGTAAGATTAGACGATATATTATGTGACATTAGTTAAGGTGTGCGCAAGCTAATCTCAAAAAATGTGTAGAAGAAATTAGTTAAAAAAGAAGTGGAAGCAAAGAAAGAAGAATCACAAACTTTTTTTTAGTTCCAACAACCATCAGCAATTATTAAGAAAATTTAAACTCATAACCTGTTACACACTTATATTGGTTGAACTATTACTTTTCTTTACTATAAAATCATAAATTGAATCCATTAAATCCACATACCTCAGGAAGTTAACGACGGGTTCTTAGACTTGTCATTATTGAGCAATCCATTAACACCTATTGTTGATATCGATTTTTTGTTACAACACAATTATATTGAGGAGGCTTCTTTACAATTTATTTTACAAATAAAAATATATATATATTTATTTATTTATTTATTTATGTGGTTCTAATTAAATTGAAGGACTCTAATAAGTATGTAATGTAAAGGCAAGTGAATTAGCACTTCTTTTTCACAATTATATAGAAAGCTATTCAAATATTGTATCTCTTAATTATATTAAATGATTTATGTCAATTATAAATCATGATTACGAGTGTAGTAGTATAATGTAGGAATTCCATTTGCTAAAGATAAAATTTGATACAACGTACATACGAGAATAATATTGGTTAAATAATTATCTAATATAATTCCATGAATCATTCAGACAGGTTATAATAGAGTACAAACTTATTAACATGTCAAATCATAGATATGTTGATTATGTTATTTATTTATGTATATTTCCTTTCTAAATATTTGACTATTTGATAATAAAACAACTTAAATCTTATTTGATTGTTTTTTTTTTTTTTTTTAAATATGAAATTGTTTTCTCTTCGTTTCAATGCTTTCAGAGCCTAAACCATGTTCTTTATTCAATATCATTTAACCAAGGTATTTTTATATTAGCTAAGATGAATGGAACAATGCATTATTTATTTTATTTTTGAAATAATGGGAAAATATATGATGGATAAAAGGATAAAGTAATAAGCAGGAGGTTTAATAAAGTTCAAAATGACCAAATAAATTAATGGCACAATAAATTCATTATCTGGTTGTCAATCAATTCAATAGCAACGTCACAAGTTCGATCACGATAATGAATATTAATTCCTTTTTCCATAGTACTCAATAAATAAACAAATAAAATAAAGTTCAAAATGGGAAAGGGTTGACAATTAAATAGGTTTAGTTCGGTGGATGGGGCCCACCAATTTGCCGCCTTCCTGAATTACCGCGTAAAAATAAAGCAATTAAGCGGTACCGTTTCCTTGAACAACGCTTTCTCGATGTTTATCACTTTGACTTTCTAACTACTTTATTTTGACTCTTGATTAATTTTTTTTTTAATTTTTTTTTATATTTCTTATGCAGTTTCGTCCTTTCTTAATTATGTTATTTAGATTATTTAATAATAATGATTTTTTAGAACAAAAATGAAGACAAAAAAATATATTCGAAACCTCCAACTTGAAAGAAATATGTATTAACTCCTGATATCAATAATGAGAAGTTACAAATTCAAAATTAACCTCTGTTAAAAAAAAAAAAAAAAAAAAAAATTAACATAACAATGAACTCGTAGAAAATTAATTTTCAAGTAACAACCAAAGATTATACTTATAAGCACTTTATCTTTAAATGTCCATATTTGAAGATTAGATCAATCCATAATTTGTTTTTTTTTGAAAAAAAAATAATCTTACTCGTCTCTAGGCCAGGTACTAGGAAACATCGAATGAACAAAGACACGTAAGGTATCTACAAATTAATGTCAGAGGAGAGCACATTTTTATTTTTTGATATTCGTGACTGTCCGGTTCAAGCCAGCTTTCGCGCACCTCGACTAATGTCACGGGACATACCACCTGACCCTACATCATTTAGATATCCAGAAAACCAGTAGGAAATTAATTCCTGGTAGATGGCCACCATGGATTGAACCCATCACCTTATGCACCTTAAGACTCTCTATGACTAATTGAGCCATTCCATGATAGTTGAGGGGAACACATCTTTAAAATCCAAATCTTCAACCAACTAGGCCACCCCTTGGGGACTAGATCAATCCATAAATAGTTAAAACTAAATTAAAGTTAAGCAAAGCAAGGAAACTAGAGCGGACATTCATGAATAACAAAAAAGGGAATAAATTAGTGTTAAGTACGTTTTAATGACTTGAAAAAAGTGGAGATTTTACAAGTCATGATTGAGACAAACTTAGTGACTAAAGCAATAATTTAAAGAACAAGAAGAATAAAACTAGTAAGACAAATCAGAACAGATACAACAAACACAAACATAGGACTACATCATGAAATCAAACAGGGTACTTACTTCTACTGCACAGTACCATCAGCAGCATTCGAACTTGCAACATCAGCTTCGGGTTTCGAAGATTCCTCGCCTCGGCGCCCATTATCTTCGACACCAAGTAAGTCGTCTATCATGTCGTCCTCCGCAACGTTGATATCTTCCACGTCGTCCTCGTCTTCGTTGTTGCTACCGCCAGGGATGTTCCTCTTCTTGGGACCGTGCTCAAGTCTATGAGTATCCAATTCTTTGTCCATGGTTTCCTGCAAATTTGATACATCATTGTTTCCTTTTCTTGCTCTCCTTGCATTTTGCCACCTCTCCAAGTCCTTCTCAACATTTGCAATATACTGTTCCCCTATCTGTTTCTGATACTCAGATAACTCCTCCCTTCTGGTGGCTTTCCATTCCATAAAAGCCTGAAATGCAATTGGGCAAATTTTTGTATTATCAATATGCAAACAATATAGGGTTTATATTCTGGTTAAATTAAAATTTTGATACTTTTGATTTTGAGTAAGTTAGAATTCAGTCCTTGCATTGGATAGTTTTAAAAAGTAGATTTTTTTTGTTCTTATAGTCTGATAAAACCACATTCTAATAAAAACAAATCTTAACGTAGGGACTATTTTTTAGTATATTGTCAAACCATTGAGACTATTTCTAACATATAAACTCAGAGATTCTATTCGGGCCTCAGTGTCTAATCTGTTAAGCAATTATTCGTTTAAGTCGTATTTGGTAGGATTAGAAGTCATTTATGTAGGCTCGTTTGTCTTTGTATCAAGTCTAGATGCTTATCGGAAACAAACATTTAAACCCGTAGGAACTAAATTCTACGTCTTCACAAAAAGTACCAAATTTGCAATTTAACCCTACATTCTTAATGGCGCCATGAACACACCACAAGAGAAAAGGCCAACTTCAACTTTAGTGACGTTTCTTTATAGTTGCAGCCCAAAACCCCCATTCTCGGTAACAAATGAGACTCAACTCAACTATCTCAAAGCTTCACTCCACTATACTCGAAGTAACCATGCCCGTTCCTAAGCCAGGCACCAGGAGACATCTAAAGAATGGAAGCACAGGGTGTCTACAAATTAATTTCACATGTGAGTCTCAAACCTGGGACCTTAAGGAAAGCACATCTTCAAAGTCCAAGTCTTCGACCACTAGACCACCGCTTGGGGACAACTCAACTCAACTATTCAGACTCAAAGGATTAAGGGCAGAGGATATGTGGAAGGTCTCTTAGTAAAACAGCACTTTAAAGTAACATATCAAAACCATCATGGGTAACCTTGGAGAATCAAAAGGTTATGAGTTTAATCCATAATGGTCATCTTCTTAAAAATTAATTTTCTACAGATTCTAGACATCAAAATGTTATAGGGTCAAGCGGATGGGCTACGTGAGAATAGTCGAGGTGCGCGTAAGCTGGCTCAAACACTCATGGATATCTAAAAAATGATCAAACTAGGCACTAACCTCCTCTCTTCGCTGCTCAGTCAAGGTTGCATCCTCTTCTAATGGTTTCTTCATCATGTAATAAATTGAAGGTTCAGTCTTTGTCCTGAAAATTACGAAATTCATGAAAAAAATACCTCAAAATAGAAGGGGAATTCTATTATAATGAGAAAACAGTCTTCCATTGCAATCTAAGTTCCAGCAGAACACGAAACATCTATAGCCAATAGGTTAGTAATTCTTTGATATCTTTTTAATAATAAAAAAAAAAACTATGAATTTAGTTCAACACTATTCATGAACGGAAACTTATCTGTCTCAATAAAATGTGAATATGGACACTTTTGGACCAAAATTAAAAATAACCTGCATAAATTAGAAAAAGTGGAATCAATGGTATAGCTCAGTAATCTCAACAGTGAATGCTTCCTTGAAAATTTAACACAACCAGACCTTATATAATTGCTAAGTTTCTTATGGTGCTCACTCCATCGAAGAAAAAGTAATTCCAACTTTTTTTCTTCTGCTTTGGCAGCCACGCGAGCTCTGAGCGTCTAAAAAAATGGGAAATGGAAGTGGTTAAGAATTGTAGTTTCAAACATCATATAGATATTTGTTTAATTTAGTCCATTAAAATGCAGACCAGATCTCTTTTCCGTTTGTCTGCGATTTGTTCGCGCTCTTGTTGCCTCAATCTTTCACTCTCCTCTCGTGCTCTTTGCTCAGCCTTAAAAATTAGCCAAAGGGCTAATCAGCCTTAAACATACTAGGAGTTAAAATCTTCCAAAATGATACAATAAGATAAGAACTCACTCTTTGTAACGAATCGGATCTTCTCATGAAAGCTTCAGTTTCCGAAAGTTGCTTGTCTTCTTTCCTGAATTTCTGAAGTTATATACAAAAATAAGAAATGGATAAGCCCCAGAAGATTTGCAACTTTACACCAAAAGTAAAAATGTGCAAGCATCCGCAATTAAGTATACAATCAACATAAAAACATCATGCCAATAATCAATCAGTTTCAATTTCAAGCAGAAAATTTGCAATTCTACGCCTCACGGTTTAGTTTCCTTCTCATATCCTCTACATTTTAGGGTTGTTATCCTCATAAGTTATTATCATTTTAGATTAGAATGGATTGTATTGGGTTTGTTATCCTCGTATGTTTTTAGAGGATGATCTATTTTTGTTTGTTGTCGCCCTTTTCTACCTTTTCTCATTAGTATTCTTTTATTGTACCTGATGAATTAGTTTGTTCCCTAAAAAAACCTCTACATTTTAAGTTCTCCATGCTCATTCACTAGCAGCTAGCTTATCCAGAAATATCAACTTATCTATGACCATAAACTATAAAGTGGGTTGCAAGTCTCACGAGATACTTATTTTGCCAATGTATGAGTAATTTTTTTCATAACAACCCAAACTTTCATTGAGAGAAAAATGAAAGGAATTACAGAAGGCATGCAGAAAAGAAGCCCACAATAGAAAGCGGGAGACCTTGTAAAAACCGCCTTCAATCAAGAGTAATAGCGTTTAAAGAATAATTACAAACGTGTTTAGAAACAAAAGCCTGAGAGAAACATAAAATCTGAGCCACATCAGGCCCTGGCCAAGTACGATCCTCACAAAAAAAAAAAAAAAATCTCTCCCAAAAGACCCTTCGGAATGGCACACACCAGCTTGCCACAAAAAACCCCTCTATACGAGTAAATAATACTCAGTGTTTGGGGACAAATTTTGTAATAAAAAGATTGGAGAGATGGAACATATATATACCCCTCTTTTCTCACAATTGCAAAGATTAGAGAATTTTAACCCAATCAATAATTTGACACATACCTCTAATGTTCCCAAAAGCTGACCCAACATTCTCTTATTCCTGCTAACTAAGCTAGGATCCTCATTCTTGGGCAGTATCCTCGGAACATGCTCCGCAGCTGGAACTTCAAAATCCTAATAGAAATTATAAAACACAATCTTGAGATTTCTGGAGGCAGCAAACAAATGCATCCTGTAGATGCCTAAAATATAAAAGTGCAGAAAACCTACCATCCTAGAAGATCTTTTATTTCCATCCAATCTAAATGAACCACTCTGCCGCAAATGATTTTGTTTCGCATCGTTATGGTAGGCTACATCACTCCCAGATGTTTCTTCCTCAGACTTCTTTGCATCCTTTCCTTCGAGTTCTTCGTTTATCTCCCCATCCTCCTCCATCTATGCTCAACATTATTAAAAAAAAACAAGAACAGAAAAAAGTTACATGTTAAACTTCGCAAATGTACAACATGACAACCTTGGTATGGATAAAATTATGAAAGCCGGGATCATCTTTCATACTCCTAATTGTTCGAATTCTAGTATCAGCAACAAAACACATAGAAAAACCCTACGAAAACCAAATTCGACTGACAAATGAAAATACTTTTAGAGCACCCCAGAAAGTAAACTAACTTCTAAACCCTACCTTAACAACAGCAGACGATAGCCGCCGCTTAGCGGGAGGCTGGTCTTCAGCATCGTTCCTCTCAGCCTGAAGAGAAACACTAGAATCATCAATATACAACCTCAATCAATTACAACACAATATAACACGAAAAGAATCCAATAAATTTTCAACCCAAATTGCCAAATCGATGCAATCAAAGTTATAAAATGAATCTTCACGAGGCAAAAACAATGTTCCATCTAAATCCACATCCATAAAAGCATCACGACAAGAGAAACAGAAAAATCGCAAAATAGATACAAAAGAGGAGATCTCCATTACAGGTCGAACAAAGCCCCGACGAGGTCCATTAGCGGCAAAGTTTCTCGGCCCGGGTCCGGGAAATCCACCTCTCCGGAGACCGCGAGGATCACGGAGCCTTTCAGTAATCTGAAACAACCGTATCAATAAACGAGTGATGGAAAGAACGAACAGAATCAAACATGGAGAAAAAGAAGAAGAAGAAGATATGAACCTCTCGTTGTTGACGTTGAAGCTCGTCGATCTCCTTGCGGAGATCATCCTCCGTTTTCTCTACGGCCGCCATGGAAGAATCGTTAGGATTTGTGAACGGAGATGAAGAAGAAAGTGAAGATTTCTGGTTTCCCAAAAACCCTTTGGAAGAGCACTACGTTTTTTTGTTCTTGTTTTTTGAGGCCCACTAACGGCCCAATTCGAGTTTCTTAAAATTCAATTATACATTTTACACAAATATTTAAACGAAAACGGATGATTATACAAATGTATAAAATAATTATAAATATGGCACTTTAAGAAGAATAGCAATTATAGTCTTTTTTATCTACGAATATTTGGATTAATTTGTGCGCATCTCGACTAAGGTCAAAAGACGTATCGCATGACCTAACAATATTTGGATGTCAACAAAACTCGTAGAAAATTAATTTATAGATAGATATCACCATAGATTGAACGCATTACTTTAAGTACTCCAAAGTTCTTTCTGACCACTTGAACTCAATTCATGAGGGTTAAGAATAGTAACTATAGTTATTGATATTAATAATATTTTATTATAATATTGTATTAATACATATTTATAATATATTTTTCAAAAAGAAAATTAATAATAAGTAATTGATTATAAATGTAAATATTTTAAATTTTTCTTCATTTTGTTTTATTGTTTTGAGAGGATAGTACATCTAATTTTCTTTTAAATTGAATAGGTCGGTGGAACGATTGATTATCTAAAATGGTCTTATTTCATTTACACTTCACGGTCACAAACTCACAAGTTCGATTCTTGGAATCAATACTTTTAATCCCTTTCCCCCAAATTTATACTACTACAATTTAATTGGAGTTTCATTTGAATGCTGAAATAATCAAAAACAACTTCTTCAATATAGTATAATTTTAAAAAACCTAATCATCATTTTAGTTAACATTAGATTATGTAACTAACAATTTTATTATTTAAAAAACTAAAATGTACATTATTAAAATGTGTAAAAATACTCAATTTAAAAATGGATAAATATCATTTTGATCCCTGACTATCATGTAAATTATATTTTAATTCCTGAATTTTTAAAAATTTAATTTTAATTTCTAAATATAATAAAAATGATAATTTAAGGACTAAAATTAAACTTAAAAATAAAATTTATATAAAAATTTAGAAATCAAAATGATATCTTGCCATAATTTCTAAAACCAGAACTCAGCCTTCATAATCAAAAACTCATTATTTTCCGTCTCAAAAAAAAAAAAAACATCATTTTTCCCAAAAATCAATGTAAAAAGAAAAAGGAAGATAGAGAAAAAATAACAATAAAAAAACGAGAAGAAAATAAGGTGGTTCCAGTTGGAAAAGAAGAACGAGACAAAATCGATTTTGTTCATAGTCCACCACATTCATGGATTAACAAACAAAACATCCACCGCAAAATCCCCCATTACAGCGCTTCCTCATCCACCTTACCCAACACCCGATTCGAATCTCCGCTCGAAATTCCCCCGAAACCCATCTTGGGAATTGCTGTACTGGTTCGAAATTCCACTCCAAAGAAGCGGCGATGTTGGGTGGCGGCGTCGGCGGTGGAAGCGTCTACTGGGGCGCGAGGGCCGAGCCCAGGAATTGCAGAGGGGTTGTCGTTCTATTTTCTTGGGTTTCGATTCAGCATCCTTACTTGGATAAGTTTGTTCAGCTTTACGCCTCCATTGGCTGGAATTCCCTTGTTTGCTATGCCGATTTTCTCAATATGTGAGCTCTTTGTTTCTTTCATCTTCTTCGTCTTCAGATGTGGATTTGGCTTTGTGGGTCTTGGATGTTTTTATTTGTTTCTTCTTCGTCTTCGAGGAATTGGGGGTTTGGGTTCTTCAATTGCTAGTTTTCCCATCTCTTGGGTGAGGATTTGGCCGAACATAAGAGGGGTTTTGTTTGAAATTTGGTTTTTTTTGTCGAAAGTTTTGGAACTGACCTGAATTTTGCATTTGGATGGCAATTAGGGATGTATATAGTCCGGATTGGGTTGACTAAGGAGAATCTTGGTCATTCGCCATCCCTTTCTACCATATGTATTAAAGCAACTCAACCCAACTCAGTCTTATGTTTTCGTGTTGGGTTGGGTTGGGTTCTCGGTTGTGTTAATCTCCCATTTTCCTAGAAGATTCAACTCGTATACTATCTATGTTATAAGTGCATGTTCGTTAAGAACTTATCTTACTGATTAATCTAACACACATATATAGAATATTATTCTTAGTTTGGGTTATGTTGGATTGGATTGAACGAGCAAACAATTGGCCTACGCGAGAACTTGGATTGTCGATTATAAACCAACTCAACCTTTACAGTTTGGGTAGTCTGGGAAAGCTTGGATTGTCGATTTTTTGTACACCCCTAATAGCAATAGCATCTATTTTTTGTTGTTGGATTCTTTTGTTTGGATTTGTTGTGTAAACGTGGTTCTTTTTTTCTCTGGTTTCACGTTCTGAGAACATTTAACTAAACAAATGATTTATGTCTAACATATTGTTCTGTTTCTCCTGACTGTAATATGTTCAGATTTGACCCTGAAAGAGCTACATCACTAGCATTTCTTGTGATTAATGAGCTTGTTGAGGTCAGTGGTATTTATCTTTCTTATGTTTGATGAATTTCTTATTGGATACGATTTTTAGACTTCATAATCATATGGTTTAATCTTGGCTGAAGTTTAACAGGGCAGATATGAACTTATGAATGATGTAGAAACCATCACTACACTTTACAAAAGAAAGAACCTAATATAATAAACTATTGTAAGGAGATAGAACTTTCAGTGTTGTTCAAGTTGTCATGTAAGATCCTCTTGGTATTTCTTTACAGGAGCTAAGAATGAAGCTGCGTCCTATTGTTTTTGTCGGTCTAAGTGGTGCATCAAAGGCTTGTATGTGCAGGGTTTTGCAGGTGAATTTTTAGTTCAATTCAAATTTCTTCTGATAACCATATTGACTTTGTAATCTATGATTCATTTGTTACCATGTTGCTAAATTTACTGCATAAATTGCAGATCATTGAAGGAAGATGTGGCAGTCCACTTTACATGGTTAGCCAATCATTTTTTGTAACTTCTAAATTTCCCTTGTAAAAAATGCTGCCTTGTGTTGTCAATTCAAATTGAAATCCTATTGGACCCCATTTCATGATATATGAAATTGTTTCTTCATCCAAAAAATTCAAATTGAAATCCAAGTTTAGTGTTGAATGACAGTTTCCTCATTTCTGTTTACTGTGAAGACCGAGTGTCAAATGATCAGAACTTGCGTTTCGGGGCACATCTATGATTCCAGTCCCGTGGAGCTTATGAGTGACTTGGGTGCTCGATTCGCCGTACATCCATCTATTCTTAAAATGCCTGGGTCATCTCAACTTATCTCTTGGCTTGCAAAAGGCGTCTCTTCTGGTCTTGATGCTCTATATCTTACTAGATTTGATTCACAGCGTGACGAGTATTGGCGGACACTGTGCTCATCTGTGGTAAGCTTCCTAGTTTCTTTTTGCTTTTCTGAACTGTTTCATGTTCACAAGTTAATCAGTTTTCTTGCTTCTTTTAGAATATTGGTGCCCCATTTCTCATTATGTGCTCGGAAAAGGATGATCGTGCTCCATATGAGATTATCTGTAATTTCACCAAGAGTATTCAAGAATTAGGGGCTGATGTTCAGCTGGTAAAATTCAATGGCTCTCCACACTTAGGTTTGTCTCAAACTTTCTGTTTAATTTGTTGCACTTTCATGTAGAACAAAGGCATGATTTTTCAATTCTCTTGACTACCATGTGTATGGAGGTTAATGTTAGGAGAACTACAATGCCATATGAGTAAATTGTGGAAGTGTGAAGTTTACTCCCCTGTTTTTTAAGATTTTATTTTTTATATCCATGAGTGTTTGGGCTAGCTTACATTCATCTCGACTATTCTCATGGGACAAGCTACGACCCTACAACATTTGTTTTCAAGGAAACCGATCGGAAATTAATTCCTAGATAGTTGACCACCATAGATTAAACCCATAATCTCTTAGATTCCTCAGACGAATCTGTTTAATATTTTTTTTTTCTTTGTATAATAAGTGAAGATGAGTGATTGGTCCTGCTTTTTTCTAGTTAGCCTTCAGAATTTGTAGTTTGATGTTTATTTTCCTTTGTAAACCTCTAGTTCAATATGGCTAATTTTCTCATATTGATATTGTTTTTAGTCATAAAATTGTTTACCATCAAATAATATGTGATATCTATTTCATGTCAGGTCATTACAAAAATTACCCAGCCCAATATAGAGCTGCTGTGACCATATTTCTTGAGAAGGCATCATCAGTTTTTTCCCACAAAATCTCACAATTTAAAGGAGACAAAAGAGGCATGGAAGATGATGAAATGCCTGAATTGATATGTGATCTTCAGAATGCAGCAGTTAATTCAAACCACAGTTTTAGAAGAGTGGCAGTTGGGCCAAGTGATCACTTCTTCTTGCCAAGCTCAGCAGATTCCCAGGATGGTCTGGAGCAGCCTTCCTCACCTGATCATAAAGAAAGAACTTCTCCACTTTCGAGCCCCCCGGGCATCAGTGCACATAGCGTCCTCGGTCAGTTCCTCTTCGATGTTTGTGTGCCCAAAAACGTCGAAGGTTGGGACATTAAATTTCACGGCTCTCTGAATGGGCAACCACTTGCTTCAGCTCGCAGACACTCACCCTTCCCCGGTTCAAAGCTAATCCGTCGCTCTAGACTGTGATGTAGATTATAGATAGAGTAGAAAAACTGGGCAATTAACTGAGTTTATTATCACCTAACCTCTAGCTTTTGAGGCATTAGTAGCACATATAGTTTAATTGCCAGCTAGAGAATCCTCCCATATGGTATTGACAATATTAGGAGATTATACCTTACTGTTTATTAATATTCGTGAGTGTTCGTATCAACTTATGTGCACATTCGGACCCTACAACATTTGGATGTTAAGGAAATTCGTAGGAGATTATACCTTACTAAGAATCTGTGAGGATGAAAGGGCCGCTCTGCCTCGTCGTACCCCCACACACTAGCAAAATTGTATATACGATTCACCAAGGGATCTTGCATAACTGACTAATAGGTTGATGTTTCGACTGCTCTGGCTCGGATATAGGTTCGAGCAGGGTTGTTATGGACTATGGTGATGCACACAGACAGTTGCAGACTGTTGATGGTACTGAGGAAGGGATTTTTGTTCATATGTTTTAGTGTACAGAAGGAGCTGTAAAAAGGAAACCTCCACTCCACTTATATGTTAACAGACTCTCACTTGAAAGTTTGAATAGTGTATATACTTCAACTGAACAAACAAACAAGACATTTGATTTTGAAGAGATATTTTTCTGCTTGAGTTTTATCAGATTTATTTTTCTTGCTTGACATATGAGATTATATCATTACAATGAGGAAAAAGGGAAAGAATAGTTGATGAAATTTTGATAATGAAAGCAGTTTGAGTGGAATGTGCTGATGGGGATGGGATCAGCAAGAACTCATATATCACAAAACCAAGGAAATTCTGTTTTCCTCATTTTTGAAAACTACATTTTTTTTTCAAGGAGGGGTTAGGGAGAGATATTCTTATCCAAAAGAAAAGAAAAAAAATAATAAATAATAAGGCAATTATGACAACATGGAAAGATTATAATTAACATGAACTGTATATTATTATAACACATATTTTACTGATTTATATTTGAAGTGCTTGTTATCAATAGTTCAATAATATTAGTATGATCTATAAACTAAAATATTTGTGTTCGAATCTCTCTATTCCAAATTATTGTTGAATTAAAAAAAAATTGTTTACATAACAATAAGAAATTGTTATAACATTTTGTGATGAGAAACACATGGTTAATCATTCAAGCGGCTTCAATATACACTTAATGATCTAGAGATCTTAGATTCCAGTCTCCCCCATCACCTAATTGTTGTATATAAAAAAAAAAATTGTGTTGTAAGGTTACACATAAACTCATTCTTACTCTCTTTTCAAAAAAAAAAACTTATTCTTACTCTAGCTACAACGGACGGTTCAGATGCTCCCAAATTCAAACCCCACATATGACCCTCCATTCCCAACCGTTGGATTTGATGATCTTGAAACAACAACACTAGACCGTTCGTTGTCTGAAAATGGTGAAAACAAGTGGGAAAACACAACTGTTTGAAAAAAAAAAAAAAAATTAAGCATCCCATCACTGCATTTCATCAACAGCCATAGCCATAGCTCAGAACCTCAGAGAGAGAGAGAGAGAGAGAAAAAAGGTTCTTGTTTCTCTCATATTGCTTCATTTTGCATTTCAGATCTTTGCTGTTTTAAGCTTTCATATTCTCTTGCAGATGAAGCAGAGGAAGATGGAGAAGTTGTTAAGGAGAAAAACTTGGGTCTCAATTTCACAACCAACTAAAACTTATGATCAAGTCAGTCAGACCCACTTCACTGTTTCATTTTGCTTTTTTATCTGTTCTGTTCTGGTTCTTGTAACTATGTTTTTTGTCTGTTCTTTTGTCTTTTGGGTTGCCTTTGTTTTGATCAGAAATGGGTTTTTTTTCTTTTTTAATTTGGTTGATACCCAAATGGGGTTCTCTACTATTTTGAAAGGAATGTTAGCTTTTGGACATTATCCTTGAAGACCAAGACTAAGTAGGGCAGAGTTTGAAAATGATAACTCTGACTTGATGAAAAATTGGATGTTAGCCAGTAAAAGCTAGAGATGGCACTCACAACTCAAAGTCGTGTGTGACACATGGTTTATACATTAGTCGAGGTGCGCGATAGTTGACCCAGACAGTCACGGATATAAAAAAAAAAAAGTTGTGTGTGGCACATGCAGTGTTACACTTAGTCAAGAATCTGTTTGGATGATGAAAATTAACTTCAATCTATGAATTTGAGCTCCTCCTGGGGTTTATGATGATGTTAAAGCAGACTTTTAGTCGAAGCTATGGAATATAGATAACCGGAAATTGGAGCTTTGCCCCACTTCAAGCCTAGAGGCATCCGAGTCCATCTCAAGGCCTGAATGTGGGAAACCGTAAGCTATTTTATGATTAAGCTCATTCGTGGGTTTCAAACGCGAGACTATACCTTGGGATTGAAGTTTTGGAATATATTGCAACTGAGTTTTGCCTTCTATGGTGTTGGTGATTACATGGCTGATTCAATTTTACTTGGACTGAAGTTTTATGTTTATTTTGCCAAGTTTGAAAAACTAGTTACTAGACTGATTTCAATTTGTAATGCATGTTTGTTTTTCTATTTTTTATTTTTCACTTATAGGATTCAGCAACCTCAGTCTGATATTGATTTCCAAATGAATTTGAATTGGTTTGCACTGGTCTACTTGTCTTGTACCATGTGATTCATCAATTTTCTTATCCTATGGCTTTGATGCATGGATAAGTAGGATGCATTTAACCACAGTGTTCTTTTGTGTTGGAGATTATCAATCGATTTGGTACTTCGTATATACCCTCCAATTGACGTATGTAATCGGTCTCTTCCCCGAACTTTTCCTAACCTCATTCTTGTTTTGATGGGTTTCTCTATACTTTTTCACTACATCAATGAAATTGTTTTGTTTCCTACAAAAAGAAAAAAAAAAATTATTCACCATGGCTTGACTTACAAATAATAAAAGTTTGAGAGAGAATAGGTTTAAGTCATGATAACCACCTAACTAGGGTTTTAATGTCTTACGAGTTACCTTGAGAACTAAAGGTATTAGGATCAAGTGTCAGTCTCACGAGAATAGTTGGAGTGGACACGAAATTAGCTTGAACACTCACGAATATTTAAAAAAAAACATAAGATAGATTTTGTCTTCTGATAGATGATGATGATTTTGTTAGAGTAGAGTAGTCATTCTTGTCTGAACCTTACAAGTTAAAAGCATTATTTGATTATGGTCTCTTCATGGCAATTGGCATCCATTTCTATAAATTTCTGAAATTCATTTTCTTTTTTGCATCACAATATCTCTAAATTGGATTTATATCATCTATCTGGAAGATTCTTGCATTATATTCATGAATGCATTCACCTTTCTCATGTGATTTATGTTCTTGAAACTCTTGATCAGGAAGCAGCTCACAGTCTTTCACTCTCTAGAAGGTGAAAATCACATTGCAACAATATACTTTCAATTATCTTCAAGCATTATCTCATCTCTTTTACTTATAGTGTAAAAATCAGAAGAACTGTTGATAGTATGTACCATGATGTCGAAGCTCAATCCATCGTTATGGCACGAGCAAAGGAGGTTCAAGCAAAATTATCCTCCAGTTATCCCAGTCTTATTAAGGTTATGCTCCCATCACACGTCGTACGAGGATTTTGGCTGGTAAACCGACTTGCTATTCACTTGGTTCCGAAATGTGGATTACTATGGTTGAATCCTTTTGACATACCTTATTCTGTTGTGGCAGGGTCTTCCAAAAGGATTCTGTGACAGCCATTTGCCCAAGCAGGATTCTGCAATGGTGTTACAAGATGAAACTGGAACAGAATATCAAACAAAATATCTGTCTGAAAAAGTAGGGTTGAGTGCGGGATGGCGAGGTTTCTCGATTTCTCACAAATTACTGCCAGGAGATGTTGTAGTTTTCCATTTGATCACGCCTAACAAATTTGTGGTAACTGTTTCTTAGAGAAACTTGTAACTTCCTTTATCCAATTGTTCTTCACTCCTAAATATTAATCATTCTTTGAAATAACTAACTTCATAGATATTGAACTTTGATGTAGATTTGATACTATATTTGTTTAAATATGATATAAGCATTTTTTTTATATATGCGAGTGTTCAAGCAATATATGCTTGCTTCGACTATTCTCACCAGACAACCACTTGACCCTTCAATATTTGATTGTTAAGAAAACTCATGGGAAATTAATTTATAGATAGGTGGTCGCCATGAATTATTTCCATAGCCACTTAGTTTTCTAGGGTCCTTTTTGACTACTAGACCAACCCGTAAGATTTTGGGTTGAATAATGATATGATATGGCATTGGGTTCCAATGTTTGAACTCATTAATGTTGTTTCCTCCCTAATTATTATTGATTTTCACTTGTTGGGTGGAGAGCTGTTCGCTTTACCTTTTGACTTTGAATTGAATGGTGATTTAATAAACTAGGATTAGTCTTCTAAGTGTATGCTACTTTAAATCTCTCATCTGTCCCTCTGCTATTTTTTTAGGTTTACATTGTGAGATCCAATGCTGCTGAGGTTGATGGTGCTCTAGGCCTTGGATGTGATGCTATGCCTTTATGTAAGTTGTTTTGTTTGTTCACACTTTTTTTTGTGTGGCTATTTTCCATTCTAATATTTGTGACAATATGAGAACATAGGTGATGTCACCATGCTGATAGTTTTTTTTTTTTTATCTCAACAATGTAGATTGTGAAGAAAATATTCCTCATATTAAGGAGGAACAAATGACCCTTGACAATGAAAATATTAAAGAGACGAAAATCGCTCCCGTAAAAGAAGAAGACGGCGATGGTCCTGTTTACCTCGCGACAGATATCCACAAAAAAAAATTAGATACTGAGATGATGCCTATGCTAGAAGAGTCTGAAAACGATAGGAGTTTTGGTTCTAACTCTAGGAACGAAATCCGATTATCAGACTCTACTCCAGATTTCGATGAAGTGAAAAGTTTGAATGATTTCAGCATTTCCGTCAACGGATTGATCATCGACTCCGAGTTCCCCAATCACGTTAGAACCAAATACTTCGAGCTATGTTGCAGCCAAAACTCATTTCTTCATGACCACATCCTTGAGGGTCTTAACTATAAACTTGTTTCAGGAGTCATATCAGAGACCATCAACATTGCTGATGCTATAAGAGCATGCAAGATAACCACCTCACAAGAACACCTTACTACCTGGGACAAAACTCTGACGGCTTTCGAAGGCCTGGGAATGAATGTAGGTTTCCTGCGAGCTCGAATCTACGAACTACAAACTCTCTCTTCAAAACCATCGAAGAAAAGAGAAGCGGAGTTGAAGCGGGACTCTATACAAGAGGAAATACATATGCTCATGGGGAAAATCATGGATGCAAGAGTAACCATGAAGCAGCTAGAAGCTGAAATTCACTCTTTAAACACTGATGTTGATAATATGGAGACATTGTTCAAGGAAATAGCAAGTGCCCCTTGGTGAGGGGAAGGGTGATGTACAAAGTAGAGAAGAAGTTCTTGAGTTTTTTTTTTTTTTTTTTGCAAGTTTCACTAATGGGTGAAGAGGCATGAATTGTCTTTTTTTGTTATAACGGAAAATCGGAGCTTCGCCTCACTGTATACTTTGGACATCCGTGCTCAAAGAGGGCTAGTTGTTATATAGTACCATACTGGTATAGTTTTCTTTTAGCAATGCAAG
Source organism: Sicyos baderoa (assembly GCA_037832685.1). Classification (NCBI taxonomy): domain Eukaryota; kingdom Viridiplantae; phylum Streptophyta; class Magnoliopsida; order Cucurbitales; family Cucurbitaceae; genus Sicyos; species Sicyos baderoa. The sequence goes on from JBBMEF010000022.1 coordinate 7,922,456, forward strand.
GAAAAAAAGGGAAAGATGTAAAATTTTGGGAATTTTGTTACAGGTGAAAGTGAAGTTCATAAACCAATTGTACATTTATATTTTGCCTTCTTTAGGGTATTTTTCTGATTTTTGTCTCTTTGACAGCCAGAAGAATGAATGAGATCTTACATCTGAAAAGGAGAATTCTGCCCCCATAGGATCAAACTGCATACAGGTGTATTTGGGGCACTGATTTGGTTATGATAGACAGGTGGTTATAATAAATGGTGGGTTATAATAATCTATGGATTATTATAAATGGTGTTTGAGAGACAAGTTATTATAATCGGGGTTATGATAAACGGTGTTTGAGGAGTTGGTTATTGTTACAAAAATAATATATGTAAGATTTAGATAAATGGGCATGCAGATATAGATAAACGGGCATGTAGGTTTAGGTAACCACTGACTATAATAAATGGTGGGAAAAACATGGATTAGAATATTATAACCAATTCGGCCGTTTACAAAACGGGAGCCCAAGCACACCAAGTTTACAAGATTAGGCTCTACCACTAAGCTATAAGGGCTGTTGCTGTTGAATTATTTAGTAATTATGGATTTAGAAACTTAATTTTGTTTAATCTACCTTCCAACTTTTTTTTTTATTATTTCTTTTACTTGTTCTACATGTCGTGCTCACAGACAATTTCTTAACTTTTGATGTGTCATATTCAATGTAAATGTATGATAAATGAAGGAGGCAAATGAAAATTTTTATATTTGATAACTTAGGCCATGTTTGATAACCATTTGGTATTTTGTTTTTTGTTTTTCAAATTTAAGCTTATTCTCTTTCAAATTTCCTACAATGTTCTCCATTCTTCCTACCATTTATCCATCTTTCTTTAAGAAAGTAGGAGAATGCTAACCAACTTTTAAAAACAAAAACAAACTTTGGGAAGCTACTTTTTTTTGTTTTTAAAAGTTAGTTGGTCTTCTCCTACTTCCTTAAGGAAAGATGTATACAGGGTAGAAATGATGAAACAAATTGTAGTAAATTTGAAAGAAAAATAGACTTAAATTTAAAAAATAAAAAACAAGAAACAAAATGGTTGTCGGGGCCTTAACTTCTAGTATTTATATTTATGTTTAAAGGAGACATTTCAAAGGTTTTGAAATTTTAAATCTTAAATCTATATAAGGAGCTCTATCCTCCAACATTTTTAAACAAACAAAAAAAATAATTAAGTTTTTAATCCTCATATGTTTCGCTGCATAATTTTTTTCCTTATTCATTATGATTTAATTTATTGTTTTGAATTAATTGATCTACCATTCATATTTCATTTTTTTTAATACCAACATGTTCCTTTCTAATTAAGAAAAGCGTAGTGAAAAAGATATGTAAAAATGATCATGAAATGTTTTTTTTTAGAAGATCATGAAATGTTATTTGAAGTTAAGTAGTAAATAAAATTAAATGATTTAAAAAAAAGGTAAAATTAAATGTATATATATTAATATAAAAAAGGAAGTCTATTAGTAATTTGTTTCAACCAACAATTAGGCCAATTAGATTTGAATAAATAAATTAGTTCCATAACTTATTGCAAAAAGATCAAGAACTTTTATTTTTGTTAACAAATTTTTTAGTGATTTTGTTTTTAGAGTAATTTTTTAGTGAATAGATTAACTTGCTGAGTTGCTGTTTTATATTAAAAAGATATTGAATCATTGATCTTAAATTATGTAGTTTAGCAATATAAGAGGTAAGATTAGAAGCTCTCACTCACTTTTATAGAGTGAAATAATAATACCATCATATATGACTAATATTTGAGATTAAGCTCGGTTTATTCTCATAAAGACAGCCACATAATTCTATTGCATATGATTATTAAAGTTATAAATATACTAAATTTTAAGTAGATAATCATCTAACTTTGAATGCATTCTCTAAACTCTATTATTTACATTACGCAACCAATTTACACCAATTATTTTATGAAATATTATATTTGTAATACTTTTGTAATGATACATGCAGAAATTCTAAACCTGGTTAGACAATATTTGCAAATATATAATTTAGACGTTCACAGATGTTAAAAGAAAATCAGAAATTCTTTAACAATAAAATATTGTTGGGTAAGACGATTTTTCACATGAGAACGATCGAGATACATGTAAGTTGGCTTAGACACTTTCAAATGTTAAAAAAAAAAGATCACCTACATACTAAAGTAGATTAAAAAACCAAACTAGATTTCAACAGAACTGAGAGAAGTGTTTGTACGGATCCAAACAAGTGGAAACACATTAAGGGAGAGGGATATACTCCAAATGAAAACTTTATTGATATATGAAAATGCACACCAGTCTCTTTATTTCTTTATTTATTTTGAGTAAAGATGGGGAAGGAGAATAAATATCAATTCTCGGGATCAAATCTGTGACACTGGTGTTGAACTGGTCTACAACCAAACAATAAAACCAACCCATTTGGTATATATAAATGCAGACTAGCCTCTTTATTTTAAATTAAGTTATAGATTAAATATGAGTGAAGCTCAATACTATCACTCTGACCATAATGCTTTTGGAGAATTTCTCAGCAGCCACCTTATGATAAATGTGCTAACCTTATAACTGTTTCTTTTCCAAAAAAAAGGGATTTATTGTTCATCCTAGAGATTTCCCTGCATATTTTTTTGGGTCTTTAGAACATCACAAGAAGAGTTAACTTCGGACCTCGGTTCTCTTCTCTCAAGGACGATCGATCGTGGTTAGTAGCATTTCAGGTTCAGAGCTTTGACTTCGGTTCAATGAAGGTTGGATCAATGCAAACAACAACCTGTTTTATTTAACCCAAAATGTTATTCATGAAAACTTGTTTCAGAGTCGGTTGTAACGCTATTAGCACAAAAAGAAAGAACAGAGAGATATGCAAGAATAACAAAAGTTCAAAACTATATGGAAGTTCATTCATTCTCAACATTGTTTCAAAGAAAGAGAAACCTATACCTTGCCAACACTTTTGCCTGAATGGAGATATTCAACCGCGTCTACGACGGATTCGACGCCCAAAAATCTTTTTGGATCCACCGAAATCTGTAAAGAGGATTTGAATCAGTAGAGGGATTTCATCAACGAGGAAGAAAAAAGTTATAAAGGATGTATACGAATAATTTTGGTGAAATACTTAGATACATATATATATAGCAAAACTTAGGTACTTGTTGGTAAGTATGATGTTCATACTTACCAACATATGAGCCACACATTTTTGTTCATTTATCTTTTGAGATGTCAAATCAATCTTTTTATTAAATTTTTATTTTTCTATTAAACAAAAATGTGTAGCTCATGTGTTGGTAAGTATGGACACCATACTTACCAACAAGTACCTAAGTTTTGCTCATATATATATATATATTTTTTTTTTTTTTTTTTTTTTTTTTGAGTATGTAGACTAGTTTATATTTGTGAGTATGTAGACTAGTTTAAGCGCACATATCGTCTGACCGTATAATATTTGGATGTCAAAGAAATTCATGGGAGATTAATTCCTAGGTAGGTGGCTATTATGGATGGGACCCATCACTACCACTAGATCAATCCAGGATGGTTAACACTAGAGATATTCAACTGCATCACCTCTCATTTCCTCCTTTTTACATGCTTTCTCTAATTTTTCTTTTAACGCACTAGTCTATACACATGTGCTCTTACGAATCTATCGTTATATGTAAATTGGCTCTCAATGAATTCTTTCTACGAATAGTATCTATATAAACATGCTACGCCAAAAGAAGTAGAGCTTCAATGACATCTTGTCAAGAGGTTACAGGTTTACCTCCAATGTTGTAAACTCAAAAAATATATATAAACATGCACAACTTCTATCCATGCACACTTTCCTGACTAGTATCTCTATATAAACAAATTCGCCCAAACTTTCTTTACACACTTGACTCCTGTGATTCATGTATAATTTGTCTTATGATATATTTGTAAATTGTAAGTTAACCATAATATTATAGCAACAAAGATGGACATAATTAATCAACTTTAAAACATAAATTCCTGTATGAACTATGGTGGGAGAGAAATCAAAGAATTTTCCAAGACAAGAGCTTGTCCCGGCTTCCTAGACTTGAAGTGGCAAAACTAAAAGCATCCTCGTGGTGTTTATTGACTAAATGCTTCCAAGGCTACTCTTCTCAAGACATTTTTTTAAACTGGACATCCATTTGCTAAGCAACTTAACTTGTTTCTATTTTGCTCATCTTTTAGAACTTTGTTTTATTCGTTTTTCTTTGTAAGCTTTTTTCTTTGTAAGCTTTACTTTCTTTGCAATTGTCTCTGTACTCTTTTTCTTTTCATTCTCTCAATGAAATTTTGTCCCATTTTTTCAAAAAAAAAAACATAATTTCACAAATATAACATTTCGTATATTCCCAGAATTAACATGCCAAAACAAGAAAATGCCAAGAAATAAAAAATAAACAAAACCCCTCTAGAAGAAATCATTGTCTAGTAAGGACACCATACAAACTGCAGTACAAAGCAGAGGCTAGGCAGTACCTTCAGCTTTCCTGAGGAGAAAAGACGAAATAGTTTATCCAAATGTTGCTGCCAGAGGTGAGCATATTGTATGAGGAAGAACCCAGCCTGAAGATTAAGAACTTGTAGTGAAATTGGGTGCCGAAAACGAAACTATTTCCAGAGAATTTTGTTTGGGTGCTTGTTGATATATATATTAAGGGGGGGCATAAAATAGGATATTAAAAGAAATATGAGATATAACAGTCATTATGGATTTAAGGATAATGGAAACATACAACAGTTTGGCTCTTCTTCAGAATTTTCTCGCAAAGTCCTGGATAATTTGATGGCTTCCACCCGTGCTCGCCTTGATACTGAGATGAAAGTGAAATAATGCATCAAAAAATTAAAAAATTAAAAAATTAAAAAAAAAAGAAAAAAAAGAAAAAGAAAACAAGAGAAGCAGTCTTATTTTGAGAATAATACATGTGGGGTGGCGATTTGAATCTAGGACTTCTGGTGACAAAAGCATTCAATCAAGCATAAAGCAACAGAATGGACAGAGGAAACTTCTAAAAAACTAACCTGTGAAATCATTCCAATCACAATTAGTCGTCCATAGATTGCCAATGCATTCAAGCACAAATTAAACATATCGCCTCCAACTGACTCGTAGATGATATCAATGCCTTTAGGGTACTCTGTCTTTAGAACCTGGAGAACTGAGGACTATAAATATACCTCTCCTTGAACTAAATGACTAGAATTGAAAGGAAAAAAACTAAACATATCGCCTCCACATTTCTTGTACTAAACAAAGGGGAAACAAGCAAGAGCTTCCTTACAGTCTTAACTTCGCACCTGTGCTAAACAATAAAACTCGGAAAAAACATAATGAAAATTAAGAAAATGATTATGGAAACGTACCGTTTTAATTTCTTCAGTTCCGTAATCTATAACTCGATCGACTCCCAATTCTTTCAAAAGCATGGCTTTTTCCTTACCTCCACATGTTGCAACAACTTTATTTCCAGCTAACTTGGCAAGCTGTACATTTAGAAATAATGTGAAATGGATGACATTTATGAAACAATCAAAATTCATAATTACCACAGGTCCACAACTGTCTAGGAGAAGGTAGAAATATATTGAGCATGGGAGAGGAGTTGGAAGGAATTTTCTCATAGGAATAATTAAAAGAATTTCAATCTACACACATTGAGATATTTCTTCACATCCTTGTAAGAAATTACATTATACTTAAAAAAGAGTGAAAATGAGCTAGTAATAGAGAGAGGCAAATATGATCAAACCTGGACAGCGAATTGCCCAGTCCCTCCAGCAGCAGCAGTGACAAGAACAACCTTTCCAGATTCCATTTGCCCTGCCTAGATCAACGGTGAAAACAATTTTCAGCATGCAAAACAACTAATTGAGCAAAAAATCAGAAGTTGATACAATGTGTAAGTAGAAAATGAAATGATATCTGCAATTTTCAGAAAAAAACCTTTTCTAGACCAATTGATGCCGTTAGCCCTGAAGTCAGCATGGCAACAACTTCCGGATCAGGTCTTGCAACAGGAAGGATATGTTTTGAATGAACCTATTCAATCATCAATAACAACAAAGAAGTTGTCAGTACAAATCCCAAACATTGACATATGCAATATCTTATATGTTTTGACAAGGTAGAATTTTTCATTTGATAATAAGAAAAGAAAGTGTATAGGAGAACAAACTCCCGAGGGAGTGAGATGGAAAAAGGAAAGAAAAATGAAACAAAATCAGAACTAGGAACATTAAGACCATAAAAAGATGTATGAAGAAATTAAAAAAACAACGAAAAGTCAAGCTGAAAGATTCAGGGAAAGCAAAACCTGAAGAAAACAAAATCCACGAAGAAATTATCCGAAATCATTGACAAGTTTGAGACTGAAGTACTTGAATACTAATTATGCATAAAGATGAGCAAACCATCCAGAGACAAAGGTTTTCAAAGAATTTTACCGTCACAAACTCAGCATAACTTCCAAATGTCATCATTGCGGCAGGAGTTCCAACTTTCAGGTGAGTGACAGATTCACCAACTGCTGCAATTATACCCACGCCCTGCAATGAGAAGTAATTTTATTATTTAAAGTAATTAAGTACAATCGTAAGAAGCAATGGTCTTATTAACCTAAAATTGAACAGTTAGCCCTGAGACCTCAAAACCAGCATTCAACGGAAGGAGAGAGGAAAGATCTTTGTTGCTGTTACTGAAATAATGACCTGAGCTGAAATTTACCTGTAAATTATACCATTAGTTAGAAGAGAAATACATATTATAATTTACCTGTAAACTATACCATCACAAGATGCATTTGACCGTTCTTCCAAATCTTAACCAATCATGTCGTTTATGACAATGACAAAAGTCATTTTCTCTAGAGACAAGAAAATTACCCAACAACTTTTTTCTTCCAACCACATAAATAAAAATTTGACTCCAGAATTTCAACTGATAAAGCAACTATTCATATCATTGATGGTAGCAGTATAGGTATGTAGATGTACTAGGACAGTAAAGCATGAAGATCATATTTAGAACTCGGAAAGTAAATTCTGAAAATACACCGACTGATTTGGTCTCAATACCTCCAAAACTAACCATTGATAAGTAAAAAAATTGGTGATTTGAGGAAATTTTCAGTGCCTGAGTTAAGAGTAAAAAATGCATCTTTCTAAGACAATTATCCTGAGATAAGTTTTATCACCTTTGCATATTATACCAGACACAGACAAAACATCATTCTGTTAAAATGAAAAAGTGTAGTTACAACTAATAAAGGAAAGTAAGGTTTTCAAACACAAAAAGGCAAACAAATACAAACATAGAAGTGTTTGTGAAATTTCTGCAAGGAAATGGTAAACACTACACAAAAATAAAATTGATTCGGACTTGAGACTTTGAAACTTACATCGCTTGCATTTACACCAGCATATATGATTTTCACGAGAACTTGATCTGGTCTGATGGGCAATCTCAATGGTGTGTGCACTTTGCTAGTTGCTCCACGAAAATTGTGGCTCAAAGTATGAACAACTCTAGAAGAATAGTTAAATGAAACTGTAAGCACTAGCGATGAATGACTAGATCAACTTATAACATAGCAGCCAACATGCTACAGCAAGGACATGGCAGAGGAACATAAGCTGATATTGTTATTCATCTACGTCCACCCAAATCATGGACATCCAAGTGGAAACAATGCATGGAGTCGCACTTCAGTCAATTTAAATAACAATTTCTAAACAACTATATCCAAATCCATCTTTCCTAAATTGAATCTTTGAGTAAACAGATTGAATTTCCAAATTAGTTGCAGTTCAGATAATTTCAAACCAAAATAGGATAAAACCATAGAACATCACTCACATTTTCTCAAAACTTTTTGGAATATCAACTTTCTGAACAAATGTCGATGACGATCTTTTTTTTAAACTTGAGGAAGGAAGTAAGTATTTAGCTTCTTCTGTAGGGGTGGGCCAGTACTTCATCCCTTTGCGGTTTGAAATCCATAGGCATGAACCAGCTTTGCTCTCATCAGTGATGAGTTCGAATGTACCTAAAAAGCAATGAAGCATGAAATATCAAAATCCGACTTTGGAAAGAGCAAGGACAAAGGAGAACAGCTTGATTTGCAACATCTTTCTACATGTTTAACTAGATAAACACAATGAGATTAATTACAAGTGTCCTAAATCTTCGTAAACAAATGAAGGCCAATTTTTTTAAATATATGCAAGCATCTCCAAAGTCTCTGATCCGAAAGAGTCTTTGCGGTCTTCTTTTAATAATAATCCAATTTTTTTAGCGTGTTTTATAAGTTTTTTGCACTGCTTACCTCTCCTGCAACCCTATAAATGAATGAAATAAAAAGCTAGTGGATGCAGTATGATGCTATGTTTAAAATTGTATGCCGAGTGCTTTTAATATTTAGTAAAACATTGAAGGATGTTTGTATTATCCAATTAGAATTAGTAAACAACAGGAGAGAACTTTCCCACAGAAAGGAAGTTGGGTTCACAATGAAAAAATATCCGTCAAAGGGCATTGAATAACGTACCTTTGATCACCATTTCCATGGGAACATAACCTCCCGATTGATCTGCAATCTTATCACCCAATGCTGTCGCGCCCAGCTCTGTGTTTACAAACTGCAAATAAATTTTGGATAACACACGTAGATAAATATTTGGTGCTTGTTGATGAATATAGGTGAATAAATAATGTGAATGGAACAAAAATTTAATATGCAGACTAAGAACAATGGGCAAAAAATGACACATAAGACCTCAAAGTTGACATGCAAAACATTGATAGAAATTGCAAAAGGATTTGGATAATACACAAGGAAGCCAGAGACAGAGAACTAAGGGATAATGCTTCCTCGAACATAAAGTCTTAAACGTGAAATCCATCTACTAATTGAAAATCGCTCTAGGTAAGAAAACAATGTAGTGGGTTCAACTATACCATGTAATACAAGAAGAAATAAGGTAACGTAGTTGAACCATAAAAAATAAGAAAGTTGAGCACAAAATAATTGTCACGAGACCATCAAGTTAACCACAATCCAGTAGCATATCACTCATGATCTCGTACATCTTTCTCATATCCCTTTCAGCAATATATGTCTGGTTATTGAACATGTTCACTCTCTCAAGATTGTATTTTTTGAACATTATATAATAACATCAAAATTCTTCAACTTATCCTCTTACCTCAGGACAAACCACATTGACCCGAATACCCTTGTGTTTGTAAGGACGAAGTGATCTAGTGAACATAACAACACCACCTGCACAGAAACATAAATTTGAAGTGATGTTTGCAATAATCGTCGTTCATGAAGACATATGTAACCACAAACAGTTCAGACAAACACGTTGCATTAGAAATGAGAGAGAATTGAAAGCAAATAAAAAACAGATAAAATACCTTTAGATGCAGTATATGCTGGATCTGCGAATAGTGGATAAAGACCTGCAGCAGAACCTAGGTTGATAATTACACCGGGTTTTTCCATTGATTGCATGATCTTTATCTGATCCAACAGCAGTGAGAGGCAACAACAAATTAGTTATTAGTGAATAGCACATCTAAACTGAATCGAATAGCAAAACCGATAGTTTCCTTTTCCACGATGCAAGCCAAATATCAAACACAAACTTGGTATCGACAAAGTAAGAACACTTTATAGTAAGAGTATGGCCAAAAACCAAGTCCCATATCAAGACATACTGCAAGTTGAGTGCATGCCATGACAGAAATTAGGTTGACATCAATAATACGTCTCCATGTTTGAGAACCATTAGTTTGATCCTTATGAAACCCTATTTTGCTGGCAATTCCAGCATTGTTGATACAGATATCTAATCTTCCATATGTTTCTAAATGCTTGTCAAAAGCCTTCTGTAGGTCATCTGCTCATAAGCCAAAATGTGGGAAAAATGTGTAAACATATGAAGACATCAACTAATTAGAATAAATGAATTTGTAGAATATACAAACTAAACTCAAAAAATAAAAAAGTAGTCTACACTTGTCTCTGGCATATTTGTACATTGTAGTGATATATTTTTACAAATGCAATAATTGTTCATATGGAGTCATCAGCGGAAGGCATCCAATCACTTAAAGAATCAAACTAATTCTGATAAATGAATCGATGGAGCATATGGAGTTTTTCTTTTAATTCATAAATTAATTTTTTAAGAAAAAAAAGAGAAGAAAATGGAAATATTTATACCTCAAGTTTAAACCCTTTTGTAACTACACTAATTTAAAGTTTTTCAGCAATTTTGGTTCTTGTGAATGGAACAGAACAACCCCTCTTCAACAAAGCATTATCTACACAATGTTTTGTTGAAGTTTTTCTTTTAATTTATAAATTAAAAATAAAAGGAAAAGTTTATATCTCAAGTTTGGCGCCAAAATTGTGTTGTTCAGATAACAAAGTTACAAATAACTCACTAAAATGAGAAAATAAAGGAGAAAACAGAAAATAAAAATAAAACCTAGATAAAAATGAAATAATAATAAATTTAAAAAAAAAATAATAAAAACCAATATAAAATATAAATTAGTATAAAAAAGAGAAGTCCCAAAGGGCGACGCAGTGATCGAGCGCTTGGGTCTTAAGGGTGTGCTCCCCTCAAGGTCTCAAGTTCGAGACGACAGTGGAGATTAATTTCTCAAGCGACTCTCAAGTTTAGAGGAGCGAAACTCCAAGTTCCCGTGTTATAAAAAAAAAAAAGTAACCTTATCCAAGAAGATATGAAATGTTGACAATGATTCCAAAAAGCCACTGATTCCTTTCAAGCTAACTCTATGAAATAATTGTTTCAATGACTAAGTGGAAATGAAAAGGCTTGAACCAACACTTTGAAGCAAAACCACAATCAAAGAAGATATGAAATGTTGACTCAACACTCTGATAACCAAGCAAACAAGTTGAAGATTGTATTTGAAGAGAAGGCCAGTAACATCTTTTACAAAAATTCGGAAGCGTTGAGATAACCAAATAAGAGAAACAAAACAAGAATGTGGACTCTTTTTGGACTCAAAGATTTCAAATGACCTTATATAACTCACTCCTATTACCAACTTGAACTAGACGTCCCAACTGTGAAAGATCACATTTTTGGGTGTAATTGCCACAGTGCTATGAAAGAGTATACCTACTAGAAGCAAGAAATTCCTAGAGTCCATCCTATTATACCACAACTGAAATTTGTCTACAAATTTGAAAATGTTGTCACTGGGGTTTTGTTTATTAAATTTTCTAAACTAAATAATTATCATTGTATCCTCACAAGTTTAACGATTACAAGCTACAAGTTGAATTTGATCTCTAAATTATACAAATGAAAAAAATAGATCAAATCTTCGATTAAAAAAAAAAAAAAAAAAAAAAAAACTCAGGAGAAATGACAAGGATATTTAAACCAAAGCAAAAGCCTTTCTAACTTTTATGGCAGTGAATACCATAGACATCCTCTCCAATGTGAATATTAAACAACACTAGCCTTCCTCTCGTCTTTTAAATTGAAGAAATTTCTTGTAATACACTTATTGGTGGTAAGAGTCTAATAACTCTCATTTTCATTTCATTCATCCATTAAATTTGGTTCTCTTTCAAAAAAGAAAAACAGCCATCCAAAGACAATATTATTAACTTAACAATTACAAGGGAGAACCACCAAAAAAATTTACATAAGAAACTATCCAATAAAATTGATAGAATAAAGAGATTCCACATACTTGTGTTGGTAACATCACATCTTATGAATATTGCATGAGGAATGTCTAATTTAGGATGAAGCTTGGCATTCTTTTGTTGGATAATGGATGCAACTTCTTGTCCCTTTTCTTCAGAAAGATCAACGACAGTCACAAATACTCCCTTCTCTCCAAGAGCTAAGCAGAGAGCTCTACCTAAACAAGAATAACCACCAACCAACAAAATATAATGAGCAATGAGATGATTTTTGTTTAATTTTTTCTTCGTTCTCGATTGGCTCAACCGTCTTTCTATAGTATAAGATGAAAATTCACGGCATGAGTTAGAAATTATTTTCTATTGGTAAGAAACATACATATTAATAGAAAAAACTCAAAATAAAATATGTACATAAATCAGAAAGAGTTCTATTTAAAAACAAAAAATGAGAGTGCCAAACCTCTGAATTTAAGAACAATAATGAGTTTGAAAATTTTACCCCATGATGCAATTCAACATAATTAGCATTAACAATCATCTAAGCTTGTTGACGAAGAAAGACGAATCTATATCACCAAACCCAACTAATCCAACAATCATGGAGTGGCCTAATGGTCCAGAAGAGTTTTAAGTAACTAAAAGGTGATAGATTCAATCCATACTGCCATCTACCTAACCATAATTTTCTACTATTTCCTTGACAACCAAATATTATAGTATTAGGTGACATGACATGAGAATAGTCGAGGTTTGTATAAGATGACCCGGGCATCAAGGATGTCAAAAAAAAAATGCAACTGATTCACAATCCAGAAGCTCACAATCAAACAATTTAGCTCGATGCAGAAATAACTAATCACAGCAACATGACCAAACACAGCCCTTCAACATTCACATTCAATAAATAAAATTCATTATAGAAAAAAAAAAAAACGGTGGTTAGCAATGAAATAATTACGCACTACTTATTAATTTTTTTTGAAAACCGGGAGATCGGAGCTTTGTTCTCCTATAACCGGGGCACGACTGGACTGTCCCTAGACCTAGAGTGTGGCTAGTTTAAATTACTCATTATGAACACAATTTATCCTCAAAACCAATTGAACCAATTAAGATTAAGACAGCTTGATTCACTCAAGCAGTAGCAGAACCAGAAACGCAAACGAAATAAAGAGCAGAAACTGCCAAGATTAACGAAAATTACCAATTCCAGAAGCTCCGCCGGTGACGAAGGCCGATACTCCAGGTTTCAACTCCATACTCCGATTGGCTATGGGGGAAGAACAGGCGAGAGCAGGTAGCTATATGAACCAATTCACAAACGAATCTGAATCTATACAGAAGGCATCTCGAAAATGAAGAAAAATTCAAACGCTAAGCGACGAATGTGAAATCGCTGTAGATTGTGGACTGATCTTAGCGCGAGATCTGACGAATTGACGTTTGAGAGCAATCGCCGGCTTGTGAAAACGCCCGATTTTCCGGCTGAGATTTGTAGATATCGAAGAGAAATTGGATAGCTCAAAGCAAGCTGGTGTTGTTTAATCAATGGCTGCTCCATAATGGGAACAGAGTAAATGTTCTTTTGATTTACTTTTTTTATTTTTTATATCTTAGTGTTCGGGCTAGTTTAAGAGACCAACTATTAGTATCAAAAGGATAAATGACCACTTAATTTAATTGTTCGGTTGAAATACAGTTCATTACCACACTTAAAGGTTCGATCTCAAGAATCGAAAAGAAAAAAAATCAATATCAACTATTGGTATAGATATACCTTAAAAAAACTTATTTTCCAAAAAGAAAATTATGTATATCAATGAGTGTTTATGTTATTTGAACTAGGGGATAATGAAAATCGAAACGGACAAAACCCAACCGAACCAAATCGATTTATTGGATCGGTTCGAATTTTTCACATAATATTTGACATTTTGATTTTTATTTAGAAAAATTGAAAGTTGAGCCAATGACTTTATTATTTATCAGACATTATGTCGGTTTCTCTTTTGGTCAAATCAATTGGATCGGATCGATTATCGATTTGGCCTAAAAATTAAATAAAAGTGAATCAATGATTATGTCTTTCGTTGGACATTGATTCAATTTCTCTTTTTGTCAAATTGATTGAATTAGTTTGATTATCAGTTTGACCTAAAACCGAAGAAAATCAAACCAATATCACTTCGAACCTATCACTTTTTTAGTTATTAGGTGAACATTTTTGTTAATTTTTCATATGGTATACATTTATGTAATTAAGTTCAATAATAATAAAATATATATATATATATATATATATTATGCGGTATAATGGCTTGTACCCATAATGGGAATAGAGTAAATGCTCTTTTGCCAAAATTAGAGGATGAAATGAATAAGTGAATCGTGGAGAGATATAGAATTGGTTGAATTTTTGTCATTCCATTATTTTTGTTATGCATGGGATGGGGTGCACATTAATCCGACAACCCGAGAAATCCAAACCAATCTAATTTAAATTGTCGGGTTGGGTTGGGTTGAATACATAAATGAGTTGGGTTGGATTGAAAATCATGAAACTTTCATGGGTTGGGTTGGGTCAAGGGTTGACCTAAATCAACCCAACCCGA
>JBBMEF010000022.1:7936947-7950601 GCA_037832685.1 Sicyos baderoa
ATCTGTAGTCTGCCTTGTACGTCTGTTGTTTGTCCATGCATCTGTTGTTTTACTACTAGGGGTGTAGTTGAACTATGGAATGTTTACCTGTGTGTACGACTATTGTCTTTCTTCGTGCATCTGTTGTCTTGTACATCTGTTGTTTATCCATGCATCTGTTGTTTGCTGCTAGAAAGGGTGTTCAATTTGTTACGTTTAATCTTGCATAATGCCATGTTTAAAGAAGACCCCACCAAAACTGTAAAAAAATGAAGTTACGTATTAAAATGCTAACATGTTTGTAGTAGTGACATGTGTAAAATAGAAATGTTTAAGAGGGAATTTAATTATTAAAATATAAACTAAAGTGCTAAAAAGGGAGTACAGTTGTTTAACAACCCTAAAGGTATGGGTGACTTGGTTTTTCCAAAATATATATATTTTATTAACCCTACAAAAGTGGGGTGGATTTGTTTAACAACCCCTAATTATTATCATTATTATTTTTTTTTTTTTTTTGAGTTAAACACATTCCCTCTTTTGTAGGAGTTAAAAGTGAATTAATTTAAAAAAATGTAAAAATTGGAGGAGGGCACAATAGGGATGAAAATATTCTCTTTCACCCTTAAGAACTCATTTTAGTCATGCCACTCAATTATTTTACCATTTAGACATTTTCCTAAATACTATCTCAAAAGTAGACATTTTGTATGTTTTCCCATATATTTTTAACCTATTCTCATTTTATATGTATACATATATTTCTTCTTTTTTTTAACAAAACAAAATATTTTTCGTAAATAAGAAAATATTTATAACGTTTATATTTCATATTTTCGATTTTTATATGAATTATTTCACAAAAAAAACTTATATGTTTTGATTTTCTAGAATATAAAATTGAATGATATAATATTATTTTTTAAAAAACTGAACTGATCTATTGGATCAACTTTGCTCGATTTCGTCAATTTATCTCTTATTGTTTATATTACATTTTTTTTAGATTAAACCGAAAGTCCAAATAAATGAAGATGTGGTGTTTAAATAAATGGTTACACAAAAATTATGTTTGAAATAAATTGATTGGTGGAGTAATTATAAAAAAAAGTTGTGTTTAAATGATTTGAAATATAAAAATAATGTTTTAATAAAGTTATTTGTAAGAGAGATGGTAAGAATAAAGTTTGTTTTCTTTAAAAAAAAAAAAATAACAAAGTTTGTTTTGAGAAGGAATGGTAAGAAAATTTTGTTTAAAAAATTGTTCTTTGAAATATTGGATTGTGAGAAAAAAAATTCTATCATAAATAAAAATGGTTAAATTATTTCTCTTAATCATCATATATATATGGCTGAACTACTTTTCGTTTTGGGATCAATTCTTACTTCTTTAATTTTGGTGGGGTCACACACCTCTGTTGTTTTTATGCTCCAAGAATTATCCTCCAAAGTGCATCGAAAGTCTACTTTATAGGTGTTGACGATGTTAGTTTGGCCTTATTTGGATTCTTTGTATTCCAATATTATTAAGGCTTTGGATTCAATTAAGCTTGAAGCTGTTAAGAGTGAGTTTTTCTATTGGTTTGCTAATCGTTTGGTCACCTTCTAAGGTTACTCCGTTCTTGTTCCTCCTTTCATGGGAGTTTAGGTTGTAAGGTTACTGTTTAATAGAAGGTTTCGTGTTTACAAAAAAAAAATAGCTGAGCTACGGTTATTTTCTACCCGAAACTATTTTAATTTACAAACTTATTCGAAAGAAATATGAAAAATTCACTAATTTCATTAATAAAAAAAACAAAAAAACAAATCCACTAATTTCATTTACAATCATTTTTTTTTCTTTTTTAAATTCAGCTACTATGTAATAATTAATATGAAAAGTATTATTTTTGGCAGGTTTGTTTTTACATTTTTTAAGTATAAGTTGAAAGAAAAGTACCACAAACTTTATAAAGATGAAAACTGTTTTCAAATAAATGAAAGTCAAATATTTATTACATGATCAAATTTAAGGTGTTTAACTTAATTTTCACCAAATAATTAAATCATCAAACTACCGACCCTCCCAGTATATAAGTTTCAAATTATCCTTTTCAAACCATGAATCTTATTTTATATACTATGGAATATTTTATTTTAGTTCACAAATAACTCCAAGTTGAATTGGCAGCCATGTATAAATATGAATATCCATTTTAACAATTGGTACGAGCTTTGGTTTAATCTTTCTGTACATGATGACATCGTTTTTTTTTCTTTCAATAAAAATACAGTTGCGTTTCAACTTTTATAATTATAATTATAATTATAATTTAGTTACATTTTGACCTTTACAAAACTAGCACACGAAAATTTCGAACTATTGTTTTAATAAATTGTCAAAACTTGTGTAGCACACGCAAACTATTGTTTTAATAAAGTGTTGATTAGTCAAATTCAAAAAACGATTATTTAAAAAAAAAAAAATTATAATATAGGAGAATTTGCATGTATATTACAATAAGACAAAAAAATTGAATAAATAGCAACTTTTTGAAATTTTTTGCAAATATAGCAAAATCAGATTAATAGACTCCATCAATAGTGTCTGATAGACTCCATTAATAGTGCGATAGACTCCATCAATAGTGTCTGATAAACTCCATCAATAGTGTCTGATAGACTCAATCAATAATGTTTGATAGAGTTTATCAAAAAAAAGTTGCTATATTTACCATATTTTTAAAAAGTTGTTATAATTCTAATGTAGGGTAGGAAATTTGCTATGTAGTGCAAATTCTCTATAATATATAATAAATAATATTGTATTTGTGAGTATTAATAATACAAAATTATTTTCAAATTTAACCCTTTTATAATTATTTTATTATAATAAATCATTCATTATTATTTTTCTTTTTAAATTGTTTATGTTGGTCGAATTTGAGCATCATGTCTTTAAATTTTTGTTTATTTTATCAGCCAACATTTAAATTTAGTTAAGTAGTGCAATCATTCCTTTTAATTTTGCATTTTGAATTTAATGGAGTGTTGCAATCAACTCATATACTTTAATATTGCAATTAACTATTTTACTTTGCTATGTATAAAGTTTGAATGCAACACTTAAATTTATACAAATTGATAGAAATAATTAAATAATACATTTAATAATTAATAAAATTTAAGTTTTAAAGAGGTGAATGACAACCCTTAACTAATTCATCATACTAAAAATCTAAGAATGTGATTGTAACCAGCTCTATAATTTAGATGGTGGGTGCCACTATTGTTATTATTTGCTGAAAGCAATAATTTGTATGTTTTAATAATTTAAGGGAAATTAAATAATAAGAATAAATTAGGAAATTTGCCATGGTGAATGTCAATTTTAACTTATTCAAATTTAGCAATTTTGTTTTTAAATATAGCATGCCAAAATTCGAATTTTAGAGAATTTACAGTGTATAACAAATTTTTTACTCTACATTAGAATTATAGCAACTTTTTTAAAATATTGTAAATATAGTAACTTTTTTTTGATAGAGTCTATCAGACGTTATTGATAGAGTCTATCAGACACTATTGATAGAGTTTATTGATGAAGTCTATAAATCTGATTTTACTATATTTACAAATACTTTCAAAAATTTACTATTTATGTTATTTTTTTTGGCTTATTATAATATACATGCAAATTCTCAACAATTTTATTCATAATTTTATTTTTATTTGATCCATCACAAATGGAAGTCAGTTATTGATATCAATTAAAGTTTTAATCATCGTTAAATTAAATAAATAAATAAAATAATAAAAAAAAAAACCTCCATACCTACTCACAGAAAACGGCGCCGTTTGGATTTCCCCACGAGCGACAAAAACTTATCCTAAGAAAATAATAAAATAGCCACGGGTTAGGATCTCCCGTGGACCCCACAAGTTCGTCGTGGCATCAGCAAGCGGGGCCCACTCCAAAATAAGAGAGAGAAAATAAAATCAAATTTAAAAAGAGGAGAGAGAAAGAACAGCCACCACATTCAATCGATTAACAAACAAACAACATCCACCGCCGGTTCACACGACCCGTTTCGAATCTCATCGCAAAAATTCCCCGAAACCCCCATTCACAGCCGCGTAATTGAACTGAAATTCGAATTTTGAGTTCGAAATCGGCGATGTTGGGCGGCGGAAGCGTGTACTGGGCCACGAGGAACGAGCCGAGGAATTGCAGAGGGGTTGTTGTTCTGTTTTCTTGGGTTTCGATTCAGCATCCTTACTTGGATAAGTTTGTGCACCTTTATGCTTCTCTTGGATGGAATTCCCTTGTTTGTTATGCCGATTTTCTCAATATGTGAGTTCTTTTTTTGCTTTTCTTTTTTAATCTTCTTCTTTAGATGAGGATTTTGCTATCTGGGTTGTAGGAGAAATTGAAATTTTGGGTTTGTTAAAGTGGGGTTGTGTTCTTATGGATGGTTTGGTTTTTGAATTTCGAGTTTATCAATATGTGAGTTCTTTTAGCTGGATTTTGCTATCTGGGTTGTTGGAGAAATTAAAATTTTGGGTTTGTTGAAGTGGGGTTTTGTTCATCTGGGTGATTTTGGTCTTGAATTGCGAGTTTATCCATCTGGTGGAAGAGGGTTTGGCTGAACATAATGAGGGGTTTTTGTTTTTTTGTGATGATTTATGGTTTTTGTTTGGGGGAGAGTTGGATTTGGCAGGAAATTCCCATTTCTAGCATCAGTTTTGCTGCTGGTTCTTTTATTTTGATTTGATGAATCTTGAAAGCATGGTTTTCTCTGTTTTACGTGCTGAGAAAATTGTTTATCCTTTATTATTTATGTCTAACCTATTGTTCAATTTGTTCAGATTTGATCCTGAAAGAGCTACATCACTGGCATTTCTTGTTATTAATGAGCTCGTTGAGGTTAGTTGGATGATTTTTCATTGGGTACTAAGTTTTTATTTTTTTGATATCCGTGACTGTTCGGGCCAGCCTTCGCGCACCTCGACACCGTCTGACCCTACAACATTTGGATGCCAAGGAAATCCGTAAGAAATTAATTTCTTAGTAAGTGACCACCATGGATGGAACTCACCACCTTATGCACCTCAATGTCTTTTTTGACCAGAGCCACTCGTTCATTTTAAACTTTGTAAGGATATGGTTTAATCTGGGTTGAAGTTTAACCGTAGAAATCTGATATAAAACTATTGTAATGAGATAGAATTTGCAGTGTTATTCAAATATTATCATGTAAGATTCTCTTGGTATTTGTTTACAGGAGCTAAGAATTAAGCTGCGTCCTATAGTTTTTGTAGCTCTAAGTGGCGCGTCAAAGGCTTGTATGTGCAGGGTTTTGCAGGTGATTTAATTCACTTACAGTTACTGAGAATTTTTCATTTAGTGCTTTAGTTTTCTATTGATAACCATATTGAATTTGTAGTTTTAATGCAATTGTTGCAGATCATTGAGGGAAGATGTGGCAGTCCACTTTACATGGTTAGCCAGTCCTTTTTATCTTTTCTTTAAATTTCTCTTGTAGCTAGCTGCTTTGTGTTGCGAATTCAAATTGAAATCGAAGTTTAGTGTTGAACGACAGTTTCCTCATTTCTTTTTACTGTGAAGACTGAATGTCAAATGATCAGAACTTGCATTTCCGGCCACGTCTACGATTCCGGTCCGGTAGAGCTTTTAAGTGACTTGGGTGCTCGGTTTGCCATACATCCAGCTATTCTTAAAATACCTGGGTCATCTCAACTTATCTCCTGGCTTGCTAAAGGCGCGTCTTCTGGTCTTGATGCTCTGTATCTTACTAGATTTGATTCGCAGCGTGATGAGTATTGGCGGACTCTGTGCTCGTCTGTTGTAAGCTTTCTAGTTTCTCTTAACCTTTCTCAACTTCGTTTCGTATTCACAAGTTAATAAGTTTTCTTGCTTTTCTTAGAACATTGGTGCTCCATTTCTCATAATGTGCTCGGAAAAAGATGATCGTGCTCCATATGAAGTTATCTGTAATTTCACCAAGAGTATTCAAGAATTAGGGGCTGATGTTCAGCTGGTAAAATTCAATGGCTCTCCACACTTAGGTTTGTCTGAAACTCTCTTTACTTTTGTAGTAGTACTTTCATTTAGCATAAAGGTATAGTTTATTAGATCTCTTATAAACCATGTGTATGAAAGTTAATGAAAAATCACGGGAAGTGTAAAAAGTTTACTTATCTTTTTTATGAGTAATTGGTCTTGTGTTTTTTGAATTAGCCCGTAGAAATTTGTTTGATGTTTAATTTCTTTTGTAAATCTTTAGCTCAATGGATCAACAAGTATTTAATGAGAGATTATAGCATCTTGCTGAATTATATTAACAGCAAAATGTTATTTCCTTTTCTTTTCTGTTGTCGAGGATGTAGTTTGTTTCCATTAATTGAAACATAAAAAATGACATGATTTTCTTATAAACAATACCTGTTTTAAATAAAAATTTGGCTGTTGGTATATGATTGTATTTGGTGCTCAGGGTACAATCAAATATAGATGGCTGGTTAATTTTATATCATTTTTTCAGTCAGGAAAGTATTTATCATCAAATCATATGCGATATCGATTTCATTTCAGGTCATTACAAAAATTACCCAGCCCAATATAGAGCTGCTGTGACCATATTTCTTGAGAAGGCATCATCAGTTTATTCTCACAAAATCTCACAATTTAAAGGAGAAAGAAGAGGAATGGAAGGTGATGAAATGTCTGAATTGATATGTGACCTTCAGAATGCAGCAGTTAATTCAAACCAGAGTTTTAGAAGAGTTGCAGTTGGGCCCAGTGATCACTTCTTCTTGCCAAGCTCAGCAGATTCTCAAGAGGGTCAGGATTATTCTTCCTCACCTGATCAAAAAGAAAGAACATCTCCGCTTTCGAGCCCCCTAGGCATCAGTGCGCATAGCGTCCTAGGCCAATTCCTCTTTGATGTCTGTGTGCCCAAAAACGTCGAAGGCTGGGACATTAAATTTCATGGCTCGCTGAACGGGCAACCACTAGCTTCAGCTCGCAGGCACTCGCCCTTCCCCGTTACGAAGCTCATTCGTCGCTCTAGACTATGATGTAGATTATAGACGAATCTCGGAAAACTGGGCTTTTAGCTGCGAGTTTATTATCACCTAACCTCTAGCTTTTGAGGCATTAGTAGCACATCTAGTTTACGAAGAAATCTGCCGGGGACGAAAGGGCGGCTCTGTGGCCTCAAGTACTAGCAAAACTGTACATACACTTTAAGAAGAAATCTTGCTCGACGGTACGAAGAGGTAGAAGTTTCAAACTGCGGTATCGTGCTATAGGTTACGGCGACAGGCTCAGATATAGGTTAGAGAAGTGTTGTATGGTGATTACCACAAAGTTGCAGACTGTTGATGGTATTGAGGAAGGGATTTTTGTTCATAAGTTTTAGTGTACAGAAGGAAGTGTAAAAAGAGAACCTCCACTCCACTATGTTGACAGACTCTCACTGGAAAGTTTGAATAATGTATATACTTCAACTGAACAAACAAACAAACAAGACATGTTTGATTTTGAAGAGATATTTTCTGCTTGAGTGTTACCATGTTTCTTTCTCTTGCTTTTGGCATATGGGATTTATATCATGTCATGATGAGGATTAGGAATGTGCTGATGGGGATGGGATCAGCAAGCATTGCAAAAGGCCAAGAAACCATTTCAACTCAAAATCAATGGATTATTCTGTTTTTTCTATTTTTGGAAAATATAACTATCATAGGATATGGTCTAGCAGTAGTTGAAAGAGTTTTGAAGATACTCATTCATATAGTATAATAGAAGTAAAGGACTCGGGAACTCAAACCATAAATCTCGTGGTTGTTATCGCATTCAATATGTTATAGAGTAGATGTTATTTAACTTCAAATTTAAAGCCAAATGGATGCATTTAATACTATATTTGAAACAAGGAAAAGAAAGAAGGCTATCATGACTTTGGGGAAGAAAAATTGGTTGTCCAAAGTGTTGAAATTACTCAAATGGTGGAAATTAAGCCTACTTTTATTGTACTTTTTTTTTTTAGACATAACCAAGTGTCGTGGTAGTCAGGTTCAAGTTGCTTAAGTTAGTGTGTTACTTCAAGGTACCTTTATTTTTCTATTTTTTTTTAAGTTTTTGTCTTTCTTTCTGGTGGGTTCATATGTCAGTAAATATTAATCTAGTGTTCTTGTATGTCAGAAAGGTGTGTTTGGGCAAGAGAAATGATAATGATTGAGGAGGGAATAATGTTAAGAAAGAGAACAGAGAGGTGAATAATTATGAGAGGAATAATTATTTGCGTTGGGGGTAAAGGTAATGATTATGGAGAGAATGATTATTTGTGTTTTGGATAAAAGTAATAATTATGGGGAGAATGATTATTTGTGTTTTGGATAAATAATGAATATAATAAAAGTGAAAAATAGTGATGTGATATATGAAAAGTTGTTGGAGAGAAAATAAAAGGTAATTGGAAGGAGAATTGAAAAAGTGAATTTTGGAAAACATCATTATGAGAAAAATGATTCCCGCTAACCCAAACACACCCTTGCTATGTATCCATAGTCATATTTGAAAGAAATTGTAATAGATGACTTATTTTAACAAAATAATTATAAATATTGTCATATTTAAAAATATGTGTATCTAGAGTCATAAATGCAGTTCAGTAGCATACCTACCTAATTAAGAATTAATAGAGAAGGTAAAAAAATTGAAAACAATTTGAAAGTAGAAAACTAAAATACAACAAAAATGAAGGGGACAAAAACGGGATATTTAAATTGTAAAGGGACCAAAATGAAAAGCCAAAAAAAGGCAGTTGCTAAAAATGCGCAAGATGTACGTGTCAGTACACAAAAGCCTGCACATCAAGCTCATTCCGTCTCTGGTAGCAACGGACGGTCCAGATGCTCCCAGGTTCAACTCCCGCATGCAATCTCTCCATCCCAGCCGTCGGATTCAAATAGTGATCATAAAATGGCACAAACGGGACGAGTTGGGTGTCTGAAAATGGTGGCAAGAAATGGGGTAACAGAAATTTCTGATGAAACGAAAGAAAACCCATCACAGCCATAGCCATTGCAAGAGAAATTTGTGTTCCTTCTTCTCCAAAGGTTATTGCTTCTCTTTTCTCTCTGGTTTTGTGTTCTTGGATTTTGGGTGTTTTGAGGTTTCGATTTCTCTGTGTTTGTTGTTGCAGATGAATCGGGGGAGACCGAGGAAGGAGGAGAAGAAATTGCTTAGGAGAAGAAATTGGGAGTCGATGATTACGCAACCGAGTACCAGTTATGATCAAGTGAGCCAGACCCAGTTCACTGTTTCACTCTGTTTTGTTTCTTTTGTGTGGATTAGAAATCAGGGTTTTGTTAGAATTCGATTTATACCCAATGGGGGTTTCTAAGTTTTTCATGTTATTGTCAAGAATTGATTATTTTCGAGGAATATTGGGACCCTTTAAAATGAATTTCTCATTTCCAAGCTCCATCGAATGTAGGACAGAGTTTGTATATGTGTGTATATATATATTTATATATATCCGAGAGTGTTTGGACTAGGTTATACTCTATGCAACTCGACTATTCTCACTAAACAAACTGTCTGGCCTTACAAATGTTAGTTGTCTATATGGGTTTCCTTGGCATCCGGATGTTGTAGGGTCAGGTATGTCCCGTGATATTAGTCGAGGTGCGCGAAAGCGGGCCCGGACAGTCACGGATATCAAAAAAAATAATGTTAGCTGTCTAGAAAGCTTGTAGGAAATTAATATCTAAGTATGTGACCAACGTGGATGTAACTCATGAACTTTTAGTTCTTCAAAGTTTTCTTCGGAAGCTAGACCAAACCTTGATGGTTCAATGTAGGACAGAGTTTGAAAATGTTAACTCTGACTTGTGGACAAGCTGGTTGTGTTAATGCTAGTGAAGCTCTGATGATACTCACAACTCATAAGTCAGTGGCCCATGCAGTTGCTACACTTGGGTCAAGAACTTGTTTGGATGATGAGATTAACTTAAATCTATGCATTTGAGCTCCTCGGGTTTATGGTGTTAGAGGCAGACTTCTTGTTCAAGTTTTGGAATATACCTCAGTTGATTGTTGTTTTCATTTGTGTTAGTGCATAATCAAGGTTGCAAAACTAGTTACTATACTTTGATTTGTAATGCAGATTTGTTTCTCTCTTTTTTCTTGTATTTTCATTTTGGGATTCAGCAATCTCAGTCTGATATTGATTTTCAAATGAATGTTGCTTGTCTTGTACCATGGGGATTTCTCAATTTTCTTATTCTATGGCTTTGTTGCACATGATATATTTAACTACCATGGCTATTATCTAACTAGGATCTAATATCTTATAAGTTGCATTGGCACTGAAATATAGTAAGTCGTGTAGTTGTCCCGAGAAAATAGTTGAGGTATATTCAAGCTTGCCTAGATACTCACAATATAAATAGACGATAAGGATTTTGTTGAGTGTTTTGCAGAGTCAAGCCATTCATCTTTGAGGCTTATAAGCATTCTTCTATTTTCTTCTTTCCATGACATCCATTCCTTTCGTATTGCTATAATTTTTTGAAATTTATTTTCCTTTTTGCATCACCACACCTCTACATTGGATTTATATCATCTCTACCTTTTTAATGCGATTTTAATATACTGAACACATGTTTGCAAAATTCTTGATCAGGAAGAAGTTCACAGCTCATCACTCCCTAGAAGGTAAGGGGTCACATTGCAACCATATGCTTGCTATTATCTTCAAACGTTATCTTATGTCTTTTACTTGTAGAGTAAAACCCAAAAGAACGAATGTGGGTGACTTGTACCATGATCTCGAAGTTCAATCCGTTGTTATGGCACGAGTAAAGGAGATTGAAGCAACATTATCCCCTAGTCATCCCAGTCTTATCAAGGTTATGCTCCCATCACATGTCACCGGAGGATTTTGGCTGGTAAACCAACTTGCTATTCCCTTGGATCCAAAATATGGATTACTAGGATGAATTCTTTGACAAACCTATTCATGTTGTGACAGGGTCTTCCAAAAGGATTCTGTGATAATAATTTGCCGAAGCAGGATACTACAATGTTCTTAGAAGATGAAAGTGGAAGAGAATATTATACAAAGTTTATATCCGAAAGATCGGGGTTGAGTGCTGGATGGCGAGGTTTCTCAATAGCTCACAAATTACTGCCAGGAGACGTTTTAATTTTCAATTTAGTCATGCCTAACAAATTTATGGTATTTTTCTCTAACTTCAGTTGATTTTCTTAGCAAGTGTATCACACGATCCATAACTTGGCACATAGTAGTATTACCTTTATCCAATTTTTCTTTAGTCATTATTTGGAATCACTCCCTACAAAGATACTAAACTTTGATCTAATGACATAAGATTAAATTTGCTATAGCCCATTAATGAAGATAATGCTAAAATATTGATATAAGATGAAATTTAGGATCCGTCTTTTGGGTGCATGCTCTATTTACTCGGCTTCGGAGATTCAAGTACTTAAAATCTTTCATGGCCATCTGTCCTGCCTTTTTAGGTTTACATTGTGAGATCCAATGTTGTTGCTGAGATTGATGGTGCTGTAGGACTTGGATTTGAGGCCTGCAACAAGCAAACACCTTTATGTAAGTTCTTTTGTTTTCTAGTTCACGCTGGGTTTTGACTATTTTCCATTTCTATATTTGTGACAATACGAGCTGTCTATGCTAATAGTTTTTTTTTTCAACAATGTAGACAGCAAAGAATATATTCCTCATGTTAAGGAGGAGCAAATGACCCTTGACGATGGAAATGGTAAAGAGACAAACATAGCTCCCAGAAAATTGGAAGAAAACAACAATCATGTTTCCTCGACAAGGCATATTCGTAAAGAACACGAGCAAACAAGTAGCCATAAGCATTTAGATAGTGAGAAGTTGCTTGTGCTAGGAGAGTCTGAAAATGACAAGAGTTTCGGTTCAAACTCTATGAATGGAATTCCATTATCAGACTCTACTCCAGATTTCGACAAAGTGGAGAGGTCGAATAATTTCAACATTTATGTCAATGGATCGATCATGGGCTCCGAGTTCTCCAGTCACATGAGAACCAAACACTATGAAAATGGTAAAGAGACAAACATAGCTCCGGTAAAAGAGGAAGAAAACGACAATCTCGTTTCCCTTGCAACGCATATCCATAGAGGAAAAGAGCAAATAAGTAGCCATGTTCATTTAGATACTGAGAAGTTGCCTATGCTAGGAGAATCTGAAAATGATAGGAGTTATGGTTCTAACTCAATGAATGAAATTCGGTTATCAGGCTCCACTCTAGATTTCAACAAAGTGAGGAGCTTGAATGATTTCAACATCTCTGTCGATGGATTGATCATGAACTCCGAGTTCTCCAGTCAGATCAAAACCAAATACTATGAAAATAGTGAAAAGACAAACATCATTTCTGTGAAAGAGGAAATCAACGACAATCCGGTTTCCCTTGCAACAGATGTCCATAAGGAACACGAGCAAACAAGTCGCCATATGCGTTTAGACACTGAGAAGCTGGTTGTGCTAGAAGAGTCTACAAATGTCAGAAAGAGTTTTGGTTCTGACTCTATGAATGAAATTCGATTATCAAGCTCTACTCTAGATTTCGACAAAGTGAAGGGCTTGAATGATTTCAACATTTCTGTCAATGGATTGACCATCGAATTCGAGTTCTCTAGTCAAGTTAGAACCAAATACTACGAGTTGTGTTGCAGCCAGAGCTCACTTCTTCATGACCACATTCTCGAGGGTCTCAACTACAAACTTGTTTCAGAAATCATAACAGAGACCATCAACATTGCTGATGCTATTAGATCATGCAATATTACCACCTCACAAGATCATCTAACTACTTGGGACAAAACTTTGATTGCCTTCGAAAGCCTAGGAATGAACGTAGGCTTTCTGCGAGCTCGAATCTACGAACTACTGATGCTCTCTCTAAAGCCAGAAAAGAGAAGAGAAGCGGAGCTGAAGTGGGAATGTACACAACAGGAAATATGTATGCTCAGTGCGAAAATCATGGATGCAAGAGCAACAATGAAGCAACTAGAAGCCGAAATTCACTATCTAGATGCCGATATCGAAAATATGGAGAAACTGTTCCGGGAAGTAGCCGGTGCCCCTTGGTGATGGAAGGGATGATGTAGAGGATACAGAAAAGTTTGTGGGTGTGTAGAGTTAGTTTGTTTTTGTGGGAAGTTGCATAGTATCAGTTGGCAAAAAGAGAGCTTTGAGAACTTTTTGCCATTACTTTTATGAAGTTTCAGTGATGGGTGGAGACAGCTAGTTATCACATTACACCATACTCTTTTTTGTGATGATATAATGTGGGATAGAGAGAAGAACTTTTGACATTGATATCAATAATACATAAAGGGCTATTAGCATAATGAGATTGCAATATTATATAAATAATTTTAGAAGACAGCTTTTTCTCTTCAAAAGTAAAAGAAGCATAATAATAAGGGAATTTGCGCTGTATAGCAATTTTTCTACTCTGCATTAGAATTATAGCAACTTTTTAAAAAATATTGCAAATATAGCAACTTTTTTTTGATAGATTCTATCAAACACTATTGATGGGGTCTATCAGACATTATTGATGGAGTCTATCAGATATTATT
>JBBMEF010000022.1:7956324-7975372 GCA_037832685.1 Sicyos baderoa
TGCAAATATTTTCAAAAAGTTGCTATTTACTCAATTTTTTTATCTTATTGTAATATACATGCAAATTTCCCTAATAATAATATGATTTGGTGAAAATTATTAGAAAATGGTAAAAATTGAAAGAAATTTTACATATGAAAAAAGAGAGCAGAAAAGACGTCTAATTTATATAATGTATATATATATATTTCAAAATGGTTTGAAATCCTATTGCAAAAAAAAAAAATTTAGTAAAAAAAGAGATTATGTGAATAATTAACCATGGTCTTGTACTAAAAAAAAAACCCATTGCCTTACCTTCTTTTTGCGGATTTTTTGTTTAACAATAAAGATATGAATCTCTAACTTTTAATTCATGGGATAATAATATTATAATAAAGTGAGTAATGCTCATAAATATTTATTTCATATTAAATTTTAGCATTTCTATTTTAATATTTGAAATTTAAAAAAAAAAATTAATACATAATATATATATATATATATATATATATATAATTTGATTAAGTATATTAATTTAAAATTCATTTTCTAGAAGTTGTAACTATCAATTTAACGTGATTTAATAAGTTTTTGTTACGTTTAATTTTTTTTCTAAAATTTTGACATTATAATTCTTCTATCTTTTTTATCATATAATATTATTTGATATTAAATTATTGATAGGTGATCACAATCACTCGAGTACATTCCTTTTTAAGCTATTTATTATTCATATGTTCCTTATCAACCACTCCTACAATTCACATGACTTTTATTTTAAAAAGAAATTGGACAAACACAAGAGTTATATTAATAAAAGCTATATTTGTAATATTTTAACTGTCAACCATGTTTTTTTTTTTTTGATACTACAGATATTCTAGTCCAAGATGCCAGTAGAACTATGCTACTTTTGACAACTGTCAACCATATTAACTCCCTTACCCATAAATGTATAAGAGAATTCTAGATTTTATTTATATGATGTTACAAAAATTTATTTTATAAATAAAAATATTAAAAAGTATATAAATTTTGGTAGCACCTAATAGTACCACATAAACAAAACGTAGAGACTCAACCATAGAGGAGTCTTACTTCAAATCATACAAAACTTTTTTGTTTTTTTGACATGCAAATTATACAAAACTTCAAACACCCAATTCAATTTTATCTGAATTGAACATAATATCAAAAAAAGAAAAATTATAATTATTATAATTTGTAAAGATACCATGCAAAGTAATTATTTGAAACATAAACTTTATTGATATATGAAAATGCACTCACTTTAAATTAAACTGACTATACATAAAAAAAAAAAAGAAAAAAAAAAGAAAAAAAAAAAAAGAGATACTATCAGTCTGACCATAGTTTAAATAGAAAGTCACAGAATTCCTACAACACAAGCTTTTGAATATTTCTCAGCAGCCAACACAAGCTTTTGAGTAACCAACCTTTTTACTGTTCTTTTTCCAACAAAGAAAATGGGATTCATTCTCTTCTTGTAGAACTAATTAGCTGATAGCATTTCAGATTCAGAGCTTTGACTTGTGTTCAATGAAGGTTGGATCAATGCAAACAACAACCTGTTTTTTTTCAACAGAGTAGATAGTTGTGAGCCCAGATAGAAAAAACAAAAGACATGTGCAACATTAACAGTTACAATACTATTCTTTTTTGTAGTCGAGAATTAGAGCTTTGCTCCACTACATACTATTTAGAAGTTCATACATTTTGATCATTGTTCGAAACAAAGAGAAAGATGTACCTTGCCAACGCTTTTGCCTGAATGGAGATATTCAACCGCGTCTACAACGGATTGGACGCCCAAAAATCTTTTTGGATCCACGGAAATCTGTAAAGAGAATTTGAATGAATTGAATACAAAGTAGAAAAAAGTTATAAAGGATGTGTATAACAGAATTGGTATAATATTTTATTGCTAAAAGTAATTATTTTATCAAGGACTAGAGATGTTTGTTGTTAGTTGATACAATTAAATCTACCCAGACCCATCCACTTAAGCTTTAGGGTTAATTAGTGATTTAATATGATTCAACATGGTATTAGAACAGAGGATCTTGTGTTCAAACTCTTGCCGAGTCCTTTCATCTCCAATTAATATTTAAATTCTACTTGATGGACATTCTCAAATTTCCAATCCCACGAGTGAGAGAGATTGTTAGTTGACGTAATTAAATTTAATTCAACCCATCAACTTAAGTTTTAGGGTTGATAGGGTTGATCGATGATTTAACATAATTCAACATTTATTTTCAAAGAATACACTCGCATTACGTAGAAAATAATGATTATCTTTGTTATGAAAATGGCAATACAAATCAGAGGTTAAGCAAATACCTTCAGCTTGCCTGAGGAGAAGAGATGCGATAGTTTATCCAAATGTTGCTGCCAGAGGTGAGCATATTGTACGAGGAAGAACCCAGCCTGGAAATGAAGAGCTTGTAGTGAAATTGAGTGACAAAATTATTGCACAATTTCGTTGATACAAACAAGCAGGTAGAGATAGGAGTAATTTCTTTTCCTTTTTTTCTTTAGATGACAACGATGTACAATAGGTTCATCTGATATCTGGATAAGGTATTGTGCAGACCTTGAATTAGCTAGATATTCTTATGTAGACATTGCTAATAATTTTCTGTCCCATGTAACATAATATACAATAAAGCAGCATGACATTGATTCGACGCCACAATTATTTTTTTTGAAACAAGGATAACCACGCCAGTCCTTAGGCCAGACACCAGAGACATCGAAGGAATAATGTCACAGGTGAGTCTCGAACATGGGACCTTGAGAGGAGCATACCCTCAAAGCCCAAGTCTTCAACCACTGCGCCACCCCTTGGGGACGATGGACGCCACAATTATTCTTCTAAATCATACATAGAAAATTACGATACATTTTAAAGAAAAATGGTGTCTTTATATCCGTGTCCTCGCGTCTTATTTCTTTTCATCTATTCAATGAAGAGTTATGTTTCTTACTTAAAACACCGAGGATAAAGGTGTAAGATAATCTTGTGTTAATCTAGTCACTCCTTACACTATGAAATGTCTAGACTGGTCTTTTTTCTTTTCTTTTTTTTGAAATGGATCTAGTCACTAATTAATATGTCCAAGCAATTCTTTTTTCTTTTTTTTCTTTGTATGTGCAGCGTGTGTAGGTAGAATGACAGCCGGAGGAGGGGGAGCTAGGATACGATACTACAAGAAATATAAGATTTAACAGTCACATGCATTTAAGGATGTGGAAAACATACAACAGTTTGGCTCTTCTTCAGAATTTTCTCGCAAAGTCCTGGATAATTTGATGGCTCCCACCCTTGTTCTCCTTGATACTGAGATGAAAGTGAAACAATACAACAAAAAATTCAAAATAGGAGAATCTGACTTACTAATTTTGAGAACATTTTAGGAGAAGTAGGCTGTTTTAACTGTTGAACTATGGACAGCAAAATTACTAATTAATATGTCCAAGCAATTTTTTTAAAACAACTTTTGTTTCTTCTCATTGATATAATGAATAAAAGTTCAGAAACAAACTCCAAAACGGAGTGAAAAAGAGAGAGAAATGTAGGAGTATTTTCACTTATTTGTTTAAAAGTGTTGGGAGTGTTAATATAATTATATTGACCATAATCCACCAGCGCTTTTGGGTTGATTTTGGGTTGATTGGTGATTAAACATGATATCAGAGTATGAGATCATGCGTTCACACCCTGACATCTCCCCCACAATAAATATTGATATTCAATCGTGGGGTCTCCCTAAAAAAACTCCAACAAGTGAGATTGTATTAGAGTGATGATATAACAGAATTTACAATTATAAAAAAGCTTTAAGCTTTAAGCTTTTGGATTGTTTTGTGATTTAACAAAAAGCACATTTGGATCCTCAAAAATAATTTATGATAGGTTTGACTCTTGTAATACCCACACTAAAATATTTGTTCCAGATCCCTTAAATTGAATATGTGAGATGTTAGCTTCAGAAAAACCATGTACGAAATTTCACCACATGGCAAAATAGAGATTTTCATTCAAACTTCAAATTGATTGTCGGGAAATATATTTCAACTCAATTAATTAATTCTTTTGATTGCCATGCAAATAGACTTGCATTCTTCAACTCATACAGAACAACTGCATCGAAATTCTAAAACTAGCAGAAAAAAGAATTCACTTTCAGCAATAAACTTGAATTTGGTGGTAGCCAAGTAGCACGGAAAGTCGCGCATATAAAAAAAAAACTTGAATCTAATACTCCGCCAAGGTAAGCAGAGGACAATTTTTTTGTATAACTTAGACTCGGCTTGATATTGCCGCCAACAGCTACTTAAATTGCTTTAAGAAGTACAGATCTTGATGAAAACAGACATGCAATATAATACAAATTCATCCATTTTTCATGTTCTGATGAATAAGACATTTTTTCTTTTGGAAATAGTTTATAAGAAAATAAATGCAAACATATAAACTGACGGAGGCTTTACAAAAACGAAATACTGCAATGCAGCAATTGAAATGTTCCAGGAACAAAAGCATTTAGAATGAACATGGAAAATTTCTAGAAAACGAACCTGTGAGATCATTCCGATCACGATTAGTCGGCCATAGATTGCCAACGCATTCAAGCACAAACTGAACATATCACCTCCAACAGACTCATAGATGATATCAATACCTTTAGGGTACTCCGTCTTTAGAACCTGGAGAAATGAAAACTATAAATACACCCCTCCTTGAACTAAATGACTAGAATCAAAAGAAAAGAAAAAACTGGCTTTCGGAATGTATCCCCACCCCCCAAATTTCTTGATCTAAATGACTAATCAAGAATAGGATTCCTTTTCTTTATGATTATTATATTTTTTGGGGGACCTAATTCAAGTACCTTCCAGTTAGCTTCTGAGCTAAAAAAAGGAAAAAAAGTTGAAAAACTAAAAATGGTTTTGAAAACGTACAGTTTTAACGTCTTCAGATCTGTAATCTATAACTCGATCAACTCCCAATTCTTTCAAAAGCGTGGCTTTTTCCTTACCTCCACATGTTGCAACAACTTTATTTCCAGCTAACTTGGCAAGCTGTACATTTGAAAATAATGTGAAATGAATGGCATTTATCTAACGATTGAAATTAGTAATTACCACAAATGTCAGGAAAAGGTAGAAACATATTGAGCATGGAGAAGAGTTAAAAGGAATTTTCTCATAGAACTAAATAAAAGAATTTTAATCTACACACATTTGAGATATTTCTTCACAGTCCTTAAGAAAATTACATTATATGTAAAACCGTGAAAGAAGATAGTACTAGAGAAATAGGCAATTATGGTCGAACCTGGACAGCGAATTGCCCGGTCCCTCCAGCAGCAGCAGTTACAAGAACAACCTTTCCAGATTCCATTTGCCCTGCCTAGATAAAGGGTGAAAACAATTATCAGCAGCAAGACAACTGACATCCGAGTGAAGCATAAAATGATCAGATGATTACGTAAAGAATTTTGTGCAAAAAAAAAAACAGAAGTTATTAAGATTTTGAGCAAAACTTAGGTAAGGGTAGGTAAGTATATTTGAAATACTTACCACCATTTTGGACCACATATCTCTACATTTTAGTATTTATCTCTCCATCAATCAAAGTCATTTTTTAAAAAAAAATACAAAGATGTGGTCCAAAGTGGTGGTAAGTATTTCAGATATACTTACCTACGCTTACCTAAGTATTGCTCTAAGATTTTTTAGTAGAAAATGTAATTAAATCAGCGATTTTCAGCAAAAACCTTTTCTAAACCAATTGATGCCGTTAGTCCTGAAGTCAGCATGGCAACAACTTCTGGATCAGGTCTCGCAACAGGAAGGATATGTTTTGAATGAACCTATTCAAGTAGCATCAATAACCACAAAGATAGTTGTCAGTACAAATTACAAACATCGACATGCAACTTTTATTTTATTTTTTGACAAGGAACAAATCTTCATTTGATAACAAGGAAAGAAATTGTTCAGGAAACAAATTCCCGAAGGGGTGAGATGGAAAAGGAAAGAAAAATTAAACCAAATAAGAACTAGGAACATTACAACCAAAAAAAGATGTATAAAAGAATTAAAAAAAACAATGAGCCATCGAGCTAAAGAATTCAGGGACAGCAACACCAAGAAGCTCAAGGCTCCACTTAACAACACAAAAACACAACTCCACAAAGAAATGGTCCAAAAACATTGAGATATGCAATCATAATCACCTCAAAAGTTCGAGACTAAAGTACTTGAAAACAAATTATGCATAAAGATGAGCAAATAATCCCAAGACTCAATTATTGAGACAAAGTTCTAAAAGAAGTTTACCGTCACAAATTCAGCATAACTTCCAAATGTCATCATTGCAGCAGGAGTTCCAACTTTCAGGTGAGTGACAGAATCACCAACTGCTGCAATTATGCCCACTGCCTGCAATGAAAAGTAATTTTATTGTTTAAGGAAATTAAGTTCAATTGCAAGAAGCAATGGTCTTATTAACCCAAGGTTGAACAGTTAACCATGAGACCTCAAAACCAGCATTTAATGGAAGTCGAGAGCGAAGATCTTGGTTGCTGTTACTGAAATAATGACCTGAGCTGAAATTTACCTGTAAATTATACCATTAGAAGAGAAATGTAATAATCATATTATTACAGCAATAGAACCTAGGGGGAGAGAATCGTAGTCCTTTAAACTGTGAGAATAATAACGAAAAGAGTGCAAAAAATGGAAAAAGAACACTAGATGTCATGTCATGACATGATGCATTTGACCTTTTTCCTTTTCTTTTAAAGACAAGCAAGTTACCCAACAACCTTTTTCCTCAAACCACATTAATAAAAATAATTAAATCTTTTTACAAAAGACTGACTCCAGAATTTCAACCATG
The DNA here is from genome assembly GCA_037832685.1 of Sicyos baderoa. Taxonomy (NCBI): domain Eukaryota; kingdom Viridiplantae; phylum Streptophyta; class Magnoliopsida; order Cucurbitales; family Cucurbitaceae; genus Sicyos; species Sicyos baderoa. The sequence goes on from JBBMEF010000022.1 coordinate 7,963,241, forward strand.
GTAAGGCAAATATTGACATCATTGTCAGTGACACTATAGGTATGTACTTGGACAGTAAGAAGAGGGTCATTTAAGCATGACGATCATGTTAGCACTCAGAAAGTAAATTCTGAAAATACACTAACGACTCAGTATATCAAAAAGTAACCATTGAAGTAAAAAAGTTGGTGATTTGAAGAATTTTTTAGTGTACCCTCAGATAAAGTTTTGTCACCTTTGCAGTATTACACCAGACAGATCCTCATTTGATGAAATGAAAAAGGTGCAGCTAAAACTAATAAAAGCAAGTGAGGTTTTCAAAAAAAACAAAAACAAATAAGAACACTGTACAACAATTTTTTTTATAAGACTTGAGGCTTTGAAGCTTACGTCGCTTGCATTTACACCAGCATATATGATTTTCACAAGAACTTGATCTGGTTTGATGGGCAATCTCAATGGTGCGCGCACTATGCTAGTTGCTCCACGAAAATTATGGCTCAAGGTATGCACAACTCTACAAAAATAGTTAAATGAAACTGTAAGTACCGCCTAGTGATGAACGACTAAATCAACTTACAACATATTTGCCAACATGCTACTTGAAGGACATGGCATTGAAACATAATCTGATACTGTTATTCTTCTACGTCCACACAAAACCATTTACATCAAAGATGAAACAATGCACAGAGTTGTACTTCAGTAAATTGAATATCAATTTTCAAAACAACCAAAATAGGGCAAAAGCATAGAAAATTACGCACACTTTTTCAAAACTTTGGGGGATATCAATTTTCTGAAAAAATGTCGATGAAGATTTTTTTCTGAAACTCGAGGAAGGAAGCAAAAATTTTGCTTCTTCTGTAGGGGTGGGCCAGTACTCCATCCCTCTGCGGTTTGTAATCCATAGGCATGAACCAGCTTTGCTTTCATCAGTGATTAGTTCGAAAGCACCTAAAAAACATTGAAGCATGAAATATAAGAATCTGAGTCTCCGAGTTTGGAAAAGGCAAGAACAGTTTGATTTGCAACATCTTTCTGACATGTTTAACTAAATAAACATAATAAGATTCAAGTGTCCCAACTCTTGGAAATAATTAAAGACCCTCTTTTCTATTTAATAAATATACACAATTCAAAAGCATCACCAAAGTCTCTGATCCAAAAGTCTTTTGTGGTATTCTTTTAGGCGCAAACTTACCTACTTGTTGGTAAGTACTTACAAGTAGGCAAGTTTGCTCTTTCTTTTGCGTGTGTGTGTTTGTTGCCTGCTGATTTATACGTTTTTTGCACTGTCTAAACGATACAAAAGCAACTGGATGCAGTATGATGCTATGTTTAAAATTGTATGCCGAATGCTGTTAATAGTTAACAAAACATAGAAGACTGTATTTACTATCCCATCGTGAAAAAACTTCTCATTGAAGGGAAATTAAGTCCATGAAAAAATGTCTGTGGAAGGGCATTGAATAACGAACCTTTAATCACCATTTCCATAGGAACATAACCTCCCGATAATTCTAAGAACTTTTCACTTACTGCTGTCGAGGCCAGCTCTGTTTCTACGAACTGCAAGGAAAATTCAGATAACGCGCATAGATAAATATTATTTGGTATTTGTTGATGAATATAGGTGAACAAATAATGCAAACGGAATAAAAAATATTGTGCAGACTAAGAACAATGTGCAAAACATGACACATGGGACCTCAAAATTGACTATGTTATCGAGCTAAACATAGATAGAAATTGAAAAAGAATTTGGATAATACACAAGGAAGCCTGAGACAGAGAACCAAGGGATAATACTTCCTTGTTCATAAAGTCTTAAACGTGAAATCATCTACTAATTGAAAATCACTTCAGGTAAGAATAAATGTAGAAGGTTCAACTATACCATGTACTACAAGAAGAAATAAAAGTAACGTAATTGAACCATAAAAAAGAAGAAAGTTAAACACAAAATAATTATCGTGAGACCATCAAGTTAACCTCAATCCAGTTAGTAGCATATAACTTGTAATATTGTACACCTTGTGCATATTATTTTTAGCAACCATGTATTTGGTTATAGAAGATGGTCAATCTCTCAAGATTGTACTTTTTGAACATTGGATAACAATGTCAAAATTCTTCAACTTATCTTCTTACCTCAGGACAAAGCACATTGATCCGGATCCCCTTGCGTTTGAAAGGCAAAAGTGATCTGGTAAACATAACAACGCCACCTGCACATAAAGAAACATAAATTTGAAGTCATGTAACCACAAACAATATAGAAAAACATGCTGCATAAGATACGAGGGACAATGGAAGAAAATAAAGAACAAATAAAACACCTTTGGATGCAGAATATGCTGGGTCGGCATACATTGGATAAAGACCTGAAGCAGAACCTAGGTTGACAATTACACCAGGTTTGTCCATTGATTGCATGGTCTTTATCTGGTCCACACAGCAGAGAGAGTCAACAACAAGTTACTTAATTGTGAATGAGTTCTACAAAAAAGTTGAATAGGGCGTCTATTTTGGGACCAAATACCCAAATACCAATGATGCACAGTTCCATAAAATACCACCGGAAAGACAAACCACTAAAGATGTCCAAGAATTTTTTTTAAAAAAAACTAAAGATGTCCAAGAAGAAGAAACGGGGAATTTTTTTGTTGAAATGAAAACGCCTAATAAATCTGAACTCAATTCCATAGATTTCCCCCGCACCGAAAATAAAACCAGCATAGAGGTCCTAGAAGAAGAAAGGTAGAAAATTATGTTCAAAATCTTGGAATGTCAAAAGCAAGTGATCCAGGTCCTCGCTCGCTCTTCTACATAAAATGTAGCATGTCGGCCCCATAAAAGAAGACACTCTCTAATAAATAAAGAGTGTTCAATTACAAATGCCCCCTTTCTACATATTAAGTATGAACAAAGGTTTTTTTTTTTTTTTAAATAGAAACAATTTCATTGAAATTATGAAATGGAGGAGTACGAACTCCAAACACCCCAATTGGTTACAAGAATAACTTCCAATTAGAAAGAAAATAAGATAGGTTGTAGTAAGAAAGGTGATGCTTATCTTTGCACTAAAAATAAACATTTGTAATAATCCAGCTATAGGAGATTATCAAAATTCATGTTAGCGTCATGAAAGGTCCTGCTATTTCGTTCACTCCAAATAATCCACAAGAAAGCAAGTGCGAAAGATAACCAAAGGAGAAAACCAAGTCCCATATCAAGACATACCGCAAGTTGAGTACATGCCATGACAGAAATTAGGTTGACATCAATAATACGTCTCCATGTTTGAGCACCATCAGTTTGATCCTTTTGAAATACTATTTTGCTACCAATTCCAGCACAGTTAATACAGATATCCAATCCTCCATATGTTGCTAAATGCTTGCCAAACGTCTTCTGTAAGTCATCTGCACATCAGCCAAAATGTGTGAAAATTGTGTAAGCATATAAAGGCATCAACTTTCTTTTGTAATAAATGAATTTTTAGAGGATACGAAATAAACACCAAAAAAGTAGTAGTCAACACTTTGTCTTTGCCACATTTGCGCATTGGTGTGATATATTAGGCATCCAAGCACTTTCTAATCAACTAAAGATAACAAACTAATTCTGATAAACGAATTGATGGAAGATATGACGAAGTTTTTCTTTTAAATTTTAATTTATTAATAAAAAATGAAGAAAAAGGGAAACATCTATACCTCGAGTTTGGCATCAAGAGTACTCTTTCTAAACCCTACTGTAACAGTGTAACTACACTACCTTACCGCTTTTCAACAATTTTGGATATTGTTGAGGGAATAGAACAACCCCATCTTTAACAAAACATTATCTACATTTTATGGATTCATAGTTTCTATTTTTATATTCTAGCTGACTATTGGTGTATATTTTATTCCCCCTTTTAAAACTAGTCTTAACGATAACGACCTCTTGGCAGATTGGAGATCTCTTTTATAGACTCCGATGGATCTTAATGCAAAGGGCTTTTTGCTTCTTATGTAAATATTATCAACATGAGTTTCAAAAAGGCATCTCAACCGTGTAATTTACCTATTGATGGTGGGATTCTAATAACTTCCTTTTCATTTCATTCATCTATGAAATTTTGTTCCTCTTTTAAGAAAACAAGTAAAGAAGCAGCAATTTTGTTCCAAAGACATTATTGAGGTCATCCATCAACCATGTGTTACTTTCCTGCTCATACTCAAGCAATTGCTTGTTTAAGCTGTTTGCTATTTTCAATGTCTCATGGATATTCATGAACTGTGCCAGGCAGAATGCTATTCACCTTTCCCTTGGACCTATCTTTAATAGAAAGGCTAAGCTCTTACAGAATAATGCAGTCAAAGGCCTTCTATACGAAATTTGGTGGGAAAGAAATCAAAGCATATTTCAAGACTCTCATTTCTCTTGGATCTCTAGATTTGACTCTAACCGCCTAAGGACCTCTTCATGGGATGCCTCTTCCAAGCTCTTTGCTGGCTATTCTATACAGGATATTGTTTCTAATTGGGATGCATTCATTTAGCTTTTCTTTTTTTTCTTTTCTTTTTTTTGATATCTGTGACTGTACGGGCCAGCTTGCACGCACCTTGACTAATGTCACGGGACATACCTCCTAACCCTACAACATTTGGATGTCAAGAAAACCCGTAGGAAATTAATTTCTATGTAGGTGACCACCGTGGATTGAACCCACCACCTTAAGCACCCAAAGGCTCTCTTTGACCACTTGAGCCACTCCATAATGGTTCATTTAGCTTTTCTATTGTTGCTTTATTGTCTTTCTAGTCCTTAAATCTTGTTGTATTTTTGCCTTTTTCTTTCAATCTTTGTTGTTGTATCAAGAGCTTTTCTAACTTTTTCATTTTCTCAATCAAAAGCTTTTTTCTTGTTTGAAAATATTACAAGATAGATGCAATAAGGAGCGAAAATCACCAGAATTTCAGTAAGAAGCAATCAAATAAAATATATAAGATAGGAGATTTCACTTACTTGTGTTGGTAACATCACATCTTATGAAGATTGCAGGAGGAATGTCTAATTTAGAGTGATGCTTGGCATTCTTTTGTTTGATAATGGATACAACTTCCTGTCCCCTTTCTTCAGAAAGATCAACGACAGTCACAAATACTCCCTTCTCTCCCAGAGCTAAGCAGAGAGCTCTACCTAAACAGGAATTACCCCCAAACAACAAAATATAACAAAAATCCCATCAATACCATATATAAGAAAGTGGTAATAATATCACTGCATTTATGATAAATGAATTGACTTTTGTTTAACGGTGTTCCAACTCCTAAAATGAAAATCCACGGCTTAAGTAAAAATGTCTTCTCATAAACATACACATTAGTATAAAAATTTAAACAACTAAAAACTAAAATAATTATTAAAAAAAAACTGCGTAACAAATCTCTGAAGTTAAGAACAAGAGTAAGTTGTAAAATTCCCCCATAACTTCTTTTAATCCGTGAGTGTCCTAGCCATTTTATGGGCACGCACCGCGCACACAGATAAAAAAATTCCGTACCCTACTACATTTGATTGGCAATGTTAACTGATATGAAATTAATTCTTCAGTGGCTAGTTATCATGAATCGGTAGCATAACCTCTAAACACACTTTATGATTGACTAATGCTCTGATTTTTCCCCATAATGCAATTCAACATAATTAGGTATTAACCATCTCGTCCAAACTTTTCGAAGAAAGAAGAGAAGAATCTATGTAATCAAATCCAACTATTCAATCCAAAAGCTCGCAACCAAACCAAACACAGTTGGATGAAGAAATAAATCCCTCAGCAACATGATTAACATAGTCCATCAACAATTACAGTCAATACCAAATAAAATTACACTCAAAACCAATCGAACCAATCAAGATTACGCTTACGCCAGCTCGATTCACTCAACCAGCTACACAACAAGGAGCACGGTTATGAAACGGAACAACAATCAAACAAAAACTGTAGAAAAACACACAGAATTTACTTAATTAACTAACGATCAATCCATCCACAGAGGAGAGAGCAGAGTAAGTAATCTAGGGCATCAAACAACTCAAAACAACAAAGATGAACGAAATTACCGATTCCAGAAGCTCCGCCGGTGACAAGAGCCTTAAGTCCGGGTTTCAACTCCATATTCCGATTGGCTGCGGCGAAAGAAGTGGTAAAAATGGAGGAATCGAAAGTGCTAGCGACCAATTCTCAGCTCTGTTACGGAACTGAATCTATATAGAACGCGTTTCCGTGCCCATGCTGCTGATCCAGAACAGGAATTTGTTGGGAAATGGGGATAACGATGAAGCGCTAGACGACGAATGAAAACGGCTGAAGATTGTGTAGCGCGAGATTTGACGAATTGACGATCAAGCCGGCGGAGAGGTTTATAAATATCGATAAGAGAAATTGGATAGTGAAAGCAAGTTGACGTTGTTTTGTATGAACTACTAATAATGAACAATATAAAATTGGAGGATGAAATAAAATAGTGGGACACTCCTTATCATTTGGGTATTTAAACTTTACGGATTGAAATTGGACATTTGAAATTTAGAGACCACGATCAAATAAATTTGAAAGTCAAGTTATCAAAATGGTATTTTAATCTAAATTATAAATTATAATTTTGATATTTTAAGATTTTAAGAATTTAAGAATTTTTTTTTTTTTGAGAAGCAATGTTTTCTTTTCTTTTCTTGACTAATTGAAGAAAAAGATAAATATTTATCTAATATGGATTTTTCTTGAGTAACAAAATAAAAGGAAAAAATTACATATCAAAATAAATTAAATAAAGCCAAAATCGATAGTTACAAAACTCAAATATGGATGTTAGAAGTTGATATTTACAATAAATTCTCCTAGGCAAAGCTTAGTTGGGGTAAGTGTGATTGAACTGGTAAAACAATAAAATTATTAAGCTATTAGTCCATTCGATAAAAATAATAATAATAATAATAATTAATATTATATTTTTTTAATTATAACAATTGAAGAAAGAGAATTCGATCCTATAATTTCTTGATCATGAGGTATACATAAATGTTACTGAACTATACTCTTTTTGGAAAAAATTAATATTGTTGAAACAAAGGTTTTGTGGGATAAAATGGTGCAACATGAACATTTTTTTTGTAACATATGTGACACATGTAATTAATATTTTTCATTCGTGAATAAACAAGTATTTTTCTTTGAAATTTTTTTTAGTTTAGTTTAGTTTTTTTTTTTTTTTTATGATTTCTATTAGTTGAAAAAAAAAATATATAATATTTAAGACTTTTAAAATTAGTTATTAGTTAGTTATGTATGTTAGTTATTCATTTGTAAAAAAATATCGAGTGAGTTGATCAATTAGACAAAACAATTACATCATTTATGTATGAATAACTAAGGCCCCGTTTGATAATCATTTGGTTTCTTATTTTTGGTTTTCAAATTTAAGTCTATTTTCTCTCAAATTTCCTATAATTTGTTTCATTCTTTCTACCATGCATACATATTTCATTAAGAAAGTAGGGGAAAACCAACCAATTTTTAAAAACAAAAAAAAAGTAGCTTCCCAAAGTTTGTTTTTGTTTTTAAAAGTTGATTAGTATTCTCCTACGTTCTTAGAGAAATATGGATAAATGGTAAAAATGATGGACCACATTGTAGGAAATTTGAGAGAAAATAGGCTTAAATTTGAAAACTCAAAAACAATAAACCAAATGGTTATCAAACGGAGCCAAATTTTTATGATTATAGTTTGCTAGCGATTATGAACGTCAATGACTATTTTTTAGATTTTTATTAAAATATAATGACTAAATTCTAATTTTCTTCAAATCGTAGAGAGATTTCTTAAAACATAAGTATTAAGTCCCCGTTTGATAATTGTTTCTTGCTTTTGAAATTTAAACCTATTTTTACTCAAATTTACTACAATATAAATATTCCACCCATTCCTATATTAATTATATCCATGTTTTCTTAAGAAAATATGTGAATATTAACCAATTTTAAAAAATAAAAATGAATTTTTAGAAATTATTTTTTTTTCTTTCAAATTTTAGTTTAAATATAGGTGAGAGGTAGATATCTAAATAACAAAAAACATATGGTAAGATAGTTGTTATAGGCTTAAATTTCAAAAATCAAAAATAAAATATCAAATGATTATCAAACGAGTCCTAAACTTTTAATTTTTTCACACCAAACATATAATTTACCGAAAATAAATAATAAATAAACATTAATTTTTCTGTTGACAAATTTAACTGAGTTTTGTTGGAAAATTTATGTCAAAACAAAATATTCAACTTAATAAAGTTGTATTTAATGCTTTCACATAATTGTTAATAAATATAAACAAGGATAGAACTTGTGACTGTAGAGTAAAAATTGATTAACATCAAACCAGATAACTAATCGTGTTACCGATCCGATATTAAAATTCTGGTCATATGATTTGATCAAAGTTAAAATTTGTCCAATAATTTTAGAAATTATAATATATTTTTTATGATTGGGAGAAAGATATAATATATTTTTTATAATTTTAAATATTATAATTTAATTTCTTTGATTTGATATAAAGCCTAAAAATTAGTTATTGTCCTAGGAATTAAATATATGAAAGTTAGTTATTTTTATGTCAATAATAACGTATGAGTAGAATGATTAACTAAACAAAAAAAACATGTTTTTACATAGAGCAATACTTACCTAAGGGTGGGTAAGTATTTTGAAAATACTTACCCACCTTAAAACCACATATTTTTATTTTTTCAAAAAAAAAATAGTTTGATTGATGGAGAGAGAAATGATAAAGTTAAAAATATGTGGTGTTAAAGGTGGGTAAGTATTTCCATTACGAACTACAAAGATTGTCTACCTTCGAAATTTCAGATCAGGCCCGAGCTCGCGCCACCTTTGATATTATCAAGAAAATAAAACAATAAAGGTAAGGGTACATTGGAAGGGACTGTTGATATTGCTCCAAGCATGGGCTCATTAGATGAATACTCAGATGAAGAAAAAGTGGTCCTGAAAGAACATGACCATAAGAAAGCGATGTCGATGTCTTGCACGAAGTTTCGAGGAAATATACCAACAGCGGTACAAGAAATCCTTAGACATCCAGAGCATTGGTGTTTCTGGACTAGAGGAGTTGTTCGACAAAGTAAGCGATATCGTTGTCTTGCACGAAGATCCAGCAAGCAAACCAAAGTTCCTGGCTGCATTTGGTGGCTAGAATTATGATGAAGATGATCAGGTAGCTGCATTGTGTCCTATATATCCATTCTTAGAGTCAAATACCTCCAAAAGAAACAGATAAAATAAGATAGGTTTAGTGTGAATGCTGCATGCCACTTAGTTTTAGAAAGTAGAGTAGGACAAAGGCTGATTGTTGTTTTTTCTTCCTCCGGTATGTTCTCTCAGAAGAATTTGGGTGCACCCTTGATAGCACTCTGACCATGATATTATTCATTTAGAATCACATATCTTCTTTTTTCTTTTAACTTTTTATTATAATAAATATAAAGTAAGAAAATAGAGATGAGATGTGTGATGCAATATGTGTGATATCATGGTGGGGGTGTTACCCGGGGTGCACTCAAATTCTCAAAATTCTCACCTTTAGTCGTTAAAGTGAGCATAGCTCAATTAACATATTTAAATGTGTTAATTTTCACGAAATTTGTAGTTCGAGTACCTTTATTAAAAAAAAATTTATTGTGAGTAGATGAAGATCTTTTCTAAACAAAAATTGATGAAGATTTTTATCTCTATAAAATACTTTTCAGTTTCCACTCAAGTTGTTAGATTAATATAGGTTCTATTCAGAACTTTGTGTTTTTTAGTTTCTTGATTTTCATTATCAACTGAAGGGTTTTATTTGGTTAAAGAGGTTGGAGTACTTGGGTCTTGTAAACCAATAACTGTTTACTGTTTTTTTTTTTTTTTTTTTAAATTTAAAAAAAGACAAGAGTTTGTAATTAGCATAATTAAAACTTTAGAAAATAGGAAAAGTACTTTGTTAGAAATAGTTTTATTTGATCTTGTTCGACTAAACTTTTTGATAGTTTGTTATCATGTATGGATCAAATTTTTATGTGGTTTTTAACTTTTGGAGTTTCATCTTAACAGTTTAATAAAGACCTCTCAAATAGTCCAAGGTTGATTTTGAAAAACGAAATCTAATAAATAGACTATCATGATTTACTAAAAAGATTAATTTAACCAAATTAAAATTAAAATTTATAATTTAACCAAATTAATTCCTCTCAATTAAATTCGTAGATTAATCGATGTGTTTGTTAAAATCTTTATAAAAATGAACAACCAGATTTTTTTGTGAATAGGATTTCTTTAATATAAATTAGGAAAATGAATGAAAATCAATTCTATATAAAGATACAAATTACTCTCAAATAATATAAGAGTTAAATATTGATTGTCAGGGTCAAATTTGTGATCGTGATGAAATAGATTAACATCGATTGAATTGGGTTGGTGGAGAGTAAACTTTTAAAAAATAAAACAAAGCCTGCGATCTTAGGCGATTTGGTCAATTAATATTCAGTTGTTATTAGTCAATAGTCACATTTATAGTTTTGTTTTTTCTAAAAATAAAAATCTTATCCACTTCCAAAGATTGGATGACACTTTACAAAAAAGAAAGCCACAAAAACCAAAACCCCATAAAACGCTTTCCAAAAACCGCTTAAACGATTCCACTTCCAGGCCGTGTTTTAACTTCAAACTCAAATTCAATTCAAAATAAAAAAAATAAATCCACCGCGTGCTAATTTCCCACCGCGTGCCAATTTCATTTTTTTCTGTTGCCACGTCATCACCCCCTCCGTATAAATATCTCACTCCTTCCCTTCCACTTCCTAAACTCGATTCATTTCCCCCAATTCACAATGTCCTCTCTCAAGCGAGCTCGATCGCCGGAACCCTACGATTTTTCTCTCCCACCGCCGTATCTCCGTCGAATCTCCGCCGATCAGGAGCTCTCCGTTATAGTAACGGCGCTGACCTCTGTCGTCTCCGGCACCACGGCGGATAGGTTTTGGTCGCACGAGCTTCAATTCCCGCCGCCGGTATTCGATTGCTCCGCCTCCGCCTCCGATTCCTTCTCTGCCGCTGCTTCTACTTCCTCCATAAGTTTTTCGAGCACCGACGCGGTTTTCAGTCCCTCTGTTTTCGAGTCGTGCAGCGTTTGTCGAATCGACGGTTGTTTAGGCTGCGAGTTCTTCCCGCCGCCGTCGTCGGCCTCTCAATTCGACGGCAAGAAGAAGCGGTCGAAAAATAGTTACAGAGGCGTACGGCAGCGGCCGTGGGGGAAATGGGCGGCGGAGATCCGAAACCCGAAACTGGCGACCCGAGTCTGGTTAGGGACGTTTAGTACTGCTGAAGACGCCGCTAGGGCTTACGATAAGGCGGCGTTGGAGTTCCGAGGGGCGCGAGCGAAGCTTAATTTTCCGTTTACGGATGATTCGTTGAGAGTAATGAGATCGGAGCAGCAGCAAGAACAGAGCACGGAGAGTGAAATCTCGAAGAATGATTGCAATTTTGCGGCGGCGACGGCGGAGATTGCGAAGGATGAAGTGGATGAATGGATCTCGTCGTTGATGTCGTGTTACGGCGGCGATTCGTCGGATTCCGCCAGTAATGGAATTTGGGAATTTTCGTAGTCCTGTTTGATCCAAAATAATTGATCACGGAATTTTTTGTAGTTCAAATTTGAAGTTAGGATATTATTTTTTAGAACAAAAAAATCAGTGTATACATTAGCTAACAGCTCCACCGTTCATTTTTTCAATAAATTTTGTAATGGTAATTCATTTTTATATATTTTTTTTGTATTTTTTTTTTTAGTTAATATATTGGTTCAGTTCTCAATAATGAATTATTTGATTGTAATCTACTTCTAATACTAACTTGTAACTAGAGATGTCCACGGGGCGGGGCGGGGTCGGGGAATGCCTTCCCCGTCCCCATCCCCGCCACTAAAATCATTCCCCATCCCCGCGAAATTCACCATTTTTTTTTGCGGGGATGGGGACGGGGATTCACCGCGGGGAATTGGCGGGGATCGGGTTCCCCGCGGTGAAAAATTCACCGTTTTA
>JBBMEF010000022.1:7983514-8017226 GCA_037832685.1 Sicyos baderoa
GAGTCTATCAATCTGATTTTGATAGACTTGCAAATATTTTCAAAAAGTTGCTATTTACTCAATTTTTTTATCTTATTATAATATACATGCAAATTCCCCATATTTAAATGCATATTTCACATTAAATTAAATATCGATTTTCAGTGATAAGCAGCGACTCTATTTTAGTTGCCTTTGCCATTTTCTTTAACTATCATAAAGCCTTTTTTTCTTTTTTTTCAGTCATTCTAATTTATGCACTAACATATCATATCAAAAAGTAATACAAACTAAACACAATGATGACTGGATATATAACATATTTATTTATCTTTTAAAAGTAATACCTAAATAAATCATTTCAAAATTTTGAAACTAAATTCACTAACCCCCAAAAGAAACTAAACTCCTGCTCCAGTTGACAATAAAATCTGAGGGGAAAGAAAGAGGACTCCACAAAAAAGTTTTTTTAAAAAAAAAATGAAAAGAGAAAAATATCATTACTTTCCCTAAAACAAATGAAAATGAAGTATTATGCCCATTCTAAACAAAAGTGGGGCAAAATCTCAACCAACATAACATTTACAAAAAAGGGTTTGTGGCAGCCTATAAGAGAATCAAAACATTGAAATAACACAACCTTGACACTATTATACAAAAATGGCTTCAAATTTGGCACATGGGTTATCTTCCATGTGTCTTCTGAGATCAGAATCCCCTTTAAATTTGAATGTATATAAAGCTTGCCTCTGTGTCAACCAAGCTGGGTATATTTTGTACAACCTTAATTCATCCCCTCCTTTTATGCTTTCAGGCCTTTCTTGCTTCCAAACTGGTTCATGCTTCAAAGATTTGAACTTTGAAACCACTGCTGATGCCAACCCTTCTACTGTCAGATTACTGGACCTGCAAACTAAGGTCTGAGATATTCTCTTCTTCTCATAAAGGGGCAGAATAATATTTATGATTTACAATCATAAATCCACACAAAAAAAAAAAAAAAAAAAAAAAAAAAAAAAAAAAAAAAAAAAAACTATTATCAGTTCTTTTATATTTCTCACTCTTTTTCTATATGTCTCGGTGTCCAAATTAACTGGTAGCTATCTCGACTAATCTTACGAGACAACCTGGCGTTTGTGGGGCCTTATGGAAGCTTTTGATTGATCGGTGTCTCTATCACATAACATTTTATATTTCATATGAACTGTTTTGGTGGAAAATCCTTTAAGGCCTAAAGAAATCTATCTGGTTGACCATTGGTTAGGCTTTCTTATGGAACTTCTGGTTGGAGTGGAATAAAATAATTTTTAGAGATTTATAATTTAATGTTTTTCTATGGTGCAAGCACATTTATCCTTTGGGTAGTTTTAGCTTGTTTATCTTTTATCTTTTATCATTTGTATTTGGATTTCTTTCTTGTAAATCAACTTTAGATGTTTGAAATTCTTTCTTTCATTTCATTCATTAACCAAATCTTTTTCTTTTTCAGAAAAATAGTAACTTTCTAATTCTATTTATTAGAGAATATGGTGTTCCACCTCAAAATCAATTGGCAATGAGGGAGTATTTCATATCTCTTAAAAATGAGTTGTAGAATCCTCACCTTTCCAATGTGGGACAATTGCTACAAGGTGAGTATCTCTCTAACATTCCCCCTTAAGATGGCGGCCATATCGGGAAATGTCATCTTGAACTAGATCTTAATCCGAATTTGTGGACCGAAAGACCCGCTTTGGTTTACTTTTTGCTAGGGTCGGATCCGAACTTTGGGATCAAATACCCGCTTAAGCTTATGCCCGCTTGGGTGGGGTCCATACCCGCTTTAGAATTCAAAGCATTTTGGGTTGGATCGGAATTTGAGGGTCATTACCCACATTGAGCTTTGATATCATATTAGAGAATATGGAGTTCCACCTCAAAACCAATTGGTAATGAGGGGAGTATTTCATATCTCTTAAAAATGAGTTGTAGAATCCTCACCTTTCCAATGTGGGACAATTGCCACCAGGTGAATATCTCTCCAACACTATTATATTTGGTTGCTATAGAAACGTGTAAAATAATAGATCATAAATAGGTAGTTATCGTAGATAATAATTATTATTTTGCTGGCTCAAAGCCACTAGGTTAATCCAAATCCAGATTACACAAAATTCTAACTATTTAAATTCTCATGTTCACAATCTTGCAAAAACCAAAAACGGTTGAAACAAACTTAGTAAATCCCAGAACCAATTTCCTAAGGCATTTTATACTATATCGACATAGGATGGACGGTGCTACGCCTAGCTTTGTGGTGGAATTTGTCGGAAAAAAAAATAGACAACTCTAGTGATCCAGCAATCTTGAGAAGAGTAAATGGATTACCTCAAGAAAATGGACTCCGAAAAAAACCTTCCTCTTTCTCTTACATACAAGTGATAAACGGTCTCCGAACCTCTGGTGCATTTACAAGGTCGCTTTTTGAACGCTAGACCCTTTTCTTCTGTCTCATGAATACCAGTTGCCAAATGAATACAAAGGCGACATGACGAATGAACTGCTGCCATGTCCAATAGAGCCTTGAAAGAATCAGATGGACCCTCATATTTCCACCTAAAATGGGAAAGACCAGATAAACAAAGTTGTGATGGAACATCAGAAAATAGACCTCATGATATTCCACAATGAACAAACAAATATTCACACACACACACACACACATATATATATATATATATGTGTGTGTTTCCTTATATCCGTAAATGTCCAAGCTAGCTTATCCACACCTCGACTATTCTTACGGGACATACTGTTCGATCTTACCATATTTAGATGTCATGAAAACCCGTAAAAATTTATTTTCTAGGTAGGTGGCCACTGGCCACCATGGGCTAAACCTATAACCTCATGGATTCCCATTACCCTCTTTGACATCAATCAACGGTGGTTACAAACAAATATATATCAAAGAATAAAATATCTCCTTTCTCAAGACAGATTTAAATTTCACCTTAAGGAATTGTTGAAAGCATCAGGATTTGCTGCAAGGTATTTCATAGAGTTCGCAACTGACTCAACATCCGAAAGCTCCTTGATATGCAAAATTGAAGTAGGCGAAGGAGCAAACTCTTGAATATTTGGAGCTCCAATAACCACTGGAATGGCTCCTAAAATAACGACAAGAAAAAGAAAATAAGATGACCTTCGTTAATTTAAACAATCAAGCATCTGTATTACATTCTAGTACAAGAATGGAATTTTGGAACAATAAATGATATAAATCCTAACCCAGAACCCATAAGACAACTTGTATCAAAACATTGAAAACATGAGCAGATAAATCTCAATCAATTCTTCATTGTTGCAGACTATAGTTCAAGTAATGTTTAGCATATAAGAGAAACATGATTGCATAAGACCTCGTCGTTGAGCGAAGCGTAGGAGGAAGTGAATAGTTATAATTTTTCATACCAGCAACTAGAGATTGGAAATATTTTTCTGTTACATAATCTTCCTCGTTGGAGTTCTCAAAAGCTAAGCTGAACTTGTAGCGCTTCAGAGTTTCCAATTTGTTCACTGCAAAGAGCAAATTAGAAATGTGTGCTACAAATTTCTCACTAAGATATATTTTTTGGAGAAGAAATATTTTCATTGATTAATGAAATTAGGGATAAAATTTCTCGCTACGATATATAATCGTAAGAATCAAAATTTTGACCCCACCTGCAAGTTTAACAAACCAATATTTCATATAAGCATATCCAACCACTATCCTTTTTATTTTATTTCCAATTGGAAGTTTTTCTTGTAATGATTTTTCTCCTTCGTTTCATATTTTCAATGAAATTGTTTCTTTCACCAAAAAAAAAGATTGTTTCTTTCACCAAAAAAAGAGATTATCTGAATATCATAAATTAAAGTATACTCTCTAAAAGCATACATTTTACAACAAAATGAAAATAACCCACTAACTATCTTATGAAAAAACTTTTCATTCAAACATCTTCTCAAACAAGTCAGTCAAGTTTTTATCAGATGAAACTCATTTGTTCTCCCTACCTCCTCTTCATGTTCACAGGTTCATATTTTAATTTGCATCTCAGTTACTTGATGTAAATAATTTTAATTTAGATTGAAACTTTATCATGTTTTTTTAATTCTTTTTACTATATATGTATCCTACATGTCTTGAGTGTGTCTTAATGTGCATCCTCCACATGTTTCAAACGTAACCAAAATAGAAAATCATCAAATGCCAATAGAGTGCTTCCATGTCTCAAAATAATAAGCAGTGTGTGTTATGCTACCTAGCTCGCACCATCACGATTTGAAAGTTAGCAAAACTTAGACGCCTGCGCTTATCATCCAAAGCACAAAACTGCAATAACGGCTGATATTTAAGAAAATCCATCAAATACAATACTAGAATCAAATTAGACCCAACAAATCATGAGAAGAGCCCTTCTCAATAACAAACAATATGATGAGAGCTACTGATAGAGAAAGAGAAACTGATAACTATGTGATTTAATAACAAAAACAGATTATAAGCAACAAGCAAACAAGAATGAACCTTAAGAACCAGCGACTTAACAATGAATAAAACAAAATTATATTTGCAGTCACAAGAAAAACTTGATTACTGCACCTTTGCTTCCATCACGATTTCTGTGGCAACCACCATATGAATCTATTGTGACTTTCAGCTTTTCAAGAGCCTCGAGAGCTTCCAGACGGAAGTTACGAGCAGCACAATTTGAAATGAAAGCAGCTGCAAGGGAACTCTCATTCTTTGCCTGCACTGGAGCCATGATATCATACTCGGCCCAGGAAAAGTATCCAACCGGTACATCTGATGAGAGACTGGTGGTCATTATGATACCATAACCTTTCCTACAGAAAAGCATGAAAGACCATGTTAGAGATTTCAGAGGATAAAAAGAACAGAGTATATCGTTCTTTTATTCCCAAGCTTACAAGAGGCTTGAACTCTCATTTTTCATTTTTTTCATTTTTCTACCTACTCTCCTCCCCAGCTCCCTTTCCTTCATATAGTGACTGCTTCCCACAACCAATTGCCATATTCCTATTACAATAAACTAACATTAAGTAATAAGGCTATAATAACAACCAGCCTAACAACTACAACAGGTTTCCAATTATCTCAACCTATAACGCATAGTACACAACCTTCGGGCTCTTTTCTTCTTGCATTGGTGGATCAGACTAGAGTTTAGGTATATCAATTCCCCACCAACGGTTGGTCTAGTGGTTAAAAGGGGTCTTAGGGATCCAAGAAGTTATGAGTTTAATCCATAGTGACTACCAACCTAGGAAATCATAATCTAACTCTTATAAGATTCCTTAACATCCAAATGTTGTAGAGTCAGGCGCTATGTCTTATGAAAATAGTCGAGGTGTGTATGGCCCCGACACTCGATATAAACAAACATTATAAATAGATTAATTATAAAAAAAAAGCGAAAAATCCCGCCCAATCTTGATATTATCCTTGAAGTGAAATTCAGGGTAGCAATCTAAGGGATTTCCAATACGTATTGTGAATTCTTGACCTAGCCATTAAATTATGGCCTCAAGATTAAAAATCGTGAACCCCCAAAGCTAACAAATGAACCAAATGTATTTCCAAAGTTGGGCGCCCAAGCTGCCTTTCATTAGTAGTAGTGGGGACACATGAAAAATAGGTGAATTCTAGCATCATCTAATAACATATACGATTAGCTACCATGTCCGCTCTAACAATGATGGGAAAATAGACAAAAATACCTCAGACCCAATTTATCATTTTATCTTGCTGACATAATAAATTGGCCTGCCTAAACTCAAGAAGGAACCCCAAATCTCATTCAACCACATAAGTCTCCATCTTTTGTTGTGCTTAGAGCAAATGAAACTTTAGGTCATCATAAGCCTAGGCACCCTCACTAGGTGCTCATCAATGCAAGAGGTGCTCCTCTTGAACAATAACAGCTACAATCAGAGCTCTAAAGTAGTGTCTAAAAAAAGGATGAAATTGCCTTATTTATTTAGATGGTCCACGACTTCCAATATTCTATTGTTATTCTTAAATTCAGACCAATCTTTGATAGTTTTCCATCAATCAAAGCCATATTCGTATCTTTTTCAAAAAATCAATCATTGTTTACCCTCAGAATTGACTAAGCTTTTAAAGCTTCCTAGCCTCCTCAAGGCAATTAAATCGCCATGCTCTTGATACATTGGATCACTAGCCTACAAAATATGTGATAGCACTACACCTCCCTTGCTTTCCTTGAGCACTTCTCCTCAAGTGCAAACTCTTGCATACCACTAGTTCAACCCTCACATTTGGAACTTCATAGACTTCAATCCCTTCTATGAGGATCATGATATTTATCCCCATCCTGAAGAACTTTTGTATCCCACTCTAAAAGGAGCTTAATGCCCTTTGCATCCCCTCAAAATCCAACTCTAGCTTATCTTCCATCCTGAATTTCCATTTCCACCACACCCACATCTCCTTGAAATTAAGATTGGTTTTTTTACTTTCCAAGCTCTCAAAAGGTTGATGCTTTGGTTATCTTTTTGTCGGGCATTTCTTTGGACGATTTGGAATGAAAGGAATTCGCGTATTTTTCAAAATTTCGGCAGAACGAGTGATTACATATTGGAGTTAACTCTTACATCTATGTATTTTTGGTGCAAAGATAAGGCACATTTATCTAGTTTTAGTCTTTCTTACTGGATGCTATTCTTGTAAGCCAATAAGGCACTGGGTTTATCCCTATTTCATCTTTTCAATGAAATTGTTTCTTCTACAAAAAGGCTTGGACTCCTTTCACATTTTTCTCTCTAACCAACCTTCCACATATCTCCCACTGGGCTTTGATGACTACTCCCAGATAACTTTCAACCAAGCACCATAACCCAATTGCAACTATCTACCTATAACAGTAACAGCCAAGCTATCCAAAAAAAAAAACAGTAACAGCCAAGCCAATGAAACCTTTACAAATCCCCAATTTTCTTGACCTCTAATATACAACCCTTCTGGCAGCCTTTCTTTTATGCCCTTCGTTTCCTTCTTAGGTAAATCTAACCAGCCACCTTCCTCTACTAGATAAGTTTTTCAGGCCTTTTATTCAGATTGACTATTGCAAAACAACCAAATCGTGCATGAATTTTATAATCATACATGACACTAACGCCAAATATTTTATTTCCTGGGAGTTAAAAGAAAAACTAGAAATAACATTAAATATGTTCTTAAGAAAGGGGAGAGTTTTGAACTTCAGGCAACATAATGGAAAGATAAGAGATTGTGCTTACCCACCCTCGTGCCTGGGGAATATTGTTCTCTGTATAATATAGAGCTGATTCCATGGATCGAAGAATTGAAGGCGTTTCTCTCTGGGTATTTAAACCAAAACCAGCATCAGGATCTTTACTTGGATTGGTCTCAAATCCACATCCTATGGCACAAGACCTCCTTCCCTACGTAGAACAATTATCTATAAGAGTTAAGATTTATTTTGATTTTTATTTTGCAAAAAAAAAAGGAAAATTAGGATATTACAAGAAATCAAGCTCAACAAGAATATTGTTAGATAGTCACCCTGAGCTTCATACAATGAATTTTAGTATCTTAACAGAAGAAAGATGGAAAAAAAAAAAGTTATGCATGATATAGACAAATTCAACCGGTATGGGTTGGCCTAGTGGTCTAGAGGGCCTTGGAGAACTAAGAAGTTATGAATTCAATTCATGATGGCTAACTACCTTTGAATTAATTCTTGAAAACCAAATATGGTAGGATCAACTGGTTGTCCCGTAAGAATAGTCAAAGTGCACGTAAGATGGCCCGGACACTCACAGATATAAAAAGTACATAGAAAAATTTACCTCCCCTTTTCATGAGGTTTTCAAACATAATGAACGAATAAACTGAAGATGAACAAATAACTTTTTGGGCGTTTTAAAATATCTAAGAAAGTTATTTAAAAGTATCCTCGTATTTGTCCTTGAAAATCCATCATTTCTCGACGATCGACGATCACGTGTGCTAAAGGAGTGCATGCTACCTAATGTTACCAGTCTTCCTTGAGAAGCGAGAGCCTTCAAGAAGATGAATTAAGCGATTCACACAATGCCTATAGCCAAACATCATAGGAGACTGACAATGTTTATGAAAGGCATTCCAACCCAAAGAGACAAAATGGCAATGAATGTGGTTTGAGCTTACACTGTCCTTGCAACTAACACAGAAGAGACAGGACAAGGATATGAAAGGATCGGTCGAATGAATTCGTTTTAATTTTATTCAGAGACATGAACTCATGGAAGAATTTGACCTATTAAGGACTTTTCCCTTACCCTTTTAGGTTTGCACATTCAAGGTCAATCCTGCCAAGCATCAGGACACGAAACTATCTTGTCACTAACTAACATCTAAGCTCCTAATGGGAAAAACCAAAATTTGAACTATCTCTCCACGAATGACAAAACAAAGATGTACGTCGAAAATTGAACATGGAATGGAAAATTTACATATTAAATGAACCATCATCGAGTGGCCTAAGGGTCAAAAAATCTTTAGGGAACTAAGAAGTGAAGGGTTCAATCCTGAATCTATGGTGGCCAACTACAAATATTGTAGTGACACAATTCAATCTAATATTTAAATTAGAACTGGGAAACATGGATGTGAAATATTCTCGTACCCACTCCCTTACTCATTTCCCCACTTAAACAGGAATTCACGGTCCATTAGAGGCAAATAGCCGCGACACTGTCGGTAAAATGAACATCTCTAATTATAATTAAACACGAGTACATAGAACATTGCATAACGCAATCAACAACCCGAAAAAGGAAACAAACCTCATCAGAACCAGAAACCAATATGGGATCCTTTTGAAAATCCCTAGAATACGTCACAGCATCTTCTTTCTCCAACCACTCCTCACAAACCCCCAATTCCGAAACCGGATCGGCGTCGAACGACAGGGAATCAAAATCATCAACACCGGCGATCAGGCCACGGGAAGGCGGGGATCGGTAGAACAAGTCGGCCCAGGAATCGACCATGGCTACATTCTTGGCAACATCGAGCCGAGCCAGAAAGAGAATCTCTGCTACGACGACGAGAGCGATGAACAGAGGCATCGCGTTTGAGCATTTCTTCTTGGGTGGAATCGGAGCCACACTCGAGACCGGCAGCGACTCCTCTGCGGTGGTGGCCCATGATCTGGACCCTCCTCTTGGATTAGCGAAAATGCCCATCAATCCAATTTCCCTTGAAATTCGTAATTTGAGGATTTTGAGAAGAAATTGCTTTTATTATCTGGTTTTCAACGCCCCGGCCAGAAATCTCGAAGATCGTTACGTATAACCTGTGTTATTTTAGCCGTAATTTTCAGCTCCAGTGTTTGGATGGGGAGAAGGAGAGGACGGAAGGTGAAGAATTGAGATTTGTTTGGTAGTAATTCAATCAAATATTACCGTCAAAATTTTCATTTTTTTTAATTATATATCGGGAAAGTACAAATATCAGTTTTTGTTGAACTACTTTATAATCGAACACTAAAATTATTATGTCATTAACTATTTAGTTCTCCTATTATTTGAGAACTTTAATTTCTTTTAAGTACACGTTTGTTTGTCCTCTGCAATTTATACTTATTAATATCAACATATATATTTTTGACGTATTTATAATTGTTTTTTAAATTTGACTATTTTTTATAAGTTTTCTTAATTTTCTTGATAACTCAAAATTTTGAGTTCGTTAAACTCAACCGTTTTGAATTTTATGTATTAAAATAACTCAATCTAACATAATTGATATAGTTTTAGATTGGGTTGTATTATGTTACTTCCTATAAAGTTAGTTCACATCTTATAAATTTGTAAAAATAAATGAAGAAAATTATATAGTAATATATTCAGATTCAAGACACATAAAATTAATATGTTTCCTACCAAGTTGCTAAAAACATAATTAGTTAATTATGTGCATATATAATCCTCTTTAATATTGTTTATAGTTCGAGTTGGATTAGGTTGAATAAACACAAAAATTTAGTAAACTGAAAACAAAAAATCAATTTAAATAAAACTATAAAACTCGACACAATCCTTACAATTTGGGTTATGTAATCTAAGTCTTATACCACTTCTTAGAAAGATTAGTAGTTGGAAAAACTAATGTTAAGAAAAGATAATTAGAATGAAGTGATATAAATTATCATAAAGTGATTTAGTGAACAAAAAATGTCTCAAAATATATAAGTTGATGAGTTCAACTCATAATAATCACTTATATAAATTAATTTTATACGAGTTTCAACCTGAATCAGATAGGAAACATTAATATTTAGGTGATGACCTAAATTTTTATCAAAAATCAAATTAAACCCAACAAAACCCAGTTATGTGGCCCCGGATTCATCTTCACCAAGAACGCAATCCTCCATCACCACCTGCCTATGGAGAACACGCCGGTGACCACAATCCATAAATCTCTCATCCGTCAACACTTCCGGTGATTCATAGAACTCAAGAATCCAATTGGGTTCAACATTCCGGGTAATGTTCGCCATAAACCCTACTTCCCTTTTCTTCCCTTCCAATCCCGCCGCCGCTCGTCAACAATCCATCTCTCTCTTCCCCTCCCTCCGCCGCTGTCCGGCCGCTTCCGGCGACGCCTCGGCGGGCCCGTCATTTTCCCGGCTGTTCGCCGCCTCCGACGCGACCGGCGGCTTCCGACTCGGACAGGAGTACGATGGCGGCGCTTTTGACGGAGCAGGGAAGTCTGGTAGCGGAAATGGCAGCGTCAAAGTGAGCGCTATGGAGAAGAAATGGTCGCGGGATAGAGAGAGTTACTTGGTCGATGATGGCGATGTTCTTCCTCTTCCGATGACTTATCCGGGTTCTTCCCCTGTCTCGCCGGAGGAGATCGACCGCCGGCTTCGGTGCGATCCCCAAGTCGAGGTCTGCAATTCGCTTCGTAGCTTTTGACATGGTTCTTCTGTTTTTGTAGTATAGATTTTTTGCTTCTGGTGCTTTTTCTTTTACATAATTGTAACAGTTAAACCATTGATAAACATCACGAGTTAGGGGTTGGTTAAGAAAAATATTGGGGGAACTAGAAGGTTATGTGTTTAATCATGGTCAGTCGGTGACCATCCATCTACTAATTAATTTCCTACTAGTTTCTTGACATCCAAATGTTATAAGGTCAAACGATGATATGTCTGGTATTAGAGAATATGGTTTTCCGCCTCAAAATCAATTGGCAATGAGGAGAGTAACCCATATCTCTTATAAATGCTTGTAGGACTCCCCACTTTTTTAATATTGGACATTTTGTGAGATCCTAACATCTGAAAATCCCACACCTCCCAATCGGTTAATTGATAATATTACTTACTAGGTGGTTTCGTGGTGTAAATGTCACCGATTTTTTGTGATTATAATTATGATTCTATTCTTACTAGTCAATATGCAATTTGATATTGTTTCTTATCGAAAAAAAGATTGGATAATCACGGATATAATCAATGACTTTTGGGTTTTATCATCTTAAATTTAGGCTGCATTGTTGGGTTTTAATCCTCTTGTTCCAACCTCACAGGTTTACCTGGTTATGGCAATTTTGGAGTGTTAGATTTGAAGCTATTTTTGTTAATTGTAGGATTGTAAAGAAGTGGTGTATGAATGGACTGGCAAGTGTCGCAGTTGCCAGGGGTCTGGCTATGTTAGCTATTACAACAAAAGGGGAAGAGAGACCACTTGCAAATGTATACCTTGCCTCGGAGTTGGTATTCTTCTTCTTTCAGTTCTATTTTTCCATTACCACGTTGAAAGATGGAATTGAAATTATTCAAATTCTACTTTTGATAATGAACGACCTAATTATAAAAGGAAAGGATACTACCTAGTCATAAAAGAAAAAGATAAAAAATAATATTTAATCTAATCTTAAAAAGAATAAATAATTAAAAAGAAAAAAATACTACTTGTGAAACTACTCATTCGATGTCTCCGGTACCTGACCTAGGGACGGGCGTGGTTACCTTGTTTCAAAAAAAAAAGATAAAAATACTAAAATAAACATAAACCAACCGAAACGAACACATAAGGTTAATAATAGGGTATAGCAATGGATGTTATGTTATCAAGGTTTTAGCTACAATCTACATATCATGAGAGGGCAACACTTGGCGTTCACAATGTAATAACATTATCATGCTAATACCCTTATTGAGTTCAACAACACGTGGGGTGGGGGATTCGATCCCCTGACCTCATCATCGAGGGTATACGTCTTAAATAGTTAAGCTATGCTTAGGTTGATGTTAATATTCTTGTATTGATTTTTTTTTCCAACTAATACTAATAGTTCTCACTTGCAATCTTCATTGATGTGCTTTTGGCAATGGCAAATATGAGCATGTTGGTAGGAGTCCAAATGAATATCCTAGGAATTTATGTTCATCATTTGAAGTTCTTTTGAAGAATGAGCAATAGTCCTTGCCTTTAATCTTCAATCTTCACATTTGATAATTTGGTATCAGTAGCTTAATTATTCTGCTTTCATCTAGATCAGGGATTTGATCATTCTGGATTCATATGTACCTCAGATATATACATAATATATCCTTGAGTGTCTAGGCCAGCTTAGTATACCTCGACTATTTTACCAGACAAATCGCATGACTCTAATGTCAAAGAAACCAACTCATAAGAAATTAGTTCCTTAGGAGATGACCTTCAAATATTGAACTTATAACCTTCTGGTTTCTCAAGACCCTCTTGACCATTGGGTCAAACCACAATACGAGTAACTTCGATTAAAAAGGATGCTTCTTCCCCAACCAAAGCTCTTTCGCTTTTCGAATGAAATATTCATGGCTACAAAAAAACATTTGCCTCTTAACGGAAATGTTGGAGACACTGACAGCTCCAACAATTTTTCATTGTATGCCGATTCCTGCTTTGCATTTCATCACATCTTCTCCAATGTAGTTTCTCCATTTTT
The DNA here is from genome assembly GCA_037832685.1 of Sicyos baderoa. NCBI lineage: Eukaryota > Viridiplantae > Streptophyta > Magnoliopsida > Cucurbitales > Cucurbitaceae > Sicyos > Sicyos baderoa. The sequence goes on from JBBMEF010000022.1 coordinate 7,996,518, forward strand.
TTCAAATCAACATTTTGTCAATATTGTGGTGCAACTTTGAGAACATGGTGAGACTTGGGCTTTGATGGTGTGTTCCCCTCAAGGTCCTAGGTTCGAGACTCACCTGTGACATTAATTTGTAGACACCTTTCGTGCCTCTATTCCTTGGATGTCTCCCGGTGCCTGGCCTAGAGACGGGTGTGGTTACCCTTGTTTCAAATAAAAAAAAATTTGAGAACATGATGGCTGCTTTTCAAACCAAAATCTAAGTTCAAATTTGCCTTTCTGCTTGTTTGCAATTGTGCAGGGTATGTGCAGAAGATTACGGCTCGAAAGGACATCGAACTAATGGAGGATTTGGATAATGGAAAACCATTGTGATGGTGATTCGATGCATTAATTTACTCTCTTTTGGAAAATTGTGTATCTCATTAACTTCACCCTTGAAGGGTTGCAATTTTTCCCATAGAAGTTTTAATTTAGATCAGGCTCTGTATTTGATGACAAACAACATAAACAATGGAGAGAGTACTGCAAATTTGGCAGTGAGTTTAAGCTTCAATCTTGCATATCCTTTGGATTAAGTCATGATTCCATGTTACCAGTTTGCAAATAGTTTGTTTGAGATACTATTTTCCTTATATTCTCCCAGGGGTGCAGCAGTTGGTTAAAGACTTGGGCTTTGAAGGTGTGCTCTCGCCTCCCCTCAAGGCCCGAGGTTCGAGACTCAATATGACATTAATTTGTAAACATCTATTGTGTCTCTAATCCTTCGATGTCTCTCAGTGTCTGGCCTAGGGATGGACGTGGTTGCCCTTGTTTCAAAAAATGATACTATTTTCCTTATAATTTTGTACTAGAAACTCAAAGTTACACTATTTTAACTTTACAATAAGAACTCCTTCAGTTTTTTCTGTGATGATATTATTTCTGGCATCTTGAATGGAACAGGGTCTTTACCTTTTAGAGATTCAAGATTATTTTTTAATACTAAACCAATCAACTCATGATTATTCCTTTCAATAATTAAAAAATTAATAATTATAGCATAGAGATTCAACTCCCAGAGAAGGCTTATTGTCAACTATGTTTTGGTTGATTTTTTTTAAAAAATAGTTTTTTAAAGTTATTTAAAACTGTAATGGAATAGCAAGTAACTATTAATAATGGAATAATATGAAACTATTATGTCACTACCAGTTTGGCAAGTTTTGTTTTGATTCTTTTAATTTTTAAATGTTTTATTTTTGTTTGAGTTCTGTAAATTTATGAATGAGGCATAACTATATAAAACATTGTGAATTATGTTTTCAACTTGCGGGGATAGCTCAGTTGGGAGAGCGTCAGACTGAAGATCTGAAGGTCGCGTGTTCGATCCACGCTCACCGCATTTTTTTGACAATTAATGTATAAGGTGATGAGTTCAATTCATGATAAAAAAAAAAGTAGAAAACCAGAAATCAATTGCACATCAATTTTGTCTCATCTTATGCATGGCGAGGTGTTAAAGATATTATAAGATTAGATAGTATACTCGTTCCTACACAAAAAAAGAAAGAAAGTATATTCCTTCAAAATAGTTGAGGTGTATAAATTCAACCCAAACTCATAAATAGTACTAAAAAAGGGTAAACATACCATTTTAGTCCCTGAACTATATGCAAGTTTCATTTTGGTCTTTAAACTTTCAAAAGAACTATTTCTTTTATTCTATTTTGGCCCCTAAACTTTCAAAAATCCAATTTTGATCATTGAACTTTCTAAAAAGTTTAAAAGCAGTCCTTGAGTTAGAAAAAAAATCTTAATCTCAAATTCTTTGTAAAATTGTGTTTTTTATTTAATAGGATTTTAAACATTCGCCAACAAAAGCAGAGCTAAATACTGTAAATTTAAAAATAAAAAATATATTAGGCATTTGATAGATAATAAAGTGAGATATATAACTATTTAAATAAGTCTTAAATAGTGGATTGACGATAGAAAGTGGAGAATGAGAATTTATGTCAAAAAAGGAATTGATGTGGTCCGTGAGATTGTTTAAATCCCACCACTGCAGGCTATCTCTATTGCCAAACATCCTATGCTTGCATGATACCTCATCAATTACAGAGAGTTTGAGGGGTGGAAATAGTTGAGAAAGAAAATAAAATGATAATAAATTTATTTTTTTATTATTATTTGGACGCCTCATCCCTTTTAATCGAGATTAAGATTTTTTTTCTAATTCAAGGACCACTTTTAAACTTTTTATAAAGTTCAAGATCAAAATTGAACTTTTGAAAGTTTAGAAACCAAAACAGAACAAAAACAATAGTTTATGAATTAAAATTGGACTTTTAAAAGTGCAGAAACCAAAATAGAATTTGCATAAAAGTTCAGGTACCAAAATGATATTTTTCAAAAAAAAAAAAAAAAAAAAAAAAACTCATAAATATTAAAAAAAATAAAATAAAATTGAAACACCTTTAAAAAGAACTGATAATAAAACGTAGTCCAGGGATATATTCGGTAATTGCGCATTGACAGCAAAATCCTGCTCGACGGCAGTATAATAAACCCGCCGCCGCTTTTTGGCGCCAAAACCTGGAATTTGAACCGATGCCGATTGCTGCTCCGTCGCCGGCAGAATCTTCCTACATTTCCAGATCGTGAAGTTCAATCTCAGCTTCGCTCAGTTGAGCGAACTGATTGAGGTTCTTTTTCATGGAAGAAGAAGACGAAGATGAGATTGTTCCAGCCTCTGATATTAGCGATTCAGGCGAAGATTACACCGACATAAATGATGAAGCCTTTGAATATGGGGACGTGGACGAAGAAGAGGATGATCAATCTTCAAGCATTTCTCCTTTATCCGATGAGGATCTGAAATCAAAGAACGTTGATGCACTTTTGAGGTATGTATGTTTAGCTACGCGATTCACAACATAGCTCGGCTTGTTAGAAACCTAGGGCGTTTTCTCTTTCTCTCATTCGAACTGGTGATTGTTAGTTAATGATGATGCTAAAGGTATATTAGGGTTTGGAGTAAACTTAAGAATTCGACCTACTCCTTGACATCTAAATGTTGTAGGGTCAGATGGTATGTCCCGTGACATTAGTCGAGGTGCACAACAGCTGGCCCGGACAGTCACGGATATTAAAAAAAAAAAATCGGCCTAGATGCCAATTTAGTCTCTGAGTCTCAGGGAGGCTCTAATTGTGTACTAGATTGGCTTGTGAGAAGAAGAGGAAGAGAAAAGAACTCGGGATTTTTGCTCTTGGAAGCTGGTTGTTTTGTTTCTACATGCATATAGTGGTTTATTATGATATTACCCAATGTCTATTTTCTTTGGTTGCTGTAATACTTTCTTCTGCATTCTGAAATTTGGATGATTTGGATTTTTTTTTTGATATCCGTAATTGTCTTGGCCAGCTTTCGCGCACCTTGACTAATATCACGAGATATACTGCCTGACCTACAACATTTAGATGCCAAGGCAACCCGTAGTAAATTAATTCCTAGGTAGATGACCACATTGGATTGAACCCATCATCTTATGTACCCCAAGGTCCTCTTTGACCAATTGAGCCATTCCATGATGGTTGGATGATTAGGAGATTAATGATTCTAAATATTGAACTTCTAACTAATTTCCCACAACTGTCTTAAAATTGGATGTATCAAGTTATATGGGTTTTTTCATATTATCTCATTGTATAAAAGGCTCAAAACCTGGTCGAAGAACTCTATAAAACTTTCATAAATGTGATAAAGATGTTTTCGTTTCTCATAAAAAGGAAGTTATTTGGGTTTTTGGTTCTATTAGATCTGGCAATACAGCTCCTCTAATGATACTTCATATGCTTGAAGTAGATGAAAACTTAAACAATGAAATGTTTGGGGACTTGAGTTATTCAAGATATAATATGATACATACAGCATGAATGAGGCTCTTTCTAATAACTTTTACGGGTTCGGTACTGCACTTGTATTGTTATTTTTTCACTGGTTACGGTTCTTGGACACTGGCAACTCATATCTCCAAGTGATTTTTTTTCTTCTTCTTTTTTCCCCCATTTTGAACTTCTATTAATTTGAAAATTACAAATTCATTCATGTGATCATATTCTACCAGAGGTAACCTGGTCGTGAGTAGACAATCCCTGCTCCCAAGAGTTCTCTCAGTGGAAGAAGGCGCAGCAGTCTGTAGAAAACCTTTTAAACCTCCATGCTCAAGCGGCTATGATGAACGGAACAACCAGCTTGCACGTCGGCTGTCGGCACGGAAACGATTTGTCCCATGGGGTTCTTCAAAACCAGTGTCATCTGTAATTTCCAATAATTTATTTCTACCAAAAACTGATGAGAAAGATGTAGTGGAGGAAAATGTGACTCTACCACCTGAGATTGATCCTTTGGTCTTGTGGCAACCTGAAGACTCTGAGCTCAATGTCACTGATTTAGCATCAATCACAGTAGATCCATTGCTAGTTCGTTTCCTTCGTCCTCATCAAAGGTATCATTTCTGATTTATTTTACGGTATGTTTGAAACTCACCTATGACATACTCCTTCGATGTCTCCGACTCTCCGGTGTCTGGCCTAGGGACGGGCGTGGTTACCTTGTTTCATAAAAAAAAAAAAGTTTGAAAAAATGGTCCTAATCAAAAGTGTAATAAATCAGTATCACAACCAGAACACAGTTCTAGTTGGGCAGGACAACGTGGCCCTAGAGTTTGATTCGCATTCTTATTTATTTAGCAGCTATATATGACTCAGGTCCCATCTTCCTCAATGCAGTTCAGACTTTTATCACGTAAAGCAATCATAGCAGTAACATAGGGGAAAAAGGATTGAATCTAAAAAATTATTTGAAATGTATCCTGCAGTTTTATTGGCTGTAATTGACGAGATCGACGTATCTAACTTTTTTTTGCAGAGAAGGCGTGCAGTTCATGTTTGAATGTGTTTCAGGGCTACATAAGGGAACAGACATATTTGGGTGCATTCTAGCAGATGACATGGGGTTTGTCTTCCTCTTTCTCAAACATTTAAATGATCTAAACACACAAACACGAGCACTGTACTTATCTGCATTGTTTTCGCTCACATCTGTAAAGGTTTATCGGTAATCATCCTGCAGTTTGGGAAAGACATTGCAGTCGATCACCTTACTTTATACCCTTCTTTGTCAAGGGTTCGATGGAAAGCCAATGGTTAAAAAGGCTATCATTGTTACACCCACCAGTCTCGTTAGTAATTGGGAGGCTGAAATTAAGAAGTGGGTTGGAGAAAGGATTCACCTTATTGCTCTCTGTGAGAGTTCCAGAGAGGATGTTGTCTCTAGCATTGCCAGCTTTGTACATCCCAAGAGTACTTCACAGGTACATTTATGTGTTTATTCTGAGAATATATATATACAAACAATATTTTAGCTGGAATCGTTAAGATGAATTACTATTTCATACTTTCGTAGGTGCTGATTATTTCATATGAGACATTTCGTATGCATTCATCGAAGTTCAGCCAAAGTGAATCATGTGATTTACTCATATGTGATGAGGCTCACCGATTGAAGAATGATCAGACTTTGACAAATCGGGTATAACATGTGTGCTCTTGTTTTTCTATTCCAATTCTTTTTTATTTGGACTTGTTTCTATATCTCCTTTTCAGGCATTGGCTTCTTTGTCGTGCATGCGTAGGATTTTGTTATCAGGAACTCCAATGCAGGTATTTTTATTTCTTTCCAAAAAAATTAAGAAACCAATTTCCCAGTGTAGGCAATGCTCATTTTCCTCAAATCCTTTTGAATTTTTAACTTCATGTACTGTTCTACCTCTAAGTCGACTTTAAGCTTCTATTTCATTTTAAAAAAATATGCCTTTCTTTTACTCATGTACTCCTGCAGAATGATCTAGAAGAGTTCTTTGCCATGGTTAACTTTACCAATCCAGGAATCTTGGGCGATCTTACATATTTCCGTCGATATTATGAGGTAAGCCTAATTTTCTTTTTTTAATCTCTCTGGGGGTACTTTCGTTGAAGTGAGGAAAAGAATAATTGTGTCAATCAAGTGCGTGCACTTGTTGCACGTAAGCTGGTCGGTATGATTAAAAAAAAGGTCATTTGTGAACTTGAAGAATGGAAGATGTGAAAAGTTCACTTTAACGGGAGAAATGACAAATTTTGCTGAGACAATTCTTACGAGTTCAATGTTGAAATATCTTCTTGGAATCGAGGTGTTCTTGATGTTTTATCTCTTGCTTGAAGTTGATAATTTTCTAAGGATAGCTGAGGGGAAAAGAAGAAGAAAAAAAAATCAGACCCTTTGTCGAGCTTGTATTCTTGAGCTATATCCTCTTTTCACGTATCAATGAAAAGTTTTTGTTTCTTGTTAAAAAAGATGACAATTTTCTATGGTGAAACCTTACACTGACATCTTGTGAAGGCACCAATTATTTGTGGAAGAGAACCTACTGCTACCGAGGAAGAGAAAATGCTAGGTGCTCAACGCTCTACTGAACTAAGCGAAAAAGTTAATCAGGTAATCTACTTTGTTAGGTGACCTGTAGGTAATCTAAGCAACTAGGTTTACATTTACTTGCTCTCTTGACTTTTACACACTTTGTGCTGACTTAATGGGATTTCAAAATATGCTTGGCAGTTTATACTACGGAGGACTAATGCGCTTTTATCAAATCACTTGCCACCAAAGGTACGTTACAGTAATATCTATAACCAAAGTGAATCATGACATTGCTTCTCTTATCCTTTTCTTTTAATGTATAACTTGCTTCTACTTTTTACTGCAGATAGTTGAAGTCGTTTGCTGCAAGTTGACTCCTCTCCAAGCAGACCTATATAATCATTTCGTACAGTCGAAAAATGTCAGCTCACTAGCTAGTGCCTGCTAGTTTATTGATTTGTCGTAGTTATTCTTCCTGGTTGTTGCGTCTAACTAAACCAGGGTTATATTTTGTGACCACAATACAGGTTAAGCGAGCAATTACTGAAGAACTAAAGCAATCTAAGATTTTGGCCTATATAACTGCACTTAAGAAACTTTGTAATCATCCAAAGGTACGATTTACTTTAGTTCTGAGAGAGATTTTTTTTATCATTTAGTCTATGGTACACGGTAGAACTATCCGTTTGTTGGTTAATTAGATAATGATCCAGTTCATGTCTCTTGAGAGTTTCAACCTTTTCATTCTCAAGATTGAGGATGTGGTTGAGCAAATTAAACTTGTACATTGTCATCGGTTTTCACATCATAACTTATTTACTTGGATATATTTTGGATCGAGAGTATCTTATCCAATCTCCTCTCTTCAGCTTCCATTATTTCATTATAAAACAAAAATAATTGTCAACCTCAGTGGAAGATCTCTTCGTGCAGCTCATTTACGATACTATAAAAGGTGGGAGTCCAGGAGCTTCAGAATTAGAGAGCTGTATTCGTTTTTTCCCTCCAGAGATGTTCTCTGGGAGGTAAGCATTGTTTTTTTTTTTTTTTTGATAGGAAACAGAAACTTTAATGAAGGGTTACAAAAAAGGAGAAATACATCATAGTTACAAAATCATAGTTACATAAGCATTGTTTCTCTATCTCTCTCTCCACCGTATGTATAGAAACATATTAAATGTTGACTTAGGCTTGAAAGTATTATCACTTACTGAGTAATTTCTAATTTTGTTAGATCTGGTGCCTGGACTGGTGGAGATGGGGCTTGGGTTGAGTTGTCAGGGAAAATGCATGTTCTAGCTAGGTTACTAGCCCATCTACGCCAGAGGACTGACGACCGCATTGTCCTTGTCTCAAACTACACTCAAGTAATTTCAGATCCTTCGCTGACATTTTTAGAATAAAAATCTATTCCCTCCATCCCCACCCCAGCAAATAATTTCTTTCACATTTTTCTAGTGTTGTTTAATTGTATATTGCATTCACAAAGCCAGCTAAATTCATCTTTTAATTGCTTAAGGTGTCAAATATTCACTTCATATTATCTGATAAGATCAAGTTTCTGTCTTTATGAAGAATAACTATTTGCTATTTCTTACTCAAGATGAGACTTATTTTTCTTTAGTAATCTTTATAGTGTGATTTAGCAGTTAGTTAAATTATCTTCCCATCAATAAGAATAAATTCCATTCTTAGAGGCTAACGTAACTTTCATGTTCTAGACGCTAGATTTGTTTGCGCAACTGTGTCGTGAAAGGAGATACCCATATTTAAGGCTTGATGGAACCACATCAATCAGTAAAAGACAGAAGTTGGTCAACCGTTTTAATGACATGTCAAAGGTATCCAGCCTTTAGAAGATCTGCTTTGGTTTTACTTTTCTATCGCTTATAGCGTATACTGTGCGGGTGAATTGCTTTCTACTAATAAAACTTCCAATGAAATTTACATCAATGACTTTGCAGGATGAGTTTGTTTTTCTTTTAAGCAGCAAGGCTGGTGGATGTGGTCTAAATTTGATTGGTGGAAATCGGTTAGTTTTGTTTGATCCTGACTGGAACCCTGCAACTGATAAGCAAGTAATTACCTACCTCTTACTTAATTGAAGACCATTTTTTAAGGTCTCCCTTTTTTTGGATAGGAAACGAGATCATATACTATTTAAAATGTTGGAGTTAACTCCTGACACCAATAGCTGAATTACATGAATAGATTCCAATTAGAAATAAAATAAGATAAACTATATGAGAAATGAATGTACTTATCTTTACACCAGTTGTAACAATTGCCTCTAAAATGTTATTGAAAGACCTAGAAGTGTCTCTGAAAATGCGGCTATTCCTTTCTCCCCAAATAAGGTCTCCCTCTTTTAGTGTGCTTCTTTTACCCAATGAAAGTTTAGATTATCATAAAAAATGTTACCTACCTCGATGTCTCCCAGTGTCTGGCCTAGGGACGGGCGTGGTTACCCTTGTTTAAAAAAAAATGATACCTACCTCGAACCCCTGGTTTGGACTGGTTAAGTTCTAGAATATGAATATGCTGTCTGCCTTCTGATGTTTTTCTTGTTTTCATCTGTCTTACCATACATGAATAGGCTGCTGCAAGAGTGTGGAGAGATGGACAAAAGAAGAGAGTATTCATTTACAGATTTTTAAGCACCGGAACAATCGAAGAAAAGGTTCGAGTACATTGCCAATCAGGCTAAAATGATCGTCAATCTCACGTTCATTTTATACGACATAAGTTGCCAATACTGTTAGAAACCCTTGCTTATATATCCCTGTACTGTATAGGTGTACCAGCGACAAATGTCAAAAGAAGGGTTACAAAAAGTTATCCAGCAGGAGATGACAGATAATCATAGCGCCCAGGTTAATAGTTTTCTGATGTTGATTAGTAAAAATCGATTACAACATTAAATTAAATTTCAAATTTGCAGCGATCTTCTTTGAATGTCCCTTGTCTCCCTTCATTTCAGGTAAACTTCCTTTCGTCTGAAGATCTACGTGATCTATTCTCATTTCATGATAACATCAGGTAATTAATAATTTAATACTACTCTGATTTAGTTGCTCAAGATGTGACTTTATGTTAGTTCCTCATTTTCAATATAAACCATTAAACCTTGCACGCCAATTGTCTGTATGCAGAAACCTACGTGGATGACATAATGCATAGCTTAAGGCACATCCTTGCCAAGAGTTTTTAGGGTTCAAATACCCACCTGAAACTATAAAAAAAAAAAACAAAAGAAAATTTTAGTGTAGCGTGCTCGTTTCAATGCTATTTTTTTAACCATCATAGAGTGACTCAATTGGTCAAAGCCTTGAGGTGCGCATAAGGTGATTGGTTCAATCCATGGTATCCTTTTTAAGAATTAATTTCCTACGGGTTTTCTTGGTATCCAAATGTTGTAGGGTCAGACAGTATGTCCCGTGACATTAGTCGAGGTGTGCGTAAGTTGGCTGGACAGTCACGGATATAAAAAAACAAAATATATTTATAATTTTTTCTGAAAAACCTACAAACATAATTCTTTCTTCCACTGAATGCATTAGAAAGTAATCACCAACAAACACACACAAATCAAAGGGACATAATTCTTCCTGGGAAGAATAACCGACACATACAAACATAACCGCATGGTGAATATTGTCATTTTGTTGGATACCCAGGTCTGAAATCCATGAAAAGATGAACTGCACTCGGTGCCAAAATTGTAATGGTAGGCCCGAGGACATGGACGGAGGCCTGTCCATGAGCAGGACTTGTCAGTCTGACCAAGTAACTTCTGACATTGGCGGATTTGCACAACTTGCTGGATGCTTGGACAAGTTGAAGAAATCAGAGCAACAGGTTGGTCACTTCTAATAGAGTTTCTCTTCTAGTTGCCTTATTCAATTCATTTCTGATTTTAAAAAATTTCAGGTGGGGTCTCCTCTAGAAGAAGATTTAGCCAACTGGGGGCACCATTTTGACTCTGTTACTGTACCAGATACCATTTTGCAAGCCTCTGCTGGTGATGAGGTTTGATCTTTAATATAGTTTATGATCAAAACCATTTTTCCTTTTATCAAGGCAAACACAACCGCATCATCAATATGTTAGAAATTAATTTACTAACAGTTTCGTTATTATTTGAAGTGCAGAGGTAAAAGTGTGTGATTTTGATTTTAACCATCATGGGGTAGTCCAATTGGTCATAGAGGGCTTTGGGTGCATAAGGTGTTGGGTTCAAATCCCATGGTGGCCACCTACCTAGAAATTAATTTCAAATTAATATCTACGGGTTTCCTTGGCATCCAAATGTTGTAGGGTCAGACGGTATGCCCCGTGACATTAGTCGAGGTGCGCTTGTGCACGCAAGCTAGCCCGGACAGTCACGGACATAAAAAAAAAAAGTGTATGATTTTGAAACCCAAGACTAAAAAAGTATTTCTGCTGTTTGTAGTTAGTCATACACTATGGGGGGGGGGGTGTTGTTTGTCGAATTTATAGAGGATTTAAAATGAGTATTTACTAACTACTCAAAAAACTACATCCAAACGAGTTTTTGTAACTATTCAAAATAACTCATTATTTTTACTACTAAAAATAAATCTTAATTTCTAACCACTTATTTCTAATCATTCATTTATAACTACTCAAAATAACTCTTCATTTCTAATTCCTCAAAATAACTCATTTTTTACCACTCATTTCTAACCATTTTTTTAATACTAAAAAATAACTATTCATTTTAAATCTACATCCAAACAAGCTATTGACTAGTTCCTCTACAAAAAAAAAATCATGTACAAACAAGTGTTTAGCTATAACTCTTCATTTTTAACTACTCAAAATAACTCCTCATCCAAACACCTCATTTTGGACTGATTTTAAGATATATTAAAAATGATAAATGTTGAACACTTCAAAGTACAGTGACTAAAATGAAACAAAGTCCTGAATTACCGGACTAAAATAATATTTTAATCTATATAGTATGAACCAGCTCAACAAGAATGAACCATTTTTTCATTTATCTTTTTTCTATCTCCTTTTAAGAGATGTAATCTCATGATTTACTTATCTTGCCTCAGGTTACATTTGTTTTCTCAAATCAAATTGATGGAAAACTTGTACCTGTTGAATCAAAAACTATCCCAAGGATGAAGGAAGCAGAAGGAAATGAGAAGAACTTCAAGTTGAAGCAAAACTCAAACCAAAAACTATTTTCAGCACCTCAACATAGAAAACCATTACAATCCATTACTTCTAGTGAAGATCCTAACAAAGGTCCATTAACTTTTTCTTCCAATGTCATTGAAAGGGAAACCATGAAGCCTGTTAGAACTTCACTTGAAGGTTCAATGCATGTAACAATGAAGCTCAAGCACTCTCTTGGAAGTTATTTACCACAGAAAAGAATGTTTGATGTTGTTGAACTTGACGATCTCGAGTAAAGTCTTGTTTCCCTTGATGCGAAAACCGAAGTCGAGAATAAACAATTATAAGTTCATACATCAATAAATAGAAAATGGTAAATTTGATCTGTTTTTTTCAGTGACTTGAAGTTTTCTGATCTGTTCTTTCTCACATACATTGATTGCTTATGCTGCAACTCCTTTGAGTTTATTATAATGCTCAAGAGTTGAATTTTGACTTGATGGAGCCATTATAGCATGGCTTAAAGATAGCAAATATTTGTTACGGGTTTCTTTGATATTAAAATATTATAAAATCAAGTGTTATGTCATGTAAACGTAGTTTAAGTGTGCGTAAAGATGAAACTTTGTTGTTGGCAAAATTGATAGTCAACATGCTCTAAACTTGGATCTACTTGAGGTTACAAATTCATTGAATTTCAATGACTTGGAAGGTAAGATATTGTAGAAATTATGCATGTTAGTTATTGAGTTTGAAAAATAAAAGTTTTTGTAAAGCCAAATGGTCCCTTCCTCAAGATTGGTTAAGGAGTCTGTAATCTAATTGTAAACCCAACATTAAACAAGAAAAAAAAAAAAAAAAAAAGGGTTGTTGACATCTTGTTTTAGATTCTTAATATTTTAATCTCAAGTGAACAAATGCCACCAGTTTGCAAAGAGGAATTGATATCCTCTAGACATTAAATATTTAGAGACAGCCAACAATTGATCTGCTCGATAAAAATTCACAAGGAAAAGAGTTTTTACTTATTCTTTATGGGTGCTTTCGGGGGCAGCGATTAGATTATTATCAATGGCGAATTATTATGATAAGATGTTATAATAACCTGTGTTTGATGTACAAATTATTATAATAAAAACTATGATAAATAGTATTTGTGGTGCATATTATATAACAAAAGATATTATAACGAGAGTTATTATAGTATGGTTGAAATGTTATAATTATAGTGGGATGAAAAGTTACAAGCTAACCCACCAATTATTATAATCATCGTCTCAAATACGGGTTAAGATTACTATAATCCAACCTAATCTACTCTTAAAGAGGGCCTAAACGCCACCTAAATATTTATAACTTTGGCAGCATCCAAGTTAAGAAAAGCCTTGATCTGACATAGTAAAATGAGCCTTCAACACAATTTCTTTATGATTGTGTGAAAGAAAAAGATGCAAAAGATTCTTAATTTAGACCACAAACAGACAAGTTTTGTTCACAAGATGGGAGACCAAAAGGGAGACATGGCCAATTAGACAAGTATTTAGCCATGAGGTTGGCACTACTTAGATCATGTCTTAAATAAAAAATGAAATAAACAAAGAAAAAAAAAGTCTCAAGCTATCAAGAATTGGGAATCCACCATCTGTCATTATTTGCAAAATCAAAAGAATTGGCTTTTAGATGTATGTGGATAAAACCATGTGATCAAGGTAGCCAAGGAAGAGCATGTGACAGTCAAAAGTCCACATGAAAAGTTGAACAAAAAAGATTCTTGATTGTCTACAAGCCCTAATGTAAATGCCAAACATCTAAAAGCTATGCAAATTTGAAACTTGATTGGTTAGTCATCTATTTAATTTATCACTATTTTTATTGTTGCAAACTAATAATTTTGAGCATATCTATAAGTACATATTGATTTTTTCACAGAACAAATCATCTAACCCTTTAACATTTGGTTGTCAAGAAAATTCGTAAAAAATCAATTTCTAGGTAGGCGATCCTTATAAATTGAATTCATTATTTTTTGGTTTTACAAGGTCAATTCATGATAGTTTAAGTTGAGTGTATTGATTGTAAAATTGAAATTTAACCCAAATGTATGATTACTTAGATTGGCTAAGAAGATCCTTAAGATAAATTTATAAAAACACACCATAGATATTTAATTTCAAGATAATGATACTTCTAACCTTCAATACAATACTGCCAACAAGAATAATAATTCAACTGATATAAGTGTATATCCATACAATATCGCTCACGTGGTTGTTGAATTACTCCTGTCCCATCCAAATGCTTATCATCAAACACTTTATTCTTTCTTACCCTTTTAACACTTGCAATTCTAATTCAAGACTTGAACCAAATTTTATTTCCCAAATAATAAAGCAAATGGCCCCAACATGCCACTGAAGAAGATAATATAGTCAAACATAAAAAGTCTATGATGCAAGAAAATGAAACACAAACTGGAAAAGAATGCATAATTTATGATTACGAATCATACATTTGCACACCAGAAAAAAAAAAGAATAGGTTTTACCCACAATTCTCATATTAGAAACTGACAAAACCAGTAACATGAAAGTGTCTGAAGATGATGCCTCCTTCGATTCTTGAATCAGATTTCAATTTCATTTTTATTGGACCAAATACCCGTATGAGTTTAATGAACTATGACCCCATAATAAATAGCATGAGATTCCATCCCAAACTTAATTGAAGACGAGAGAAGTAGCCTACCTATCTTATAAATGCTATAAGGTCTACTCATTTTTTAATGTAAAATTCTCTAACAGTCGAGCTGTAATTGGTATGTATCCTCGACCATGAGATCGAAAGTTTAAATCCTTCCATCTCCTTTATTATACTCAAACAAAAGAAAAATAAACAAGAATGGAAAGCAAATTTTCCTTCTCTATATAAACAAACACCTCCAAGCCAATTTCTCCAAGGCAAGTGAAAAACCAAATGAGCCAATAAAAAGAAATGAGATCCTTTTTCTCTATTTCTTAAGAGAATCATATCATATCATTCATATCATTCATTCATTCACTCAAACAAACTAAGAAAAGAGCAACAACCCATTTGAGTTCATTCCACCATGGATCCAAGAATCTCATTCTCAAATGATTTTGTTGACACTCAACATCCATTGAAGCTTGAGAACATCTACAGAGAAGCACCAGTTTCTTCTGATTTTGAGTTCAGTGTGAAGAACAGAGGAATGATTGGAGCAGATGAGATCTTCTGTCAGGGGAGGCTGCTGCCATTGAAGGACAGTTCAAGGAATCTTTTGGTGAAAACAACTTTAAGAGATGAATTGCAAGTCAATGAAGATGATGGAGATGCTTCATTTCCAAAGCTCACTAAAACTTCTGCTAGCTGTTGGATGGAGAAGTTTGGTTTTAGAAGATCTCATTTTGTTTCAAGGAAACAGCATAGAAATGAAGGGCTGGTTTTGAAAACTGTGGAAGAGGAAGAGAAAAGTTCTGTTTTTCTTCATGAGGATCTCATAAATATTGCTAGAAAAAATGGGTAAGTTCAAAAATTCTTTCTTTTCCATCATACCAGTGATAGAGCTATGAATTTTATTGTGCCAAACTAATCTCTGTCCTTGTCAATCAATCAATGAGTAAGTCGAGTAATAGAAACTAAGAGGTGATGAATTCATTCCAGGATGGTTACCTATTTAAAAAATTAATTTCCTACAAACTTTCTTGACATTCATATATTTTAGGATCAGGCGATATGTCTCGTGACAATAATCGAAGTGAGCATAAATTGACTAGGACAACCCTGAATTAAAAAAGCTTTTTTTTTTAAGAAACGAAAACATTTTTATTGATGAGATGAAAATGGTATAGAGGAAAGAGGTCATAAAAAAAACCACAAATTTTAAGATCTTTAGAAGTTGAGCATCCAACTTAATAACCAAAAGATTGATTATAGTAAATATGAAAGATTGATGTCTTCTCTAAAAAAAAAAAAAAAAAAAAAAGTTTCAAAATCTAAACTTTTTAAGAGGTGGTGTGGTAATTTAAGCTCAGCTAACAAGAAATTATTTTGATGTACAGGAATTGTTACTTGAAGAAAGCTAACTCACAAAGATGAAAGGATGATTTACTAAAGCTTATAAATAGTGTAAAGTAGAAGAGCATTACAGTGTTATATTTTGAAGTGTTGCTTTTTTCAAGCAACAAGCTTGTTGGGATTTTAATGGTTCAGGTTGGGAACTCTTATTATTATTTATTTGTATAATGTTTTAGATTTGAAGAGGTTGCTAGATTTTTCATGTCTAATATCCTTGGTGGATTTTGTTATAATGTTTTTTTGTGGGAGATACTTAGCACCTTGGGGCTTGTGTTCGCATTGAAAAAGTGAAGAATCTTCGATATTTATATAACTGTTACTCTTCGGTCTCCACGTTATCAAAAGAGTTGGTTGCATGTTGGTTTTGTAATTTATTGGTTGACAAGTTCAACACCAACGTAAAGATTAAAATACTCACTTCATTAATATTTAAAAATTCAAAATTAGTCTAATCATTATTTTAATTAATATTGCTTTTATGTAATTAACAATTTTGTTATTTGAGAAATTAAAGTGAAGATCATTTAAATGTCAAATAAAATTTTTCAATTTTTAAATATACAACAAAATTGAAACTAGACAGGAATCTAAGGATTAAAAAAATAATTTTTCCAAAAAGAATATTATATTTCTTGACAATTTACTTGAAAAAAATTATATAAATGAATAAATAAAGTTCTTCAATATATTGTAAAATAAAAATTAACATGGCCAAAAATAATTACACATCATTCAAACTTTATAATTCTCAAAAAAAAAAAAAATCAAACTTTATAAAATAAATTAGATAAATGTTGAACTCAAAATAAAGAAAAAAAAAGAGAAAATTGCACAAATCAACCCTAAACTATGGTGTTTGTAATACTAACATCATTAAACTTTTAATTTGATCAAATACCACCTTTCAAATTTGAGAAGGTAGAGACAAATTTTTGAAAATAACAATTTTATCCTTCCTTAAATTAGGTATATGGACTTAATTACAACACTTATCAAACTTGAGTGGTGATATTTGATCAAATTAAAAATTAAGAGCGTAAGGGTCACGAAAAAATTTAAGGGTATAAATATAAAAAAACATCATAGTTTAGAGATGATTTATGCAATTTTCTCAAAAAAGAATAAATATTATGTAAATTGCAATCAAAACCGGAAAAATCCAAATCCAAAACCCTAACCGGCTAACCCCCATCGTAGACCGTAGTCGTCTTCTTCTATTCGCGGCTCCGTCGAAGAATTTCTGTGCCTCCGGTGACCGGAGCAGCCATGAAGGCGATCGAGATCAACGGAACCAGCATAACTCTCGCCTTGTTCACAGACGTCACCAATTCCAAGTAATTTCTCGCTCTCACTCTAAATCTGATTTCCTGAAACTGAAAATTTGGTTGACAGAGACGAGTGGGAAAATGGTTGATTCTTGTAAAATCACATAGACGCGAAGATTTGGTCTCTTTGTTTTTCTTTAGGCGTTTGCTTTCGGTACATGCTCTTAAGTGTTTGAGAAAATGCTTGAACCAAGTGAGGCAACAAATTGGGGGATTGCTCGTTGTAATGCATTTAACTGTTGTGTTTTTTAACATCATGTGATCGATTTATTTGATAAACTTGATAGTTTTTATTTTTATTTTTATAATTGTGGTATGGGGTTTCTTCCGTTTTTGAAATGGGAGAGTTGTTGCTTGAACTTAGTGGTTGAACAGTAATGTCTTTGTTTGATTTTTGAAGTCATTTCTGAAAGTTATGTTCAAATCTTCAAATCACTATTCACTGCACTGCCCTGGTCACCACCTGTGCCTCTGCCCGCTATTGCCTTTTTCCCCGGGAAGCTTGGGCGATGTAAATGTAATCGTCTTTTTTAAGCTGTGGTAGGGCAAAGAAATACGGATATTTGCCTCTTCGCCACCCGACAAGTCACTTATCATCTCTGGCATCATATTTAGGATTATTCTCGGCTCTCATCTTTTCCGACAACATCGACCTTCAAGTCCAACCGAAGCCCATCTTCATGTTTCCTTGCACTTTTCTCATGGTTTCCATGGAAATGTTTGGGCTTGTTTATACCGGAATGATCCTAAATATTTTGCTCTTTGTTTGGCCAATATATTTGGCTATTTCCCTATCTTTCTCTATTTCGATAGGCATTGTAATATAGTTGTCCATTTCCATAACAAATTGGTGGTTTGAATACACGCATTGAATTTGTTCTTATGTGAATGTGTGTATTCTTTATAGAACAAACAATTGAAGTGTCTAATATAGTTGTCTATTTCCAGGGAACTTCTTGATTATATGCAAGCTGGAACTCTGGAACCGGAAGTTTCATTTCTCAATGCTTCTCTTGTATGGTTATTATATATGGCATATGTTTATTTATTTTTGCATGTAGTATATGCTGCTAGTTGATATGCTTTTGGAATCAGCCATCATGGGGTCTAGAGGGCCTTGGGTAACTAAAATGTTGCAGGTTCATGGTAGCTACCTATCTAGGAATTAATTTCCTCTGATTATCCTTGACATTTAAATATTATATGATCAAGAGGGTTGTCCCATAAGTCTCCAAGGAGTGGCACAAGTGGTTGAAGACTTGAGCTTTGAAGGTGTGCTCCCCTCAAGGTCCTAGATTCGAATATCATTTGTGACATTAATTTGTAGACACCTCCCGTGTCTTTACTCCTTCGATGTCTCCCAGTGCCTATCCTAGGGACAGGCATGGTTATCCTGGGTATAGTGGAGCGAAGCTCCGATTTCCCAGTTTCAAAAAAAAAAAGGGTATCCCATAAAATTATTCAAAGTGCATATAAGCTAACCCGGATATATAAAAATATGCGTATGAAATCCATCCCACCACCCTCTTGTATGTTTTAGGTTTTAAATGGGCCCAAGGGTTATCTAATATTTCCTTTATAAATAACTGAAGACAGATTCCAGATGTTTTCCCTGTGCTTGCGGCTGCTTATAAAACACTGATATCCAAGTCAAGGGATTTGCTGACTACTCGCACCCTTCATTCAGAACTCGTCTACAACTATTCGGGTTCAAAGCATGTAATGCTGTCTGACTTCTTGGATATTACAGCCTCTCTTTTTTTGTGTGTGGGTATGTACGAGTAATTTTGTGAATTGATCATGTACAGATTACAGAGTCTCTGAGAAGATGTGGAATTTCTGAGAGCTCTTCTTATGTCCTTGCGGCACGTTTTAATGCTTCTCCTGATGAGGTTGGATCAAAATGTGTCTTGCTACTAAATAGACTCTGTTACCATATTGTAAACTTTTCATCATATATTCATATTCTGAACTCTTGAAAAACTCAGCCTTTAGTATAATCAATTTTCGCATGCTAGATGAAGGCCATTGAGAAACTAGTACATGGAAGAGAGATCAACCTAGAGGAATTGGGAGAGAGAGCTGATCGAGCTCTAATACAAAAGGTGCAATCTATCTCTTCTTAGTTTGCCAATTATGGATTTGTTTTTTCGTTTTCTTTCTTTTTGATTACTGAGTGTTTAGGGTGACAAACCCTTTGCTCACTTGCCTCAACCCGAGTTTTTAATTATGAAGTTTTTTAACCATCCTAGGTTAGATTTAAGAGCCTTATAAATCATAAATACTTGAATGTTATGAATTCAATGTCTTTAAGCTTGTTGTGAAATTATGTATGTCTAGAAATTAGTTTCTTACAAACTTGAAACTACTCAGACAACCAAAAGGTTAGGTGGTTGTCATGTGCAGCTAGCTCAGACACTTCTGGATATAAAGAAAGAAACTAACTGTTGTATGATAACTATTTGGTTTTTTAAACTTAAAAACTTGTTTTTACTTAGATTCAAAGAGTTTCATCCCTCCTCTAAAATGTATTTGAATCCTAACCAAATTTGACAAATCAAATGACGGGTTTGGAAGGTACTTTTTTTTGTAAGTATAGAAGTTTTTATTTTTGTTTTGGTTTTTTAAAAACATAGTTTCTGTAGTTATCAAAATAAGAAAAACCTTAGGTTGGAGTAATTATTGTAGGCTTAATTTCCAAAAATAAAAACAAAATCGTTATCAAATGGGTGGAGCAACAAATTATGGCTTACCCTTGCCAATGACAAAAAAAATCTTTTTTTTTTTTTCTTTTTTTTTTTTTTTTAATTTCAGCATTTCAAAATCACTGGACCTGAGTTGACATTATCCTCAGTTGGAGATGCCATAACATGTAGAATCGCTGCCCGCGATGCCTTGTAGAGCTCGAAATTTACAACAAGTCTCATCTTTGGATGTTGGCACACAAAGTCAGTCCTTTGTAGGTGATGTATTAAATTAGTTACACTATATTTACTTTTAGGTTTAAACAATTTTATAGAATGTTCAAATAATTATGTTGTTGATGTGATGATGGGAATTGATTAATTTACTGGTGCTTGCTGTCTCTTATCACATGAACGAGGATCCTTAGTTTTTTTGTGCATTTTTTGTTGAGCTTTTGACTTAATACCATTGAAGTTTTATGAAGTTTGTAGTGTGCAATGGATAACATTTTTTTATATATGTGACTGTAGAGATCAGTGACTGTCCTTATTAATTCTTCTTAGGGTAGGTGAAATGTCCTTTTGACATGGTTACTCTTATTTTAACTTATTTTAACTTCATGTAGATTATATATCTATCAAAATTAATTGTAAAGGTGTTTTTTTTCAAAAGAAAAAAAAAACAACAAATATCAAATAGTGTTCTCACAATTAAATTAAAAAAAATGGATTTTAGTAATGGTATATATTTTTGTCCTCAAAAGGTGGCAGAGTGGCCGAAGACTTGGACTTTGAAGGTAATGTTCCATTCAAGGTCTCAGGTTCAAAACTCACCTGTAACATTACTCATTCGATATCTCCCGGTGCCTGATCTAGAGACGATATAGTTTAGGGGTGTTCATACATTATCCGAAAACCGATCCGACCGATCGAAACCGACCGTTTTTGGGTCGGTCGGTTTTCAACCGTAGTCGGTCGGTGTCGGTTAATAGCCTTTAAAAACCGACGGTCGGTCGGTCGGTTAATT
>JBBMEF010000022.1:8017326-8042983 GCA_037832685.1 Sicyos baderoa
CAATTTGTTCTTGATTTGAATTGTTTAGATTGTGCATTTGTTCTTGGATTAGATATAGATCTGGATTTTGCACAACAAGACGTATATAGTTGTGTAGCCTAGGGACGAGCTAGTAGTATCTCGAGTGTTAGGGGAACGAGCTCCAACTCTTGATCATAAACCCAAAAAAAAAAAAAAAAAAGGTTAGATTATAGTAGGGTAGGGTTGGCAAATTCTCAAATAATTGTTCAGGTTGGCAATTTCATAGTAGGGTAGGGTTGGTTTAAAGTCCATTGCAGATTTGTATCTCAAAAAATTGAGTTAAATTTAACCAATGATTTCCATCCAACTCAGCAAAACTTCAAGTCTCCATTTTGATGAAAATTGCAAGAACTTTGAATCAGATAATAATGTTTTACATCAACAAAAAGTGAACTATATTGTTGATACAATGAACATGTTTTGGGCAGTCAATGCAGCTGCCCCACAATGTTCCTTCTATTTTCTCTTTACAATGTGATTTTGATTTGACACCATATTATGTTTTAACACAACAAACTCTTCTGTATTCAAACAAAAATTCAAATCATTCTCAAACAGCAGTTACATAGTCACCACTTACATCAACTTCGGAGTCTATATCGGCATCCAGATCGTCGAGCCCCGACCCTCCGGCCAACGCTTCGTGAACTTTAGATCCTTCTCCTGGCGTCATTGCTTCGGTAACAATCTGCATGATTTCCTCGACGCTCTGAGAGTGTTGGTCGGGTGCTTGTTGTTTGAAGTTGGTTTTTTCAATCTCAATTAGCTCCTTTGGCAAGTTCTTGAAAAACCATGGCAGCTGTTTTATTTCTTGAATAGTGATCCTCTACAAGGAAGAAATGTACAAGATTGATGAGCATGTTAGAAGATCAAACGTAACTTGAACAAAGTACTGATTTGATTAATATGATCACATTTCGAGTTCATTCAATCCAAACAAGTCGATATAATTTTGAAGTTTTTCGATGTAGTGTTCGTTAAAATGGTCAGTATCCTCTTCCATTGGCCTTGAGAATATGTGTACAATGAAAATTTGAGATGCAAATTGCAACAAAAATTATTGGAGAACTGTTTGTTACCTTAGCCGGGTTTGCAACGAATATGCGAGATAGAAGGCTGCGACACTCCACAGACACGCGTACGTAATCAGGTATGGAGTATTGAACACTCAATATTCTCTGTTTTTAAGATTAGGGAGAGAATTGAGTTTTCCTTTCCCAAATGAACATTCATGAAGATTATTACGAGAAAACTATACTATGCTTGAGAGAAACTCACTGCTATCGTCTTACGGAAATTTCTCGGATCTTCGGGATCCTCAAACGGGTATGCTCCGACCAACATCACATACAATGTAACTCCACATGACCAAACATCTGAAATCTACAAGCAGTAACAAAGTAATCAATCCTATGAATGTTAACAACAGCTCCAGATTAGTAAACCACCCTTGCCTCTATACAAAAGTACATGTTATGATACACTTAATTCTAAACCAAATGAATGTTTACAAAGAAGCAATGAACCTAAATACCTTTCCATCATACTCCTTCCGAGATAGAACTTCCGGTGCAATGTATGCAGGTGTCCCGACAGTCGACTTCGGTTGTGAATGTAATAAAGCAGACTGCAATGAATCAAACAAGGATAAATATTTGACAGAGTGAAACAATTTAAAGCTTGTGTTACTATGGATGGTAGAATATCAACCTTTGAGTATCCGAAGTCGCATATCTTGAGTTGTGGCATAGGACTTCCATCCAAGAGTGTGTTTTCCAGTTTCAGATCCCTGTGACAAATTTGCTGCGATAGACAGAGAATGATTAAGCCGAGGCAAACGGGCAAAAAATGTTGAGAAGACGAAGATTAAGATAGACAGAAAATGAATATAAATTTGATTGTTATAAATTATACCATGGAATGGCAGTAGCTGACTCCAGATATTAGCTGCTGGAAGAAGAATCTAGCCTGATGGGGAGACATTTCAATAAAACGAACACAGAAGGCGATTTGAGCAATGAATTATGGAGAAAAACGCAATCGAAAGAAAATATACAAAAGGAACAAAGGAAATTCAACCTCGTCTTCACTAAACCGTCCAGCACTGCATATCCGTCCGAAAAGTTCTCCACCAGCTGCATATTCCATGCCAATGGCTAAATGAGTTGGAGTTAAGAAGACCTGCAAGCAAACATCACTTACACATTGAGGTGCTCCATCCATGGGGGATCTTTACGAACTTCACTCATAAAATTTTGAATCCATTTTGCTCCTAATGAACTTTACTCATAAAATTTTGATTCTATTGTTCGCATACTACACGAATACTATGATACGATCCAAGCCCATTTATTATTAGGATTATTATTGGTATTTTATTAATATTATTTATTTGGTTGTTATTATTATTGCTTTGTTGCCATATTTAGTCATTAGGGTTAGAATTAGGTTTATTATAAATAGAGAGGGTTGGGTAGTGTTTAGACATCAAAATATTGAATGAGTTATTTAGTAAATTAGTGTAGGGCTCATAGAGATTCTCTTGAGAGGGGAGGTTCCAAGACCTATCAAATCTTGGCTTATCTTATATTCTTTTACTTTAGATATAATTTAGATCCTGGATCATACTCGATCATACTAAGAGAAGGAGATAAGTGTATCAAGGTAGAAAAGTAACATTTTGTTTGATAAGTTCTGTTTTTCAAAGTAAAGATAGGGTACTAATTAGTTTATGAAATCACATTCAAAATTTAGCCATCTTCAAAACTAAAACAAGCTTTTTTGAAGCAAACAAAGCGAATATCAGTAAACAAGCACCAGTCTTAAAAATAAAATTGTTATAACATGAACCATAAGAAAGTAAGCATCAAGCCTCAAGGGTATAAGCAAGCTAATGAAGTACTTTTTTTAATTAAAAAAAATGATGCAGAGAAGAAAAGAGGCAAAAAGAACAGCCTAGGAGCTGAGCTGGGAGTTGACTTGATTATTTTTGTACAATGAAGTCAACTTTGATGTGATGAAACTCTTCATGACTCATTAGAAGATTAAAATTCCCAAAACATCTCAAATAATACATTTAAATTCCAATCCAACTCTCATTCAATTATATAGTATTACCTCCTTGAATCTGATAATGTTTGGATGCCTCAACGATCGATGATTAATGATTTCTCTTTGAACTTTCTCATCTATCTGAAGAAAATAATTTCATATTCTATCTCCTTAAATGTTCAAACATAAAAAAGAAATTAAAAAAAAAAAGCTTTAAGAAGACTTCAAATGATCTTTTCCTTCAAATTAACCATCAGCAAACATACTAATGAAGAACGACCAATAAATCCAAATGGAAAATACCTAAACAGTCATTAATGATCTATCTATATGAAGAAAACCATTGTGGCATTTGCTTAAACATGAAGCATTACTAGTCCTTCTATAACACATTGGACAAACTAACTGGTGCGGCGGTGCCATCATCTAGATGCAGAGAGAAATAGAAGAAATAAATGATCAAAACAAATTTTCACCAACCATCCTGAGTTGGTAAAAAAGAGCTTTGTGATCAAAGATGTGAAGAGTTCAATCCATGGTGGTCACCTATACCTAAAATATAATTTTTCTACGAGTTTTCTTGACATCAAAATGTCATAGGGCCGGAAAAGCCCAAGGATCAAAGGGTCCAATTCGACTACAATTACTTGAAATGCAGTTGGATCACATCCTTCTTTTTCGATTGGGTATGGCTTTGGTATCACACCCTTCTCAAAGGAACCGGATGTGACACACTTGCCTCATATGGCTCCGTCCCGGAATCAGGACCTCCGCTTTCCCTAGCTGTAAAATCCTGGTGGTATAGCTTCTCATTTGCTTCCAAATGAGCTACAAGGCAACTTCTATGAGAATGTTGAGGTGAGCATAAGATGGCATAGACACTCACGGATATAAAAAAAACAAATTACCACAGAGATTTCACATCAAGAATGCATAGAAACCACCACCCATCAAAATGCTTCATAACTTAATCCACAAGTCAACAGAGAAAAAGGGAACACCACAAACAAAGGGAACCCATCAAAGCAGCAAACCAAAAGGCAAATGAGAAACAAGCACAAAGAGAACAATCCAACCCAAATCTCCTAATCCCACCAATGTTCAAGCAAATCACAGCAGCCAAAAGCCAACCAGAAACAATCAAACCCAAATCACAAAATCCCACAACAGTTTAAACAAATCAACATCATTAAACTCCAAGTAATAAGTAAATTACCTTCTTCCCTCTTTCAATGTACTTGACAGCAACAAGCTCGTTGGTCTTCTTGTCTCTGACGAGCCTAGCAACTCCAAAATTCCCAGAGCCAAGGTCCTTTACAGGCTCATATCGATCCTCCATTAGAACCCAGTTCAGCAAAATCCTCTCAAAGAAAGCTTGGACAAGAAAATGGAATGGAAACTTGGGGGAACAAAAATGGGTTTGGTGAAGAAAAGAAGTGGGAATTGAAAAACGTGAAGCAGGGTTTTAATGGTGGAACAAAGTAAAAGAAAAGGAAATTCCTCAGCCGCAAAGCAACGCACCCTTTTGATGATGATGAACTTCCTCCAATTGGGACTAATTCTCCAATGGGTTTTCCCCCAAAATTCTTTTTACACCAAAAATCTAAAGTGTTTAGTACTGTTTTATAATCAAAATTGGGAAAACAATACTGTCTTGTAATTGGTGGGTGGATTGGGTATTCAAAAGTCCATTTTTTTGGAGGATGAAGACTAGGGATAAGAATAAAAATGAATTAAATGGATCGTTTTACCGAATGAGTCGGTGGCCTAATGATTTTATAGTTGATGGTAATTCAATTCCACATCATGATCACGAGTTTCCATTTATAGTTCCCTTCTTTCAATACTAAAAAAGAACTTATTTTCAAAAAAGAATTAACAAAACAAAATGGAGTGTTTTTTAAGATACATGATATGTTTTTTTTAATGATAATTTATAGTTTTTTTTTATTCAATAACATTTAAGAGTCAAATTTATAATTAAATTGGATAGTAACGTAATAGTTTCATTGTTTGATTGTAAACGAGTTTAACACAAACGTCATAGGTTTGATTCAAATATTTAGTATTTGTTCCTTTTCTCTTAATATAATGGGAACGATTTTTTATTTATTTTTTTTTCTCTCTAATCTAGTTAATAACTTCAAATGGTTTGCAGGCATAAACATAAAGTTCAGTTAATTAAGACATTTCTTTTCTCTCTTTTTTTTTTTTTTTGAAACCAATTAAGACATTTTTTATTACTGTAAATATGATAGTTTGATACTACACAGAAATTTTCAACTCGAACTATTTTAAAAGAGTTTATTTATTAAAAATAAACATTACAAATTAAATTAATCATTACAAAATCATAATAAAATAAAAGCTTTGTGCCCAATAATTAGTAAAGAAAGAGGATTTTCATACAATGCATATAATTGAAAGGATTGATGAATTTCAAAAGGATAACTCAATTATTGAATATATATTGGGATGATAACAATAAAAAATTGGACAAATCAAAATCAAAATCCTTATCTTTTTCATTATCATGGGTATAAATATAAATTTATTTAAAGGAAAAGAAAAATGAATCAAATTAAAGAATTGACCAAATATATTAAAGCAAAATAAATAAAATTAGAATTAAAAAAACATGCCAGCTAAAAGCTCTTGTTTGTGAAGATTTATTTAGGAATTGAGCCGAACTCATGTTAAATAAAATTTCCAAAACAAACCTTTAAAAAAATTCATAAAAACTCATAAACCTTTGAAAATCTGATGAACTATTCTTCCTATTATCAATTGATTTTGAGATAAATATCAACACTATTTAATAAATTAATTTTGAGATGGATGTCCACACTATTTAATATGATATCAGAGTTCATTAAACTCAAACGAGCATTTGAAAAAATAAAAATAAATTAAAATCCAATTCAAAATTAGTAGTCCAAAAATGGCACCATCTTTGAGGAGGCAGGCTGAGAATCTCACATTGATAAGATAGAGGAAGGGAACTGTTTCTATTGTTACTAATTAGTTTTGAGATGAATTTCCTTACTATTTAATACCTACCCTAAATTTCTTAAAATTACGATTATCACTTTTACCATAATCACTCATAATTCATTAATCTAAAGAGCATTCTATGATGTAAACATATCCAAAAAACAAGAGTTTTTATCACGACATTTATAAAAAAAAATTATCCAAACTAAAATTTGATTTTCATTTAGTAATTACCTACTCATTTCAAACACATCTTAAAACGGGTGGTTTGCAGTCGTGGACGTCCACGTGTACTTGCCACGTGTTGAATGTGTTACGTAATCGTAATCATAATGTATGCGTTGGAGTAGATAGAGGCGGTGCACGATAGTGAGAAGCGCATGACTTTTATTTATGGCTAAAATGCACCGTATAATGATGGGCCCACTTCTGTAGCTGTCGGCTACGAGAATAATTTTTTTCCAACTATTTAAACTTTTTTTATATTTTAATAGCTGTGTAATAATCTCTCTGACCAGATTTGTTCTTTTTTCCTTTTTCTATTTTCAGTCACTTTCACGGCGCGTGAGTGTCACGGCCTTCATTAAATTGGAACTTTATCATGTTTAATTTTCACTAATTGATTGTTCTATTAATTAATTTGAGCACATACAAAAAGTAAAATTTTCATAGGGTTATTTAAAAATCATAACTTTTTCACAATTATATTTCATCAAGCACACATTAGCCCTATATATATAACCGTCATGAAGTTGTCTAGTGCTCAAAAAGAATTTTAGGGTGCTAAAAGTAATGAGTTCAATTTATGATAATCATCTACCTAAAATTTAATTTCATACGAATTTCTTTGACATCTAAAAGATTCTAAAGAGAAAATATGGTTGAAAAGGCCACTTGATGATCTTTGTCAGCATCATGATCAAACAATTGTATATTGTGATACTTTAAGCATAATATACATTGGCAAGGATTAAGTTCACCATGAAAAAATCAACCACATTAATGTGAGGTACAATTTTATGAAAAATGAAAAGATGGTAAAGGTGAAGAAAGTGGACATTGCAGGTAATCTTGCCGATATGTTGTTTATCGAAATTAAGGTCTCTTCGAGACCATATGAGGTAGAGGGAGAAATACAAGTACTACTAGTACATTCATTTATTTGTGAAAAAGTTTAAATTAAGGTGGAGATTTGTTGAAATATCTTGAATTATGTTGCACTATGATTACTCAGTCGAGTGTGTCATTGCATCAAAATGAACACTAAAATTTAGAGTTCTGATTTATTTAAACCGTGCTATAAAATGTCTTTGCGATTGTTGAAATGTCGTGAACTATAATATACTATGATTCCTCAATCGAGTGTGTCATTGCATCAATAGAAATTAGAGTTTATTTATAATTACTCTGTGATTTATTTTAACTTTTTAAAATATATAATTTTTTTATACAAACTATATAGTTTAGATTTTTTTATTATTTTTAAAAAAATTAGCCTATAATCAATTATTTGCGAGTTGATCTTTTAACATGTATTTTTCTCGAGCCAATGAGGTGTGAGTACCTTTGGTTCAAGCCCAAAGTTAAAGAACCTATTCATTTACTTTGTTCAATGAAAAATGACTAAGATTCATGTATTGAATCACTATACTCAAGATTCATGTATTTTAGTAGATACTCAAATATATTATGATTAACATGAGATTCTTTTTTTTGTAATCTACTATTCCTTTGTATTTCAAGAATAAAAAAAAAAAACTCATTATATTATTTTAAAAAATATATAAACGTAATTCAAATTTTATAAGATAAAACTTTTAAATTGACTCATTAAAGAGTTGATTGTGTTTAATATAAAAAAGAATAAGTCAACTGTCTAATTTAAAAAGTATATATTAAAACGTATGTATTGTAAAACTACCATCCAAATTCCAAGGTGAAGACTTGATCCCCACATCCCATAGTTGTTGAGTTAGAGAAAATAATAAAAACTACACTATTCTCAACTTGGAAAACAAATCAAATATTTGCAAAACTATGAACATATTGGAAAACAAACCATAAATTATTTACAAGACTGCACAAATTAGAAAACTATATACATTTTCTCAAAGCCTCAATGAATAAATTATTAGGTTATAAATAACACTAGGAAACTTATAAGAAAATAAAAAAGAAGACTATGAACCTTAATCACTCACTATTAATTACAAAGGCTCCTAGTATGAAAACTTTCTAACCACAGTTAATTTTTTTACATTATGCACAAATTCTCCATCTTCGATATCCAATGGGAAAGAATGTCCTACGGGATTCGCTGTACATCTGCAACAAACAATAACCATGAACACCGTGAGTGCACCGAAAACAAATATTTAGACCTGTTTGATAATTATTTGATTTTTCTATAATTAATTTAGGAAAGTTCTTTTGTTATCTAACCAACCCAATTTTCAAAAACAGCTAAAACCAGAATTGTAATCGAACATTTATGGTAAAAACAATAGGCTAAAATAGGTCAAATGTTCAGTTTAGTCCCTCTACTTTCAAAAAAGTTTATGGTTCGAAAATTTTATACAAACAAAAAAAATATGAACATGTTTTAAGAAAAAATAGCAAAGACTTAACATAAGGATAATTAAGCTTTTTGAAAGTATTGAGATAAAATTGGACAAAAATTCATGGGCCAAATGGAAGAAATATGAAAGTACAAGGACCAAAATAAATACCATACAGTGTACTATTATAGAATATAAAACTAGAGTTACATCAATTTAGAGTAACATGGTTTTCAGGCTTCACTAAACGGTTAGATTTATATCTAAACGGCAGTTCAACAAATTCTGATATAAAAGCAGCAAACTTCTATCCTGTAATTTTGGCAAACCAAGAAGAAAACAAAATCGTTTGACTACCCCACTTCTACCTGATATTTTTTTTTTACATTATCATTTAGCACAAGTTTCAGCCCCGCTTGATAGTAGGTTAAGTTGGGTTATAATAACTCTAACCCATGTTTAGGTCACGGGTTATAATAATTGATGGGTTAGCTCATAACCTCTCATCTTAACTATAATAACCCTTCAATCCTATTACAATAACCCGTGTTATGATAAACCACTTTGTACTTGTAACAACCTGCACCCGAAACACATGCATAACCCTATTTATATTATAGTAACTTGCATCGCAAACCCATGTTATTATATTCCTGTAATATAATAACTCCTCTGTTGTAATAACTCGTGGTTTTATAAATTCAACTGTCACCCCCAACCCATCATTAAGAATATCATTGTTCATGGAAAGAACAGAAGGATAGTAATTTGTAATAGTATATTATTATTTTTTTAAACCGAAAAATCGGAGCTCCCTCCACTATACCCAAGATAGCCACACTCGTCCCTAGGTCAGGCACTGGGAGACATCAAAGAAATGGAGACAAGAGAGATGTCTACAAATTAATGTCACATATGAGTCTCGAACTTGGGACCTTGAGGAGAGCACACCTTCAAAGCCCAAGTCTTCAACCATTGTGCCACCCCTCGAGACTGTAATAGTATATGATATCAGAAGATCGAAAAAGAGAATCTACTCACATTTACACCAGGCTCCATCTTCAATGTGAAAAGAGCTTGTCACGATCACTTTCAGGCGGCAGAATGCAATGGACCGAGTCAGTCATTCTTGATCTTGACTGCATCAATTCTGTTCCCACGAGTCTGTAGGGCCCAAATACTTCTCCATGGATTCTCTTTTGCGCTCAGGATCAAGGCTGCAAGCATGAGAACCAACATCAACCAAGTTTCTAAAGATTCTCACATTCTTAGACTTCCAACAATAACTAACCGAGCACCTAAGGACAAGAAAACCAGAAAAGTAATGACCTATTTCTCAAGCCAAGAAAAGTGTAATGTATGGCACTTGCACATGCAGAAGCTGGAGCTATAGCAGCAGCTGGAATTGCTTGAACGGCCGTTGCGAAAGCAGACACTGTACTGGCTCCACGTTGGTACTTTTTCAAGGGAGTACGAACCAAGGCAGAGGCAGACTTCCCAAGGCCATCACTAAGGCTTTCATAAGCCTGTTGAAAACCATGTTTAATCAATTCCATGGAGAAATAAAAAAGAGAGAGAAGTATGTAATGAACTAAGCAAAACCCGCTCATAATCATATCATTGCCTCATAAATAATAAAACGAGTAAAAATAACACGTAGGGCAAGGCTCTTTGTGTGTCGACGTGATATAAACATACAATCAACCCTTTTATAGTGTTATTAACATCTAACATGAATTGTTTTTGTGAAAAATGGTAAAAAGTAAATCAATCTCTCAGATTTCATTTCTGAGCGTACATGAAGACAATTTTGAAAATGCCATAAAATAGGTTATCTTCCTATAGAATAGTTTCATGTTTTGAAAAGATTTCCAACTAAAGACCGATTCATGTGTTGCTATATTTAAAATTGGAGAAACAATCAAGGTGGAAATTGAGCTAAGAATCCAGCTAATCCAATTTTCATTTGAAACTTTTCCAATCTCAACAGTAACACTACTTCCAAAAAGCCACAATCAACAAAATCAAAGGCTTTCTAAAATCTACATCAAAGAAGATTGGAGGAAAGACCATTTTTCCTCGAATCAAGCAGAAAGAGGGTCACCGGAAAAGTTATCTGAAAGTTGAAAAGGGTGAAGGAGAAAGAAAAGAGGAGAGGAATTCTCCAAGTATCTGGTCTCAATCAAATTTTGAAGAATGTCTTTTGTCCAAAATATATATATATATATATATATTAAAGAACTGGAGGGCTTAGGCTAACTTACAGACAGTCACTTCAACCTATTCCACAAGATGACTACCTAACCTTAGAGTATTTGAAGTTTTGAACCCATAATTTCAAAGGCAACTAGGTACCCATTGCGGTTTGGAACATCCGAGGGCATTTTGACATGCAGGATATCAATCCGTGGCCAATAATGTCCGACTCCTTATCTCTTTCCAACATTCACAAACAGATGGCCGTGGAATTTTTCTGTATGTTACAAACTGGAATATGATGCATTCAAACAAATCGAGAACATTCACCTTTTTCAATCCTTCTTGAGCATCCTTAGGTTGATTGGATCTTACATTAGCCTTTGTCTTATGCCGTACTTTCACTGAAGGAGGAATACTAGTGAGCATATATTCCGCCTGGAGAAAAATGTCATGAGCCCCAGCAGCCAAGTGTACCCCTAGTCCAACAGCTTCAAGGGAAATACTTCTCAGAAATGCAATAGTACCTGAAAAAGGCTCAATTATTGGAGTTCCAGAATACCAAGAAAAATGGAAAAAATAACATGTTATTCAAGTACAGAAAATTACGGCATCTTCAAAGGCGTGGCTTTACTTTCACCTTAATGGCGTTTTACATAACTTAAGTCCGTTAATATTTTTTTCTCCAATCAGATATAAATTACATTTATGTATACATAATTTCTTTTTTCTCATGGTAAATGAAAATCTAAATAACGGTTCAGAAGGGATTTTATAAGTAAATCATTGAGAAGCTTTGTAAAAGTTTATTAAATATTTTACAAGCATACTTTGTTTTTTTATAGGATTCGAAACCTTCATTCATAAATGAATACGGTACAAGTCCTATCAAAACATTACAAAAGAACTATGCCATGAAAAGATTAATGTGGATACTTCAAATAAAGATAGTTATCCCAGAACCAAAACCATCTATATTTGCTAACCTTTAAAATCTTATCATCAAAGAATGCTTGAAGAAAACTAAATTCCTATGTTAAAACGCACTAGAAAAACTACCACTTCCTTTAATTACAGGTAAACTATTTAGTGATAATTGGATTTGACATATGACTGTTGTTACAAATGTAAATACAACCCCAAATGAAAGTCACCTCTTTGCATCCCCTTAAGTATTCTTCGATCCTTTTTGTAGCTCTCAACTGGAGAAGACAAGAGCTTTGAAGCACCAGAGCTAACGGCAACTAATGACCTGACTGTAGGAAGGCCCTCCAGTATTTTACGGATCTATATCAGGTCGATAGCGTGTTACTATTAATTATTATAATGTAGAGAATAACCAACAAACTTTTTATTTTCGAGTTGAGTACCTGATTATGAGAAATATCTTCCAGCCATTCCCCTACAACTGTTTCACATACACTGCCCCAACCATAGACTCCAACAGCTTGTACATGCTTAAGGTGCAGCTCAACCCCCTGCACCAGTCAACTTAAATAAGTGTTACAGTGACACAACGATACCTAGACCTTGACATGTCATTTATAGGAAAAGGGGGGATCAGGAACCAGATTTACGTGTGTGTATGTGTGTCGGGTAAGTGCCAAGTGGTGGTCTTACCTTCCAAGGAACCAGATTTACAAGTTCAACGTACTTTCCACCTCTTAATGCAGCCAAATCAACACGACTAGGACTGTAATCAACACGGACTACAATTGGTTGTATGTCAAACTTCTGAAAAATATAACAATCCAATTAGTAGAAAGATTTTTAAAATATATGTAGAAGTTGAGGTCAACCAAAATAGCAGTTAAAAATCAACTTAAAAAGGCATAGAGCAAAGGAAGAGGATATTTGGAGTTATGATGTGAGAGGAACCAACATATTCTTTAGGATTCTCATCTCCCTCGCATGTTAGAAGTGATTTAGCTCGTATGAAGACCACACAATGGGTGTCCTCAAAGGCCTTTGGAATATTTTTTCAAATTGGGAAGCTTTTTTTTAATTCGAGTCCTTTGTGTTGTTCTTTCTTTGTTGCCTATTTGTGTTGGCTGTTCAATGTTTTTTTTGGTTTCCTTTTGAATCATGTACTCCCTCTTCATTAACTCGATGAAAAGATTGGTTTCCGTTTCAAAAAAAGGAAGGAGATATTTGAAATATCCAATTCATTTTTTAACTTGGGGATATTTTAATTCATAATAATACATTAATTTTTTTATACAAATAAAAACTAGAAATATTAAAAATAGAGATTTCAATCATCGTAAATCAAACAGTGCATGAGTTTGAGTATGCCTTGGGGAAGTTTGGTGATCTGGAAGAATTCTTATCCAAATAAATAAAAATTTAAAAAAAAAAATTTAAAATAAATCTTCGGGAGTTAAGTCTCGGTGCAATTAACACAACACAACCTCTGGTTGCAAAGGAGAATGCCTTATATTGCTCTTTCACCATCATGGCGTGCCATGTCTGAGGTCAACTAACACAACACAACACAACCAAGAGGGTTGAGGAGGATGCCCTTTTTATAACTCACCATTGGGCATTAGGTGCTCAGACTTTTGTCTCCATCATTTCATATTTTCAATAGCAACCGAACTTAGGCACGGGTCTGAGTTAAGGTAAGACATAAGAAGGCACAACCTAAAAGTGTGTTTTTGTCTCACCAATATGCATAACCAATAAAATTCACCATAACTTGCCTGAAAATAAGGAAGCAATGCTTCCTCTGCCAAAGTAAGCCCAGCATGACTTTTGGTTGTAGAAATGGTTTTTGAACCGTCTGAATCAAGTGGACGACCAGACTGGTTACCTCCTGACGAACTTTTTTCCCCAAAAAAATTAACAAGAAAATCAAGTTGGCATTGATGAAGATGTAATAGTATAGGGAGAAAACCAATACGCAACCTGAAAGAAAAACAGATTACCCGCCATAATTAGTACACATGAAAGATAATATCATCACATTCACATAATCACTAACATTTATATTGAATAACTTTTTTATAAGAATTTATATTGGATATCTTATTTGGAGGAGAGGAATAAGAACATTCTATATGGGTAATTCCTTCCATTCAAACAAAAGAAATGGTCTTTCATTCCCCTTTCTCTTCCACCATTGATCACGCCAAACACCAACTTATAGAAAACATCTTGTTAGAAGAATTTGTGGCCATGTAATGTTGGAAAAAAAATGACAAAAGTCAAACTAAAGAATCACCCATCACTAATCACATTCACATCTAACGTAGAAAATAGAAAGACTAAGAATTAGCGCACCGGTATTCCTCAAGAGGGATAAGAGGATCTGGTCTAATAGCTTCTAAGTCGAGCTTGAATGCTTTTGAGGAAGACTTACGAGGATGATTCTTTGAATTGTAATATCCCAGTACCTTTCAACAACCACAGGAAAAAGGAGGGGGAAAAAATCACTTTCTATATGTAAAAAGCATAAATGCAAAAATACTTCAATTGAATAAAAGAGAATACCAGCTTCCAAGGTGCATCTACACTGCTGTCATAAAGATGAAAATCTTGAACTGAGAGTGAAATTCTAGATACACACATTCCACCTACTGGAAAAACATCATATTGAACTTGCATGGCAGATAACACAAGCTCTAGACACGTTTGTTGATCTCTTTTAACCATATTCATTGGTCGATCACCATTCTCTCTAGAAACTTGCCAATCGGAACCAGCATACAGTCTCCATTTCACATCAATATTATTAAGAAGTACACGTCCACTTGGCTCTTCCACCTCACTAAGTCTTTTGCTTTCAATAGAACAAACATCATCTGTTAGCGAGTGTTCAACTTTACTTACATCCGATAAGTGGTTTTCAAGAATTTTTATAGGCAAATCCTCATACCATCCACTTCTTCGTCCTCCAAGATCTATACTACCAAAATTCCTGGAATTACAAATATCATAAGGTAATTCTCGGCCTATTGTTAGATCCGATAAAGGGCGAAGATCAGACAAGCAATATCCTTCTATTATTTCAGGAAACTGACGGTATTGTATGAAAGATGTTTGACCATCAGGCTCTGAGCCAATGCAGGAATGAACGAGAGAAGAAGTTTCATGAACCTCACAATTCAAACTGCATACCTCAGCATGAAGACTTTCATTGGATGAAAAACAATCACATTCTTTTAGTTGGTCTTTATTTAATAGAAATGCATCATCACATATTTCATCCATTAATCCAACTTCACTGTGTTTAACTGATGGGTTGTGGCGTGGAGGTGAAGGTGATTCATTGTCGATCTCTTTTCTCTCTTGTGCTTGTTGGACATTATTCCATCTCGTCTGCAAATGAATAACCGATTCCTCAATATCAGGGGCAAATATCTGCTGAAGTTGAGCAGCCAAACGTATCAGACCAGTAGCAGTGTCATGGCACGTTTCCACATAAATGTGCGCTTTGCAACATTCTAACTCCCACTTGAGGCCATTATTACAATTAGTTCTCAATATTGCTTCAATGAGTGTCTCTCGAGCAACCTTAACATAGCCTGCCTTGTGCAGATCTTTAACATTGTAAGCATCAAAAACATGCTCATAATCAGAGACACTACATATAAGAAGTCCGATATCTTCAATGGTGATTTTGTAATTATCCTCGAATGCATCTGCCACAGTAGAACTTGAAAGTGTTACTGAAGATGCAGCCAGCACGCAAGCAACATAATTGTCATCCAACTCTCTTTTGATAGTTGAAGAACTGGATTCTGTTTGAGAGAGCCCGCTGTGGACCAGCAAATTCTTCAAGTACGGCTGATAGCTCAACCCAACATCAACGAAGTTAAGAAAAAAACAAGACCCCGAAGACTTCTTTGTGTTCTCTCTAGGCATAATTCCATCACCTTCTGGTTCAACTGGAGAAGAGGGCAAAAAGAAAAAGGAGCAGATGACATCTAACCAATCCAAGCGAGCTCCTATAGCCAGAATTGTTGCACATCTTATAGTTATTGAAGAAAACCCCTGTAAACTCTCAGGATCCCACATATGCACAATATCACAACCAGCTAACCTTGACGATAAAGCATTTGAACCTTCCCCATCCCCACGCTTCATGTTAGAGTTGCTACATGAGATCAAACGGAACTCCTGATCAGGATCTTCAGATATGAAACCCAGCAATTGTCCTTCTCCATGGGCTAGCCAAAAGAAATTGGCACCCTTGATACCTCCAAGGTTGGAAACTGAGAATAATTCAAAGTTTTGAATTTCCAGTCTTAGATGAAACCACGATCCAGGAAGTTCTCTCTGCAAAGAGCACTTAGTACTCTCATTTGAATCTGGCCGAATGGAAATTTCTAGACAATTACAATCAACTACAATAGATGTTTGAGATGCTACAGATACTTTCGTAACATCAACTGCATCACAAGTATCACTAGACAATCCTTTTATCAACTGATCCAAAAGACAAAGGAAGACTTTATATTGAACAGCCCCAACATTGATTCTGACAAGAGGGAGAAATACATGCAACACAGACGTGGAGCTCAAAATCATTTCTTGTCGAGTCTGAAAGTTTGACTCCTCCATATCTTTCATATCAGCAACAGAAGCAAACTCATAATCTTTTCCAACGAACTTACACCTGCTTTTTGATTCCTCTGGACTAGCTAATGACTTGGCCTTCTTTGCAATCCATGGACCTGTAACATCACCCTCCTGCCAAAACAAGGTTAAGGAAGAAGCATTTGTTCGGTTGGAGGCAGATAAAATGTTATGAGCTGAAAATTTCTTCCTTTGCACGTTGCAGGAGCTACTCTGTTTTATCTCTTCATCAAAA
Source organism: Sicyos baderoa (assembly GCA_037832685.1). NCBI lineage: Eukaryota > Viridiplantae > Streptophyta > Magnoliopsida > Cucurbitales > Cucurbitaceae > Sicyos > Sicyos baderoa. Next base: position 8,033,962 of record JBBMEF010000022.1, read on the forward strand.
GTGACCAAGAAAATCCCAAGACTACCAAATCTAAAATGCAAAGCATTTTTTTCAGATAAATAACTTCTCTGCAGAGCCAAGTTACCACTGTGAGTTGTTTCCTCCTTTGTGATTGTAGGGGCATAAAAATCAAGAGCAATAAACTGGTCCCAGGAAGTGTAGCCCATAAAGTCCTTCTCACTTTCAAATGGGAAACAGAATATGATTCTTGCGTTGCTGATTATTATATTGCCTTGCATGCTTGCGGATGAAGTTAAAGCTGTAACTTGATTATAGCCGCTTATGACATCCCCCTGATCTGATATATAGTTCTCCTTAAAGCACTTGTGGTTTTTATCGTGGGGCATACAGTTAGCAACATCTTTTAGTAAATCTAGCAGCATGCTAACCAAAGTATAGTTCACCCAGAAAACTAAGGGAGGTAGATTCAATGAAAATGTTTTTGACATGGTAGAACTATCATCAGAAGAACTAGATGACACATTCAATTGGGAAGAAGTGGCACCATACGTTTTCAGCAATGTAATTTTTGTAGCATTGTCTGTACTTTCACATGGAAGATCCATATTGGCTGAACTATTTGATTCCACACGATCAGGATTTTCGTCTGAAAAATCAAATGGAGGGAGAGCACCTTCAACATCCACTTGCAGGCGCTTCACCAAAAGTGTCTGGAAGTCACTGTTACTACTGTGGAAGTTGGATTTTGAGGCATAATTTTTGCAGTTCAAATAATCAGCAACCTCAATATGCTTGATTGTTCCATGAAACGTCGTTTTTTGAATAGATACCTGCTGACCCAAAAATGTGCAGTGAATGAGACTAATAGAATAGGATCCCCTACACATAATAAGTTGAAAAAAAGAGCCTCCATTCCCCGAGAGGAGTGAGGGAGATATTCACACAAAGATAGAGTAATACACAAGAAAGATGGATTCCCAAGGCATAATTTTACCTGCGTAAGAAGATGGATATCACTGATTTTAGCAGCCACAAAATGAATCTCTGAGTCAGCTTTGGTCTGTACTTCCTCAGGAACAGTGAAATGATACTGACCGTTATCGTTGAAGGAAATAACGAAGGAAATTCCAGAGATATTTGCCCTAAGGTTTGTTTCAACAGGCTGCAATTCTGTATTGAGGAATTAGTGTATGAAGATTATATTAAATGGTAAACAATGAGAATTAACTGAAGTATGAAGGCATGAAAAAAATGAAGAAAAACTTGTCACGAGAACATAACTCATGAGACATGAAAATATATTTTAACAATGACAGTCAGTAGTATCATGATGGAAAAAACCAATTGAAAACTTATAGCCTTGAGTACAGGTAAACTCGAGTTATATTGCCACATTTTTATTCCAAACCAAAAAATTACATAAAGGTTGATTACATAAGTAAATATTTTCACCATAACCCATAACCCATTACGTATTGTATTGTTAACACTGACTACTTATCTTCTCTTCCCTGCCTTTCTCTCTCCAAAATGACCACCACATTCATCTTTCACGATAAGGCTGAATGTTCAATTTAAGGAATCAATGATCTTCCATAATTATATTAATTTTTATGTAGGTGACCACCTCATAGTCTCTTAGTTCTCTAATGTCCTCTTGACCACTAGGTCAACCCATGAAAGTTGTTTGAATATGAGTATGACTAACAATAACACAACAGAATAGAGTAAGAGCATACACACCACAAGGAATGTGTAAGGATCCAGAAGCAAGGCCTGATGCAGCAGTGATTGCACTAAAAACTGAGTTCCACATCCCACTGCTGCCCAATGCAGACTGGGAACTTCTTATTTCATCTAAGCATTCAAAAAACTGGTCGACACTGCAAAATGGCCAAAAGGGAAAATGATCAGTTTCATTTAATTGTTATACTAAACGACTCAGAAGAATAAAAAGTCATAAAAATCAAAGGTAATGAAGGTGTCGTGATTTTAAAATCTAATAGTCTCAGTGTATGTGATACTCACATGGCAGAAATAGTTTTATGTAAAGACTGAAATACTGAATAATATTGTGCAAACTTGATGAGCATTCAACAAGTATCCAAACTAATAATCTAGATGTCCCATACAGAGATTCTTTTACCAATATTAATACTTAAAGTGATAAGAAACTGCAGCAGAGAACATGTTTAGAACACACAGGTGAAAATGTAAAACAATGCTTTGAAATTTGATGTGATTTAAGGAAAGAGAACTATATCAAATTATAGGCATATATAGAGCATAAGACGGTTGGACATTCCATATTGATGATAAAAAATAAAAAATAAAAAAGGATAAATAAGAGCAGCCCCATGTGTATAGTTAACATAACTGACATGGTAAACTATACTTCAACAGATGATCACATAAAATCCCAAAGTGAAACATAATAAATTTTCAACATGTTTGAATGCCCGTCAAACACTGGTTCTTATAATGGACGTGAGTGATACCAACCTTGCTCCAAAATCAAATTCTTCTCCAACTTTTTCCTTCTCTATATGTTTGATAGAGGATGGCACCCAATTTGAAATAAGGTGAGAGCCCGGAAGAATCCCGGCACAATGAGGTGAGGTTTCATCAGGAGTCATTTCAGTCGAAGCTAGCTTTGATGAATGGCCGCGAGATGCTCGATCAAAGTAATCAGATTCATTCAACTTATTATGTATGCATCCATCACCATTCTTGTCGGAATTCCAATAAGCTTCAGATAAAACTAAAAAACATTTGATCGTTCTAGGTTGAAGTTTTACCTGCACAGGATCAATGAAAAGATCCCCATCCACTTTGTGTATGTCTAAGGAACCATCTCTCAAGGGAATACATAATTTCAGGTTACCTGAAAATCCACCTACTCCACCAGTCAGAAGTGGAGTGGTAACATTTGATGGACCATGGTCTAACACCGTTTGAGCAGATGTTCCCGCAGAAATACATGAAAGGGAATTTGAGTTCTCACGATCATCCATGTGAAGGAACTCGATCACTGCCCCTTGAAACTTCACAAAATTGTTCAGTTGACTTATTCCAAGAAAGCTTTCAACTCCATCCGTACCCAATTTACCATCCTCCTCTGTAACACAAGTTCCACATTCTACATCTGAAATCCGGAGAACAAGTGTGGTATTGAGTTCTGTTCTGTTTTTGTTTTCATCATAAAAAGAATCAAATGCAACAATCAAGTTCGTTATCTTTAAGTGAAAGCTAGCAAGCAGCCCTTTCACCATCTTCGCAACAGTCTTAACACCTTCATGGATATCCCCATATGTAGATTTTACACCATTTTTTGTCCCATCATGCTCCGGCTTTCTTGATTCATGACGGTTTTTATAACCACCACTAGAAGTTCCACAACAATCCATATGATCATTCTTCAAGCATGGTGAAAGCACAAGCTCCAACCCATTGATTTCTACCACACATCCTCTACTCGTCCATGGCATTCCAATTAATAAAGACCCAACAGATCCTTCTTTGAAAATAACTGAAGCTGTTGTACCAACCTATAAAATAGAGGACAATAACTGAAAGTGGTTCACAATGAAGTGTGGAACATTTTGGAAATGAAAAATGGATGCACTTTGTTAGGCCATTTGATTAGTAATAAATATTTGTATTTTTTAGTTGTATCATGTATGACATGTGCTGCATTTTCACTATTTTTACTAGTCAAATAATGCTAAGTATTCTCTATGTTTACTAGTCAAATAATGCTAAGTATTCTCTATGTTTACTAGTCAAATAATGCTAAGTATTCTCGAATCTCACCTTAATGTTCTCTACACGGGTAAGTTATATTAATTATTATGTTATTTTGTCCTTTATTAAAGTTCAAGGGTTTATTTGTCCCCATCAATTCTTTCAAGTATTTAAGGAGAATTTAGCTGTCAATCTCTCAATAGAAAAGATTCCTAAAAATCCTCAAACTAAAGAAGCAATAAGGGAATGAAGCCCATCTGACCATCTCGCTTGACTCGTGCCAAACTAAGTATCAACTTTTTCTAGCAGGAATGATTGACACCGCCACACCGGATGAAACAATACATTACTTTTTTTTTAGAAACCGGGAAATTGGAGCTTTGCCCCACAGTACGGGGTTAACCACGTCCATCCTTAGGCCAGAAACACGGAGATATTGAAGGAATAGAGACACGGGAGGTGCTACAAATTAATGTGACGGGTATGTCTAGGACCTTGAGGGAGCACACCTTCAAAGCCCAAGCCTTTGACTACCGCACCACCCATTGGGGACAAAACAACTCATTACTTGCAACACTCACTTTTCCAATAGTGTCTACTGGAGTTAATACATCAAACTTGCACAACATGAACAAATCATTTATAATTTATAAAGTAATCTTCCAGATTGAAGCATGGACAGGGAGAGAATTCTCTATCCTATGATTCCCTATCGAATAAACCAAAATTGAAAAAGATTTCAATCTCAACCAAAGAAGATATTCCCTGTCCCGTCCTAAGCTGGTACTGCGAATTAACGCACATATAAATCCATCCACTCATTCTCCTCAATTTCCCATCTCCAAAAATACTCACATAACTTGAAGATTGTAACTTGTTCGCATTCTCTCAAAGTAATTAACTATAAATTAACCAACATGCTATCAAATAAAGTGCACAATTTAACTTCACCAAACGTTTCTACCAGCCTCTTGTTGAAACCACCCAAAAAAATAAAGCAACAAAAACAAACCTTCTCATTGAGAAAATCAACGTTGAGTGCAAGGTCGGTGAGGCGAATCGTGCCATCGGAAAACTGCACGTCGAGCTGATCGAGATCAATTTCCCCCAACAAAAACTGGCCCAGCTTCTTCTTCAGCAGAAACTTGCAGAGCCTCTTGACGGCGAATTTCGAGAACATCGCCTCCGCCGTCTTCGCGATGTTCCACTTAAACATGGCTGGTGTTGCAGGCGTCGGAATGATCAATTCAATTCAATTTCAGGGGTTAGAGGAAATCGATTAGGGTTTTGAAATTCGCGGCGCCGGTGATGGGGGGAGAAATCCCATCCAAATCAGAACGATGGAGATTGAAAAATATGATCGATAATTTTGGGGTTTGATCTTGGAAGGGCCAATTGAATTCGCCGAGCTCTCTTCAGGAAAGGAAATATTCGTTTCGCTTGGCGATTACGTGAAAAACGGCCAGCTCTGTTTGGGAAATTTTCAAGTTTGCGTTTTATTAATATGAACAATGTCCATTAGGTGTACGTATAAAAATACATCTTCATATTAAAACGTATGGTATTTTTCATGTACAGTTAAAAAAAAAAAATTAAAAAAAATGAATCCATACACATGATGGCTTCGATAACTTTGTATATAGATAGATGGGTGAACATATAGTATACAATCAGTATTATAATAAGTTTTCAATCATTGTCACAAAGAATCTTAAATTTGTGCCGCGTACAATATTTAATCTATGTCACATATCGTATTCGGTCAATAAATGGTAAAATGCATGATTAAAATAAGAAAGTAAAAAAAATGCTCAAAATTATGTTATGGATGGAAGAGGAAGGACGGACGGACCCCCTTAAGGTTGGCTATGGGTCTTCCTCCTACCAGGTTATACTCGAACTAAATCTTTTGAAATTCATTAAATAATTGCAAAAGGTAAAAAAGACAATGTTGAAACGTGTAACATGTAACCTCATATTGAGTTATACACTACGAACTAAATAGCTATGGTATGATTTTACGCAATTTTGAATTATCACAATATACTATCAATCATTATTCATACGTAGTTTATTTTATATTTTATTGAAAGTCATTCACATTGAATAAGTTTTATTTGTAAGCAAACAAACCATAACTAAGGATCACTATCCTCATTACAACATGATCACAATATAACGAGTCGATACCTATCGCAACACAAAAATACATCATCAAAAGAATAACAACGTTTAAATAAGAGCTAAACAACCCAAACAAACCATGGTCTTAACAAATTTGAAATTATTAGAAAAGACTCATAAGCTTTTGTCAACTCTAAAATTGTTTAAATATTAAGACTTTGTCAACTCAATCGTTAAAAGACTTGAATAAATCGATTATACATTAAATCTACTATACCTAAAAATGAGTTTCTAATAATTTGAGAATAATAGTTTAATGAACTAAAAAAAAGAAAAAAATTTATAAAAACAAAATAGTTGCACATTCGATCTTAGTTGTAAACCAGTTCAATACTCACGGATTTGATCTATAAAGTCAGTATTATAATTCTACTCTCTCAAATTGTACCAAAACAAAAAAAAAAAATTCCTCGATATGTACTAAAAAAAGAGCGATTTATGAAAATTGCAATAAAACGCGGAAAACAAAACCCTAACCGGATTTCTGCGTCTCTGGAGCAACCATGAAGGTGTTCGAGATCAACGGAGCCACCATAACCCTGGCACTCTTCACAGACGTCACCAATTCCAAGTACTTTCTTTCTCCGATGAACAATTCTTCTAAATTCATATGAACTATATATTTTGATCTTTTTGTTTATCTCTGCACGCCCACTAACTGTTTGAGAAAATGCCTGAAACAAGCGACGCAAGAAATGCAGTGCAAACTGTCGTTTTCTTAACATCACCCAACCCATTTGATCGAATAAACTCATTACTTGTTAGTTTCTGATGAATGTGGTATGGGGTTTCTTCCGTTTTCGAAGTGGCGGCGGTATTGCTTGAACTTAGTGATTGAATAGTGTGATGTATGTGTTTGATTTTGAAGGGCTGTTTGTGAAAGTTATGGTGGTTTTGAATGTGATTTGTGGGTGCCATTGTATATGTTCAATTGGGAATGTGTGTGTTTATAGAAGAGTCAAACTTTGTTATTACGATTGGAGTGCCTGATCAAGTTTGTCTATTTTCAGGGAGCTTCTTGATTCTATGCAAGCGGGAACGCTGGAGCCCGAAGTTGCATTTCTCAATGCTTCTCTTGTATGGTTATTTTATATTTCTATCTATTTTTCCCTATCAATTTGATGTGCAGATTGCTAGATTCCTTGTCCATCTTCAGGCGTCGTAGATGTGTGTTGTTTTGTCATTGGGAAGTTTGTGGGGGGAGAGAAACACTAGAACTTTTGGGGTTTGATAAGGACCCTAGTGAGGTTGTGTGGTCCATTGTTAGATTCTATGTTTTGCATTGAGCGTTCGTGACGATTTATTTTATTTTTCGTTAGACCTTATTTTACTTGGTTAGAGCTCATTTTTTTAGAGGGTTCCCTTTTGTGGGCTTGGTCTTTTTGGATGCTCGTATATTCGTTCATAGATATTATATATATATATATATATTATTAATCTAAGGTTGGTTCTCTTGAAATTTTTTTGCTGAAATGCTTATGAAGTTCACCCCAACACTAACTGCCCTTTTATACATTTTAGATTTGAATCGTGCCCAAAATTTCTCTAATATTTCCTTTTATAAATAACTGAAGACAGATTCCAGATGTTTTCCCGGTGCTTGCGGCTGCTTATAAGACACTGATATCCAAGTCAAGGGATTCTCTGACTACTCGCACCCCTCATTCCGAACTTGTCTACAACTATTCGGGTTCAAAGCATGTAATTCTGTCTTAGTTCATGGATATTGCAACTGGTTGTGTATTTGTTTGTCTGTATGTGTGAGTGATCTTTTGAATTAATCATATGCAGATTACAGAGTCTTTAAAAAGATGTGGAATTTCTGATCGCTCCTCTTATGTCCTCGCGGCTCGTTTTGATGCTTCCCCTTATGAGGTTGGATCAAGATGTCATTCATGATGCTATATAGACTCTGTTACCTTGTTCTAAACTTTTCATTTATATGTTCTGAGGTCTTGAAAAACTCAGCCTGCTTGTACAATCTGTTTTCCTATGCTAGATGAAGGCCATTGAGAAATTAGTACATGGTAAAGAGATCGATCTATTGGAATTGGGAGGGAAAGCAGACCAAGCTCAGATACAAAAGGTGCAATCCATGTCTTCCTTACCCGCCGGTTAATTTTAATTTTATTTTTGTAGATATCCGAGAATGTCTGGACATAGCTCATGCATACCTCAACTATTTTCGCGTGACAACCTGATTGATTCTATAACATTTGGTTGTCAAGGAAACTCATAGGAAATTAATTAATTCCTAAGTAGGTGATCATTATGGATTAAACTCATAAACTTTCAATTCTCGAAGACTCTCTCGATCACTAGACCAATTAATCATGATTTTTGATGCACCAATTATGATGTTTTCTTTTCCTTTTTGATAACCAATTATTGACAATGACATCAGGGGTTTTCGGTCGCTCTACCAGAGCTGCCTCAACACAAGTTTTTAAGTTATTAAGTTTTCTACTAGAATACCAAATTGTGGTTTTATCCCTGCTAATAGCTAAATAGTTGTTATTGTTTTGTCAGCATTTTAAGATCCCTGGACCCGAGTTGACAGTATCCTCAGTTGGAGATGCTATAACATGTAGAATCGCTGCACGGGATGCCTTGTAGCTGATAATCTGCAACGAAGTTACTCCTTTGTAGGTGAATGTGTTAAATTATTTTCAGTATAATTACTTTTAGTTTGATGATGTCTAAGCAATTTTATTGAATACTCAAATAATGATGCTATTGATGTCCGAGGAGAATTAATTAATTTACTGGTGCTTGCTGTCTCTTAGCCAATGAACAAGGATTGTTAGTTTCTTTGTGTTGTTTTGCTTAAGCAAAACTTGGGTACTGGTCAACACTGTGAGGCTTAAAACCAGCCACATGACTCCCTTAAATTTTTTGGAAAGAGGTGTTCTTTGTCATTGGGACTCGGAATCTCTCGACCATATTCTCTCATCATGTTCGTATGCTTAAGTTGTTTTGGGACAGACTCTTTGTCCTAACCCGTTTGATCCTTTGACGCTTTTGAATAGCTGCTTGGTGGGGCATCCTTTCAAAGAGAAAAGAAAAGTTTTATGGGAATTTTTTGTTCATGCCTTTTTTTTTTGGGGGGGGGGGGGGGGGGGGGGGGGAAAAA
>JBBMEF010000022.1:8043083-8059038 GCA_037832685.1 Sicyos baderoa
TATTTGCAATATTTTTAAAAAGTTGCTATAATTCTAATGCAGAGTAGGAAAATTGCTATACAGCGCAAATTTCCTTTAAATATCTAATATATTAAAGGTGTCATTGTAGAGAAGTAAATGAAATCAGTCTATTTTTTTAACAAGTTAGGAGAGTGGGATCACACACCTTACAAAAATGGTATAATTACTTTTAAATAAATGAGAGTCAAATATCAATTATACGGATCGAAGTTGTAACCATGTTGAATTGAGTTTCTATCTAATAATGAAATCATCACCCGGGGAAACATCTTATATCTTTCTAAAGCTCTACGTTTTTTTTTAAATAAAAGAATACCATCCAAAGTTCTAAGTCAAACGTCATTTGTCAATTATGTGTTTCCCATATTACAAACACTAATATTCTCTTTCTTTAAGAATTGCACAATGGAAGAAAATAAAAGTTTTATTTGATAACCTTTTTCGTTTTTAAAAATTTTACATTATTTTTTTTTTTTTTGAAACATTTCAATTCTAAAACCAAAAATACTTCTCTAAGACTTTTTCAATCGCTTGCTTATATTTTAAAAACATTTGCAAAAATTAGATAACAAAATAAATAAACTAAATGGAAGATTCAAACATGTAATATCTTGACTATTAAATCATACATTATGTTAGTGGAATTTGGTTCATGATATCATGTCGGTTGAGCTCGGTTCATGTTTGGCAGGTGAAAGCAGTTACTAAAAGCTTAATTTACTATTTCTTCTTTGCAATGGGAAGAATGAAAACCAAACTTGCTTGCAAAACCAACACTTGTTCACTGTCAAACATGGCTTCTAGAACAATTGATCTGAGACAGACATAATATTTGGAGGGGATTGTGGTGAACCAGTTTCAAGCAAAAAGCTTCTACTACAATATGACCTAGTTGTGCTTGATGAAGAAGCAAGATACCTTCCATCTCCACTATGAAAAATCACTTCACTTTTATGCATTTTTCTCTTGCTCATGCTATCTCTCCCTTCACTCCCTCCATATTCTTCATCATCGACAGCTTCCGCCAGCCCTTGATGCATCGGATCCGAACTCTCGTACAACACCCGAAGCACCTGTTTAATCGAGGGCCTCACCCTGCCTTCTCCCTCGGTACACCATCTCACTATCGACACGACCGTGTGAAGTTGTTCCAAGTTGAAACAATTCCTGATCCTTGGATCTACTAGTTCTGATACCCTTGAATCTGAAACCATGTGCACCTGAGACCATTCAACTAGATTCCTCCCATCTTGTATCGCACGTCTACCTGTTACTATTTCCAGAAGTAGCACGCCGTAGCTGTATATGTCACTTTTCTCGGTAAGCTCTTGCGTGATAACGTACTCGGGATCCATGTAGCCTGAAGTTCATTAGCATTGAGATATCGTTAGCTTATGAAACGATAATATCCATATATAAGTTGAACAACTCATTGTCTTATGAACCTGGCGTTCCACGGATATCGGTATTTACAGGTTCAAAGAAAACAGAACCGCCCTTTGAAGCATGCGCAAGGCCGAAATCTGCAACCTGAAAGACGAAAAATAATAATAAGTTGAAGCATTTGGATCTGCAGTTTGTTATCAGAAGACATCTTTCAGATTGTTTTTTTAAAAAAGGTCAATATTGTCATTGCAAATATATTTTCCAAGTTACCTTAGCAACAAAGTTCTCATCCAGTAAAATGTTGCTGGACTTAATGTCTCTATGGCACAATGGGGGATCACAATAATAGTGAAGGTACTCCTGCATAGGACAAGTACAAGTAACAAAAAAAGTTGCAAAAACAGATAATGATGATTGTTAAGCTATTAGTTCACTAGCCCTTGATGGGAACAAGAATATCAGCACACTACCAGAGCATTGGCGACATCGATGGCAATTTGTATTCTCGTTCGCCAACTTAGAGGGGTAATGCCAGGAGCTGCACGAGTGAAAGAACGTATTTATTCCATGTATACACTAATCCAAGGGAAGGTGATAAAAAGATGCCTTTTCATTCAAAGCTTAAGGGGAACAAAAATCATATTATCCCAAAATCTATCAGTAAGAGCTTCTAATGTTTCAAGACTACTGTTTCTTTCCAAGAACAAAAGATGGTCAGTGTGCTTATAAGTAACAATAGACTCAACTACAAGTTTGTTGCAATGTCATCTGAAGATTGTCTTCATCAATAACTTCTAAGAATTTCATTTCAGTTAGAAGGGGAAAAAAGAAAGAACAAATGAGTGCATTGAAGAAATTAACATACCATGAAGATGATCCTTCAAGCTTCCATTGGCCATATACTCGTACACGAGAAACCTGCCAGGAAAAAAAGTAGCATTTCAAGTTGTTGGCACACAATATTAAGCACCTCGGAAAAGTATAACATTTAGTGAACCCACCGTTCATGCTTGTCAACGCAAAAGCCTCTTAAGGCGACAAGATGTCGGTGATGTAATCTCGCGAGCAGCTCTATTTCTCTTCCAAATTCATCATCTCCTTGCTCGGAGACTTTGTTCATCCTCTTCACAGCTACCACCATGTCATTACTGAATTGAGCTTTATAAACAGTTCCGTAGCCTCCTTGTCCAATTGTTGTACTAAAACTATCTGTTGCCTTCTTGATTTCCTTATAGCTGAATTTTTTAAACATAGAAGGTCCTGCGCGAGATGCCCGATTGCAACAAAGGGCGTAAAACACAAAAGAAAGAGACAAGTAGAAGATTACTTGTACGTGTACGTTGCTAAGGCTAAGCAAAGAACTTGAGAAACTACAGGACTGCAGAAAAGTCACCCAACCTTCCTGATACTTTTTGATGGGACGAGAAGGGAAGGATTTCGACGAGTTGATATCTGTCTTTTCGGAATCCTTTAGCTCTCGGTTTTTCCTTCGAATCAGCACAATCAAGACAATCAGCATCAATACAGAAGCTAAGGTCACTGCAATGCCAATACCTGCCACTAATGTTAGATGGTAGGAATGATGTTGATGACTTTTATCATTAGAAACACCAAGCCTCAGTGGCTCTGGACTTGCAGCAGCTGATGGACTTGGGGAAATATCTGGTGTAGCCAAAGATGGGGACGGAGCTGAAAAGGGCATAAAATTAAAGTCACACTATACTCTAAGTGGGAGAAGAGAAGTTTGAGAAAAAAAATTAAAACATCACCCATAATTAAGGAAACTTGTATTTGACCAACAAATATGCTGAACAAGAAGAAAATCTTGAGCAGAAAAATTAAAACTCACCCAGTATCTATTTTCATTAGAATAGTCTAAACAGGAAGCAACCAACCACCATTGGTAGCGTAGGGTCAAAAGGGTCTTAACTGAAAACAAAACACATAGTGACCACTTACCTAGAAATTAATTTCCTACGAGTTTCCTTGACATCCAAATATTGTAAGGTCATACGACATGTCCCATGAGAATAATCGAGGTGCGCATAAGTTGGTCCGGACACTTGTGGTTATGAAAAAAATAAAAATAGAAGTAAAAATTCAACTATTACTTGCTTCCTTGAAAATGGAGATTACATGGTCTTATCTTTAGCCAAGTTATCCAGCTTAACCAATTCCTGAATTAGAATTTGGCAAATCTAGCTACTTTTTGGTAATAGAGACTTGAGAGAACCAGGGGAAAATATTTGAATTAATCAGATTAAAATGAAAAATACATTGACAAAAACAAACAAAAGGAATGCAATAGTCTAAAAAATAAAGAGCCTGAATTTTAACAGTTCCTTGCAGTTGTATACTGCCTTCTTTTATACAGTAAGTTCGATTGAATGCTTTAACAACTTCTGGATGGATTGAACTCAAGTTTCTAAGAGATAATGGTGCCAAACTACTCAAAATTGCCTTTTCGTCTCCAGATTTTTAACCAAAAACATATGCGTAAATGAACTTTACATCTGGTAACTATGTTAACAACCTACTGAAAAACTAGGGGTCAGATGTCATAGAGTAACATACATTGTGTAAATAGCAAAAAGAAACACAGCCTTACAAAGAGGAGCTAAACTAATTTCAAATTTTCATTCTTGTATACACATACCTGAAGGTCTGTTAAGGCCTTGAGCTCCAAAGAAGCAAGTTGCAAGATCAATGACTGAAGCAGGATCAAGTCGACTAGAAAGTGCAACAAAGGTAGCGTCGCGACAAGTATTCATCGTTATATTATCTTCTTTCCCAATCAGGTTGCGGAGATATGAAGTCCCAGCATTGATACACTTCCTACAAGCACTCTCCTCCCAGAGTGGCAATTTGCAATTTTCACTTACATTTGAGAATTTCGGAGATTCCAGCATCTCGTTGACGGTTTCTCGACCTCTACAGGTGTAGTTCACTGGAATTTTTGTTCCCACCCCACAGAAAAGAGTGGCATTCCTAGGAACTCCATACAGTCCCATGGTTTGAAATAGTGATTGCAGGCACATGTCAGATAAGTTTGAAGAAACTCCTAATTCACCTGTTGCATTTGCAAGCTGAGCAACAGAAACTGCAACAAATGCATTGATATAGCGGCAACACTTCCCTCTTTCATTGGGGTTAGAGCAAATAGAGGCAGCTAAAGTAAAGTTTGATCCACTCAAGTCCAAGGGGCAATCTGTGAAATTTTCAGAACAATAAGAACTCAAAAGCTAACCAGTTGAATATAACCTTTGTTGAATCAGTGTTAAATCACCAAATCAACCAAAAAAAACTTAAGTCGATGCATTGGAGTAGATATTTTTAATTGTTGAAAATGTTAAACCACCTCATGTGGGCTTAGAAATTTGAGAAATGACCTACAAGTGGAATTTAATTTTAATTGGAGAGGAAACGACTTGACAAGAATTTGAACTCAGGACCTCCTACTCTGATACCATGTTGAATATGTTAAACCACCAATCAACCCAAAAGCTTAAGCTGATGGGTTGGGGTAAATTTAATTATATCAACTAACATAATTATATCAACCAATATTTCCTCTAACTTGTGGGCTTGAAAATTTGAGAAATGCTCTACAAGTGTAATTCGGTTTAATTGGAGAGGAAATAACTTGACAAGAGTTTGGTCAAAGAGTGATTTCGCGCACCTCGACTAATGTCGCGGGACATACCCGTGACCCTAAACCCTAAAACATTTGGATGTCAAGGAAACCTGTAGGAAATTAATTCCTTGGTAGGTGACCACCATGGATTAAACTCATCATCTTATGCACCACAAGACCCTATTTGACCAATTGAGCCACTCCATAATGGTTCACAAGAGTTTGAACATATGCACTTCTGCTCTAATACCACGTTGAATCATGTAAAATCACCAATCAACTCCTAAAACTTGATGAGTTGGGGTGAATCAACATTCCTTTCTGAACAACAAACTGAAATATGTTCATCTAATCCAAAAAAAAAAAACAAGAACCCAACTCAGCTAAACAAGACCTAGAGCCCACAGAAGCAAGCTCCAGGCTACAGCAAATGAAGGGTAAAGCAGATTCCAGTCTATAAAGATGCACATTTCTTGACATTTTTTGTAAGACAAGGGCACATTTAAGAAGAAAAACAAAACCAACCCATTTAACCCTGAATCATTCCAGTGTCTTTCCCCATCTCTATTCACTATGTTCCAAGACTAAAACCCCATTTCCACACTTTCCAGAAGAAAAAAAAAACCCATTTCCCAAAAACTCCAACAAGATCAGAGAAATGAACTCCATAAAAAGAAATCACAGTGAACTGAAAATGGAAGATCAAGAGAAACAAGACATGGTACTAAGAGACAAACCCGCCATTGTTTGAGGAAGCTGCATTTGAAGAAATAAAAGAAACCCCAATAGAAATAATTCTCTGCTCACTGCAGCTGCCGCCATGGTTGAAACAGAGACCTTTAAAGCTCTGGTCGCCGGAGCTAGCAAAGAAGCTGATGGCGCCAAGGAATGACGGCCGTTTTAGCACATTTTGAAGAAGCTTCATAACAGAGAGTGAGGAACAGAGCAATACACAAGCGCGTGAGCTAAGTGCCACTGTCAATTTTTTTTTATCTTCGTAATTTGTGTGAACCAGCTTACCCACACCTTCGAAGATTTGGATCGTACAAAATAAAATTTTGTCCGATTTAAAAAAAGTTTGGGTTTCGTATTTCAAAATTTAGAGTTTAATCTTTATAATTTGAAGAAAAAAATAATAATCCCTAAATTTAAAGAAAAATGGAATTTAGTCCGTCGAAAATAGAAACTAGCCCCATAATTTTATAAAACCTAAAATATATCCATTAACATACGTAATTGTTGGCGTGTCAAATACATGGAAGCTCGTTAATCATGTATAAATGATATATAACTAAGTTTCAATTACTTATTCTTTTTAGTATAATTTTGGGGAGAGAATTACAAATACCAAATACAGAGATCGAATTCGTGATCTGGGGTGGAATAGATTAACACCAAACCACATAATCAATCGCATTGTCGACCCATTCAGTTTTAATTACTTAATTCTCTAACAATTAAAAATGATAAAGATTATTTTTTAGGTTTTATGAGACTAAATTCAAGTTTTTAAAATCATAAAAACTATATTTTATATTTCTTCCAACTATACAAACTAAACTCTAATTTTTTTTTAAATCATGAGAACTATTATTTTAATTATATGGACTAAATTTAATAAAAAAAATTAATTTAAAAAGGTGATTATACTAGATTGGGCAAATCACAAATATCCCAACAAAAACAAATTGAAAACTAAATTTTGGGTATTGGAAAAGAAGATTAAAGAAGCAAACTTGAGAATAAAATTCATCACCATTTGTTCACTTCTACTTGCACATTGCAACTTTTGATTGTTAGCTTACAAATCACCAACCACACAAATCTTCACAGTGCATTTATTACCAAAATACAAAGTTGTGTGCATTATTTGGTTTCTCATTCAATTATTGAAAAGCTTACAATTAATCAATGGCTTTACTAGTGGAGATTTGGTCTGCAACTGTACTTTAGATTTCGAAATCGAATTGTGCATCGTTATCTTGTTTAGCGTTATTCTATTTTAACTCCAAACATCAGTATTGAAGAAAAGTGATAAACAACCTTCATAAAATTATTTGTTTGTATTTGGTGTTATAAAATTACTTTTAACCACCCATCAAACTCCAAATCAAATTTAGCCACGGTCGTTATTAATATCAATTTCAAAATAAATAAATCTTTAAACGAACAGTTAACTATCTCGGTCGTTATTAACTCTTTCACTCCACTCTTTTCTACCCACCCTAAAAATAAAAGCAAATGGGAATCTTAAACTTTACAATAGAAAAGTAGATAAAGAGACATAAAAGAAGTTTTCGTTTCCCTTTTGTTTTTAAAATGAATTGTAAATGAAAAACTTAGCTGAAGAATCTCTTCAAAAAGCCTACTCTTGCGCTTCCTTAAAAAGCTTTGATGCCATCATGTTATTATATTTGGATCATATGTTATTTATAAATTTCCATTGCCGGGAATCGAACCCGGGTCTCCTGGGTGAAAGCCAGATATCCTAACCGCTGGACGACAATGGATGTTTGAATTATATTATCTATTTATTGTATATATTTAACAAAAAAGAAAATCTAAATATTAATTTAAGTGTAGTTTTTTAATGTTTTTTTTTTTTTTAATGTCCTTTTTCTAATGTAGTTTTCTTATGCATATAAGTGATATAAATTCAATGCCAAAATAAGTATAGCTCGAGTCTCTCCACCCTCATGTTATAGAATTATAAAAAAAATATGTTATACTATGTATATTTTATTAATTTTTTTAGTTAAGGAACTTAGAAAGAAAACAACCTTCATTAAAAAAAATAAAAAAAAATAATGATTAACAAACGTGAAATCGAAAAAATTTGATTTAAATTATGGAAATAATTATTAGTCCACAAATCCTTATTTAAAAAAAGAGTCCATAAATTCATAAAAATGTGGCGTTTGATTGAGGATGTGGGTTACTATTTCTTTGAAGCAAACTATATATTTTTTTGTTTCTTTTACGTGCACGACAACCTCCACATCATGATTTTAATTAGTTTTTTTAGCCATATCTTTTCAAGGCTAAATAATATTAAATGCCTTTTTTCAATTTAGTATTTCAACTTTTACTCCTTTTAAATAATTTGATCAAGTTATTTTTGCATATAACCATATGTATCATTAATTATTGTTTTATGGGTTATGACAAAAGTTTAAGGACTTGTATTTGACCAGATAAAAGTTTTAAGATCTTTGTATTTTTCTTTTATTATTTGTTCTTGGTCAGTGAGAAGTTTGTATGTATGTATGTATTATTATTATTATGAAAGTTCTGTTTCACAAAAAAATATTGTTTTAGGAGGATTTTATATATATAACAAAAAAAAAAAAAAAAAAAAAAAATTTGCACTGTACATCAAATTTCCTACTCTACAATTATAGCAACTTTTTAAAAATATTGCAAATATAGCAACTTTTTTTGATAGACTCTATCAGACACTACTGATGGAGTCTATCCGACACTATTGATGGCGTCTATAAATCTGATTTTGCTATATTTACAAATATTTTCAAAAAGTTGCTATTTATTCAATTTTTTTGTCTTATTGTAATATAGATGCAAATCCCCCCAAACAAAATGATAAAGTATTTTCATTTATAGAACAAAATTAAAACTAAACTAATTATTTTATAGTAGGAAATTCAAATTGAATTCTATCACTTGTTGAACTATATCGATAGAATTCAATTCGTCATAGACTCATTCTATAACGAGTCGAAATCTTTCACTCATAATAAATCATGTGATATACATGAATTATTTTAAAAATTATGCCGTACGTATGATAAATTTCTTTTTTTTTATTTTTTATTTAAGGTGGTTTTCATGAATTAAAAAAAAGTAAAGAAATCATATGAATGCCAAAGTATTAGAACATTTTTAAACACAATAAAAACTTATTCAAATACACTAACTTATTTTTTTTTTTTAAATGGAATAAAACTGGAGTATTAAAAATCATTAAAATGGAATAAAACTTAAAAAATGAAAATCCAATTTTTGAAAATTACAAAAATGGATACGATAGTGATGGCAGTAAATTAAGTGTACGATTCTGCGCGCGCCTTCACTGTTCTAAGTCCATCACAATCAAACCTCCATTTTCTTCCTCTTTTCAACAATTCTCTGCAAAATCCCAACATTCAAATTTCAAATTCAAACAATTCTTTGATTCTTTCCCCTAAACCAAAATGGGTCGCCATTATTACTCCCAAAAATCGCTTCTAGCAACGGCTCTGTTACTAATCCCCTTCCTCTCCGATCCATCTTCAGCTCTCAAGGTTCATAACCAAACCCATTTCATTTTCGAAACTCCCAGATTTTCATCTTCATTTGTTTCTGTTTACTCTGTTTTTTTTCTCAGGAGGGTAAGACGTGTATTGCGAATCGGAACTGCGACGCCGGGCTGCATTGCGAGACCTGCTTCGCCGACGCCCGTGTGCGGCCGCGGTGCACTCGGATTCAGCCCATCAGTCCGATTTCTAAGGTCTGTAATGGCGATTTTGATTGAAATACGTTTTTTGGAATTGTGGGTTGTGTTTGGAATTTTTGGAATTTTGGGTGTAGGTTGATGATGTTCCGTTTAATCGGTACGCGTGGTTGACGACGCATAACGCTTTCGCGAGGTTGGGGATGAAATCGGCTACTGGGTCTTTGATTCTTGCTCCTTCTAATCAACAGGACTCCATTACTAGCCAGCTCAATGTACGTCTCTGTTGTTTTTCATTTTCTGCTTCCTTATTGTTTTTTTATTTTTGTTTTGTTTCTGCTGCTGGGTTGTGTGGGATATTAGTGGGAATAGAAGGGTGTCAAAATTTATTTGACAATTAAAAGAACCGAATTATTCAACTCAAACCGTAAGAATTTGAATTGAACAGACAGTTATAATAGACGGTTATAATACTAAAAATAGCATAGTTCTAATGTCATCTTGTATGACATAGTAACCATGAGGTTACAGGTTCGAATCCTCGGATGGTTATAATTTTCTTTAACTTAGCTTGATTTATTAATTTAAACCATTAGAATGACTTAAAGATCAAGAAAGCTTAAGAAATTCAAAAATAATAAATTTAATCTATGATAATTTCTGCATATTTTTTAACATCTAAATATAGTAGTATCATGTGGTAATTGTGTGTGATAATAATATGAGATGAGCAATTTGGATAGTTACGAATACAAAAAAATAAATCATATAAATTTTAACATGCATTCTAATAACATGAATGCCTTGATTTTAAATCTATTACCATGTGATTTTAAATGTATTACCTAACGATCTAAACTTAATCTAATCTGAAAATGTATGGATTAGATTAGGTTGAGTTGCTCTAATACGTTGAAAATTGAAACTTAATTGAGATTCGAACCATGTACACCCGTAAGAAAGAGTAAAGAAGGTTTTAACAGTTGTGGAACATTTATTGGGCGGTCTGGCGGTGAATCATATCGTCTCTTATGATGAAAACTACACCAGTTTTAGCATGTTCTTCACCTGCTTTGAAAGTGAAGGCTTATTGTCTGTAACTGGAAAGGCCAACATTTGTTTTGTTTCTACCTCATTCAACCTTAATTTGCTCCCATTTTCACATCTCCTTTTAGATAGAATTAAAATTAGGGTGAGTTCGTTGAGTATCTCTTGATGTGGGTAGAACTAGAAATGAATATTGGGGATTTCAGGAAAAATGTCTGCTTTTTTCTTTTGAGTATATATTAAAGGAGGGGAACAAATATCAATTCTCGAGATCGAACTTGTGTGACGTTGGTGTTGAACTGGTTTACAACCAAAAAATGAAATTATTGTGTCATTGACCCATTTGACGAAAAATGTCTTGCTAAATGGTGATTATATTGAAATAGTTAATAAATTAATATATAGGTAGTTGGGATGAGGGGATTTGAAATTTTAAGCTTGAATAGAATTGGTCCCATATCTTAAATTAATTGAACTGGGAAAATTTATTGCCCTGCCCTAATAATTTAACTGCATCTCAAACATTTATTTAGCCCAACTAAATCAACCCAGAAGCTGGATGGAGCCAAAAGTGAAGGAAAAAGGACAATTGTCCCTCTTATTTGTCTTATATAGATATATATACTTGTTTGTTTATATACAGACTTCAAAATTTAAATCTTTTTCCTCCATGCCTCCTTTTAATAGTTAAAACTATAAAATATTTGCATAGAATATTAAAATGTAAAACTTGGTTGAAAATTTATGATCCTTCCCTGTCTATGAACAAGTTCTGTATGGAGTGCTGGCTTCCATTTAGGTTGCTTTATTTTAAATGAAAGGAACATGAAAATCTTTGCTTGCCATTACAATGAGATTTCATTCCATTACTCAAAATATTATAAATAATGGTTAGGTTAGGCGTGTGAATTCTGGTTTATTCTTCTGTTGTTTTTATCATTTTTGGTGCGAGTGTGACCCAGTCACTTGAATACTCCACTTAATTTTGTCCTATCCATTTTGAAATAAGCATATAGCTTCTCTCTCTCTATCTGTGTCTCATGTGCTTGTGAATCTTTTGGGTCCTATGTATGAGATTCTCTCTCTCATGTGCTGGTAAGTTTTTGGTTCTAGTTCTCTATTTTAATTGGGAGGAAAGATAAGGTTGCTTGGTAACTACTGAAACTTTAGTGTTCAAATAATGATGCTCTCTTGACTCTTCCAAAAGGCAGTTGAAATTCATAATGCCATCAAGAATAAGGGACTTGGAAGAATGGTACATATAATCTTTAAGTAAAAGCTACCTTTAAAAATGTTCATATTTGGCAGGATTGGTTTTGGACCGTTTTGTTCAATAGTTCCTTTTTGTTATTATTTTTATTTTCTTTTTCAGAAAAAAAAATTGATTTCTAGTTTATTTTGTTGCTTTATCTTATGGGGAAAACTATCTTTTTAGTTTTTATGTTGGGTTCTAGTTTCAATATTATCCAATAATGCTCACTTTTTAGTTTACTTTTATACTTATTTTCTTTTAAAAATTAAATTCACGTAAAAACTAAAATAATTACTTCATCAATATATTTAAATTTAAGTCTCCATGAATGGCATACTTGGTTGAAGGCTTGAGTTTTAAGAGTAAGCTTCCTCAAGGCTCCAAGTTTGAAACTTCTTTTGACAATAATTTGTAGTCACCTCCAATTGTGTCTTCACTTCTTCAATGCATTTAGGTGGTGCGTCCTAGGGACGGCCAATGGTGTCCTAGGTATTAGGAGAGTGATCAAGCTCCAATTCCCGGTCATAAAAAAAAAAAAATTTAAAATTATTCTAAGCATCATTTTAGTTCAAATTACTCTATGTAACTAACAATTTTGTTATCTTTAAGATTAAAAATGAGTACTATTGAAATGTTGGAAGTAAAAGGTGTTCAATTTTGTAATATAAGGACTAAATTGAAACTAGACCCTAAATCCGAGGACTAAAAAGGTATTTACCCTTACCCCTCTATTATACTTTGTTTTAGAATCTGTGTCAAACTCCAAAAACTAATAAAACTAGTTCTTGGAAACCTTTTTTCTTCCATATTTTCTGCCTTTTCTAATTTGGCTAAAATTTGGAAATGAAATCTAGAAAGTATTAGTATACAACCTTATTTTTAAAAGCATTTAATTAAAAACAGAATTTACTGTCAGGCAAGGCCTTGTGTATGGAATATATCTTAATGACCCTTCTAACGAGAAGGAACGCATGTGTTCAATTTATAGGAAAAAGTTATCATACTTTCATGTGATTGTTATTTTTAGAGTAACCCATAATCATAACAGATTAGTTTATTTACTATTTAGTAACTTTCCCTTCCTTTAAGTGGCTTGATAAAAGTTGTTTGAATTTATATTAGATGGCTTTGATCATAGTAACTCCGAAGATCTCTTTTTGAATAATAAACAATTTCATTAATGCATGAAATTACAATATAAATAAGCGAACTCCGAAATCTCTATTAAACGAAAATGATATCTTGAACTCTTAATAGAGTATTTCATACAGATGTTGGGGGGTGTGACCATTCGAACCTCTATCCTCTTGGTTGAAGTCATACATATGCAAACATGTGAAATAAAATTTTGAATGTTCTTCTCTTTGCATGTTGATTATTAATAATCCTGTGTCCTGTACTTTATAATGTTTAATTTTCGTTTTGCAGAATGGTGTCAGAGGATTTATGCTTGATATGTATGACTTTGAAAACGATATCTGGTTATGTCACTCTTATGGAGGCCAATGCTACAATTTCACAGCTTTTGTAAGTGTGCATTTTGCAGATTGCTATTTTGTGTTCTAAAAATTGGCTCAATATGCCATTCACTTCCTTGTTTATGTTATTTTGAACAAGTTCATGCAAAACTATAAATGACCAGCAACCTGCCATTAATGTTCTCAAAGAGTTCCAAGCATTTCTTGGAGCAAACCCTTCCGAAATCGTCACTATTATCATCGAAGACTACGTCACGTCACCAAAGGGCTTAACTAAGGTGTTTGCTGCTGCTGGTCTTGTAAAATTCTGGTTCCCAGTATCAAGAATGCCCAAGAATGGTGGAGATTGGCCCATGGTTAGTGACATGATTCAGAAAAACCAACGCCTGCTCGTTTTTACTTCGAAAGCGGCAAAAGAAGCCTCTGAAGGAATCGCATACGTATGGAAATACATGGTAGAAAACCAATGTAAGTCCTTTCATAACTCACCAGGCTGCATAAAGCTTTAAAAATCCAGTAACTTTTCTAATTGATTTAATCGTTCTACAGATGGCGATGGAGGAATGAAAGCAGGTTCATGTCCAAACCGAGGAGAATCACCACCAATGAACACGACTTCTAGGTCGCTCGTCATCGTAAATTTTTTCCGAAGTGCTTCAAATTTCGCTGATGCTTGCAAGGACAACTCGGCTCCATTACTCAACATGGTGAACACTTGCCATAATGCAGCAGGAAATAGATGGCCTAACTTCATTGCTGTTGACTTCTACAAGGTAATTAAGCACAAAACTAAAACAAAATCAGTTGTTTCAAACTCCTCTGGAACTGATAATTGATGTATGCTAAGCATATTTCAATTTGGTATGGATATTTCAGAGGAGCGACGGAGGAGGAGCCGCAGAAGCCGTTGATGTAACGAACGGTCACTCTGTTTGTGGATGTTCAAGCATTTCTAGATGCAAGGTTAGCCATTACTATGTAAAATACATATATAGGAATTTTTTCTTGCCATCTTAAGAGCATCACTTTGAAACAATCTCTGATAACCTGGTGAAATTGATAACATATATCCAAGTTTCGAATTCGCATATCCCATAAACATAAAAGCCAAGATTGTAGTTTTATCATGTTATGTCATTGTAAAAAAAAAGCTCGGAATTTGGCCGAAAACCTTGTAACACTTTCACGATTCCTATAAAAAAAACATAACAAAAAAAAATAAAAGCCAAGATTTTGACCGATAAGATTGAAGGTAGAAAAACATCATGGATTGACCTAATAGTCAAAGAAGAATATGAAAATGTAAAAGGTTATGACTTCAATCCATAGTAATCACCTATCTAAGAAATAATTTTCTATGCATTTTCTTATCATCTAAAATGTTATAAGGTCAAGAAGTATGTCTGGAGTGTGCACAAGCTAGCTCACCCACTCACGTATATAAAAAAAAGAGAAATGTTTGGGTGCAGCCATGGCTGCACCCCTCAAATAATGCCACCACCTTTTGTGGCGCTGAAGCGCCACATTTTTTTATTTTATTTTATTTTATTTAATATATTGTATTTTTCGTTTTATTTACTCTTTTTTCTGTTTTAACAATTTTAACCCTTTTTTTTTTAATATTGTTATTTTAAGTAGAAAAACATATATTTTTTCGTCCGTAGGAAAATTTGTTTTTTTTAAGATGTAGAAAGATATATTAAATTAGTAATATTAAATAAATATTTGTCCTCTAAAAAAAAATAATAAACCTAATAAATTTGTAATTAAAAAAATGGAAAAGAAAGTTTATGTCTTGGTTGCACCAAAGTGTGTTTAAATAACTCTCAAATTGACGAGTTGGGTTGAGTTAAAAAAATTATTGAGTTGGATTTAAATTAATAAAAAATTTATGGGTTTGATTGAATTATAGTTATATAAAATTATATCGAGTAACCCGAATTGATTAATAAGTTCAAAAAATATTTATTTTACCAATAATATAATTCTATATTTATTTAATATAATTGTTATTTTTAAACTTTTTATTTTTCAATATTCTTTAAAATATTTTCAAGTAGAATATATGTAGTCAAATTATGTCTATCTATTTTTTGTTAGCTTTAAGTGTTTATTTACTTATGAAAGTTACAATTATCTATTTATTTTATAAAAGTTTTGTTGTTCTTAACAAAGTATTTATGGTTACATTTTATAGTAGGGATCTTCTATTAAATATTAAATATTTATTATATATTTTAGTATTTAATGTATTTGTTGTTGCGTATGAGAAGAAAAAAAGGTATTTGTAGTTATTTATTTTTAGTCAACAAAATATAAATATTATCGAATGTATCAGTGCCGCAACTGTTTTATTATTTTGTTGTAAACCAGTTCAATACTAGCGTTACGGTCCAATCCCTGAAATCGGTATTTGTAATTCCTTTCCAACTCTACTAAAAAAATAAAATATAAATTTTTAAATCCAATTTTAATTTTTTTTTAACTCAGTTCATTCAATCAATTTGAATTTTGTTAGTTCGTGTTATTGAAATTGTCAATTTTTTTGGAAAACCCTTAAGTGTCACAAAATTTATTTTATTTTATTTGTTTTTTAGTACCTTAATTTTTTTTAGAGAACAAATATTATTTGACTTGACAAAAAAACAAAATTTAAAAAGTAAATAAAATAACGTTATAGAAAGGTT
>JBBMEF010000022.1:8059138-8078926 GCA_037832685.1 Sicyos baderoa
GTTTGATAGAATCTATCAAAAAAAAGTTGCTATATTTACAATATTTTTAAAAAGTTGCTATAATTCTAATGCAGACTAGGAAAATTGCTATACAACGCAAATTCCCTAATAATAATAACTAAAATTTTATAATAATAATAATAATAATAATAATAAATTTGAATAATTTTATCAATATAACTCAATTAAAATCTTTCATATTTTGTTAATTATCAATTTCATGTTAATATTAAACCAGAAGCGTGAGTTTCAAAAGATAGATCGTGATAAGCACGACCTTAAATTACTGTCATATTAGAATATGTCTTATTCTAATTGACTTTTCTTATTTTTAGTGGCCTTTAATTCATATTAAGTTGGAAGATTTGTTTGCATTTGGCTCTTTTGATGGTTTAATGGAATGCAATTAACTTTTTTTTTTTTTTTTTTTTTTTTTTTTTTTTTTATGTCGTAACTGTCTGAGCCAGCTTACGTGCACAAATGCACCTCGACTAATATAGCCGAAAATAAGGAAAACATGTGGTTGGAAGTGAGAGAGAAAGCATGTGAGATTATATAATGGACAGAACATGCAGTTGGCAGCCAATGTTCTTTCCTTTTCAAGTTTTGTGTGTGTCCTTTAATTTTAAGCAACATCAAACAAAGTCCAATATTTTTATATGTTCTTTCTTTTTTTTAGTCCATTAAAAAGTGGTACTTGTATTATAATAATACAAGTTACTATAACTAATATTATGACATAGTTGATGTTAATTATTATAATAAGATGAAAGCTTACCTATATTAATAAAATGGGTGGCACAAACACGACTTTAATTATTATAATCTAAATTAAACGCCTTTTTTATTTTTATATGATACCATCAACCAAGTTTAATCACTTTGTTAAACAACTTTACTCAACTTTGCTGTTTTTGTTAGTTTTTTATAGCTATTTCTCATAATTGTTTTTTTGAAAAAGAACAAATACATATATTAAGCCGCCACAATGGACTGGAAACCGTTCGACTCCAAAAGAGAGTCAAACAAATGGGGGAGATTTCCCCTCCAAAACCCCTCAAAATCCTCCACAAAAAAGGACGAGGAAAACGAGCACCACTTCAAAGGCCTGCGAAGTTTGGCCAAAAAATTAACCACAGAATTACAGGACCTATTACAATGCGAAATATTACCAATCTCCAAACCCAACAAAAGACATTAATATCAACAAGGATATTGTTAAATTCAGAAACATCAATGCAAGAGCGCGATAATGAGTTAACAATCTCGGTAGAGTCCGACTCAATCACAATGGGGGGCAGCCACTGAAGCTGAAGAAGCTATTTCTCATAATTATCTTTGAAAAAAAGGTATTTCTCATTAATTTATCATAAGTATTGTTTAACCTTGCCAACGGAGTAATAACTCAACCGACATCAATACTCACCTAATGATCAAGAAGTCTTGGGTTCGAGTCTCCCCCACCTCTAATTATTCTAATCTCAAAAAAAAAAAAAATTGTTTAACCTTCTTTCAATCATACTAAACTACTTTTTTTTTGTCATTCTTCACTAAAAGTACTTCCCGCTTGATTTTCAACTTGCGTAGTATAAAATGAGTTTGTGTTTTTTAGGATAAGTTATAAATATATTCGTTATAATTGGAATAAAATTAAATTTTAGTCTCATGATTTTATTAGCTAATTTTTTTTTTTAAACAAGGTAATCACGCCCGTCTCTAGGCCAGACACCGGAGACATCGAAAAAATATGTCACACGTGAGTTTCGAACCTAAGACCTTGAAGGGAGCTAAAATTTAATTATATTAATTTAGTTATAATTCTTATTTTTCTTTTTGCCACGGTCCCATTTGGTATAATTCGTAATTGTTGGTGAATGAAATATGTGAAAATTAGATGTTTATGTATCAATTATGACTATGTAAGTTAAGTCTTGATTGGACAATAGTTACTTCCATATACTTAATTTACCGAAAGGATCTGTGGCGCAATGATTTCATTGTTTGGTTATAAAATCTAATATTTGAAAAATCAAACAACATAATTTTAAAACAGAAGAATATTTTGCAACCTAGGCTCATTGTTTTTATTCTTTATTATTATTATCTTTTTGAAGATTTTATCGTGAATAAAAAGAAGAAGAAAAATAATGAGATCAAAAGTTTAGAAAAAAATTAAATATAACAATAGAATTAAATTAAATCAGGACTTCAATTAAATGAAATAAATTCTTGAAGTTAAAATGATTGAAAAAATGATAATTTAAATATATACTTTTTTGTGATATTTTTAAAAAGGTGTTGTAATTAAGATAAGATAGTAAATTTATAACCCTTAAAAAATTAGGAAATCAAAGTTAAGATTACTTCTTTTCCCAAAAATCATATGATTTCCGCTCAATTATAAATAATTAAGTTTCACTATTTACTCTTCGCCAATTAAAAAAGTAATTCTTTTTAAATTTTCACACACCAACCAGCATTAACTCCTCTCTTCAACAATGGCTACCTCCACACCATTTTATTTCTCCATACTTCTTCTTCTTCTCCTTATTCGTTCTCCTTCGTCCGACGCTCAACTACTAAAACTTTGCACGTTCGACACAATTTACCAAGTGGACGACTTGATCTCCGACACCGAAAATCTCATCAGCGAAAAGGCCAACGACGCCCCGGGTCGATGTTCCAACGGACGACACATGATCGATTACTTGGGTAAGCGTTTTTTTGCATCTCACTCTCGTTTTGGTTTCACCATATTATTTGGATGTAATTTAATGTGTTTGTGTTTGTAGCTTTAGATGCTGGCCTTCCCTTTGTCAATAAATATGGTTCGAGAGTGAACTTTGCGGTGGCAGGCTCTTCTCTTGATCATCAATTTGATTGGATGTACTCTTATTTCAACTCCATTAATCGCCACAATCAAAGAGGTAATTAATTAATATGTGTTCTTATTTTTATCTCTTATACATAAACTTCTTTTGATTTTATATTTTTACTAATACGGTTGAATTAATTATTGTGTATTCATAGAACACATCCAAAAATTAAGGAACGATTTGTTCTTGGTGGGTGAGATTGAAGGCGATGTCTATAACCATGCATTGTTCGAAAGCAAGACTATTCAAGAAGTAAAAGATCATATGGTTCCAAATGTTGTTCAAACCATAAAGACTTCTGTTGAGAACGCGATAAGCTATGGTGCTACTCGAATTGTTGTTCTTGGAAGCTTCCCAATTGGGTGTCTTCCCATTTATCTTACTCGCTTCCGAACAACCGATCCAACGGCTTACGATACACATCATTGTTTAAAAGATTTGAACCGTTTTGCAAGCTATCACAACCATCGACTCAAACAAGCCCTTGAAACACTGAAGAAAGAGAACCCGCATACCGTAATTGTATACGGTGACTACTATAATGCATTCTTGTCGATTCTTCCTCATGGTTCTGTAGTAGGTATGCTTTTTCGAAATAATATTACAATATCTTTAACTTATAAAATAGTATAATGCATTCTCATTTTAATTATTTATTTATTTTTTTTATAGATGAGAATAAAGACTGTGAAAGTGAAGGAAACTTTAACCTTAACCATATGTGTGCGGTTCCTGGAAGTTCAAATCCTAAAGTACGCATGAGTTTGGATGGAGTCCATTTAACACCAAAGGCTTACAAAACCATCGCTATTTCGCTCATCCATCACATCTTTCCAAAATTGCACTGCTTCCGTTGAACTTTTTTTTTTTTTTTTTTATAATCTTTTTTTCTTTATGTTGTAATATGCCTATAATACATCGAATGTTATATACTTTATTAATATTCTAGCTTCTTTAATGAAATCACGTACATAATTATCTTTAAAAGAATAAATGTCATTTTGTTTGGACATGATTAAAATTATTATAAGATAGACAACTTGATTTATGAAAAATATTCAAATTATCGATATAGCAATCATCTCTCTTTGCGAAGATAGTTATAGAAAGCGCAAAATAATAACATTGATATAAGACGGAGTTGTAGACTTGTTGTAGATAGGTTTCGGGCAGTACATCGACGGTTGTATTTTAACATGAGATTGATTGTCGCATTCACACTAAGACAGACCGAGACGTACAACTAGAAAAGCTATGGAACAAGGTCGGACTATCAAAGTTGAACGTCAACAATGGATGCAATCAGGGATGTAAGAAGTTGTACACTCTCCACCACATGATTAATTATGATGTCTTTGTCCCGCATGTCAGTTAAGTTCTTTAAATCATTACTTTTTTTTTTCAATATATTTTCATTACCTCACTCTTTTTTTCATGATAACATTCCATTAATTTAAGGTATGTATGGATATGGAGATAGATGTATGGCCTATAGAAGTGATTGGAGTTCTCTACAACTTTTCCAAGTTTCAAGTTAAAAAATAAAAAATCGTTCACCAATTTGTTTCATAGTTGAGGATTTATAATTTTTTGTAATTAGATTTTGTTTGAATGTTAAATTTGATATATATAGATCTTGTTAGATTTTGGAGGAAAAAAAACTTTCACCAACTTGTTTAGGATTTAGGTTGTTTAGTGGTTGAAGATTTAGATTTTGTTTCAAAGTTAAATTTAAAATAGTAAATTTTATATATATATATATAGATCTTCTTATTGGTTAAGGGGAATTTAAAATCAAATTAATATATTCACACAAAATATAATTAATATTAAGGTATAAGAGTAAATTAGAATTTAATAATTATTTAATAATTTCTAAAAATTCAAAAGTAAACATTAATTTAAATGTTATAGGATGATAGTCATTTATTTAATTAGTTTCCTTAATGTAGCTATTCCCCTAATTCACCTTTTTTATTCTATGGGTTAAAAAATCTGAAATGAGAAAATTCACAAAACATAAAACTCAGCGCAAATTTTAGAGATCAAATCAAACATGTTTTCAAAGTTTAAAAGTATTTCAGATCATCTTTCAAAAAAAAAAAAAATATATTTCAGATCAAATTTTTTAGAAATAAGTAAATCAAATTTCAAGAACACACAATTGTAGATATCAAATATTTTCGTACAAAATCTAAGTTCAGCTCCACATAAATTTCTCTAAAAATCTTAAAATGAGCGTTCAATAATATTAGGAGATAAGATGATTCAAACCCCCAATTTTTAATTGATAATACATGTTCTCATTAAAATAAGTTCGTTTTAAACCACTTTTGACATTGATATCACAAAAAAAAAAAAAATAATAATAATAATAATAAAATAAAAACCACTTTTGATATTTTTAAACAAAAAAATTTACAATTAATGTTTTAACTTATGGTTTTAAGATAAATATATGGAATGTTTTTCTTTCAATTATGTATGTATATAATCTTGCAAGACTTTAAATTTATGGTATTACAAATAATTGTTTGGGTAATTTTTTATTATTTTTTTGAAATAGCCAAGTTATTTTGTTGAAAAATATGCTAATAAATATATAGAATGTATGAATATTCGATACTTTGTCGGCATATAGGAATGATAAATATTTCAGTTATACTCAATATGCCCTAAATATTATACATATTTAGCATAATATGAGTCATATTATTTTTTAGTTTTTATTTTTTAAATCCTAAAATAAAATAGAATGTAACTTAATGTGAGTAAATTTTTCCTACACATTCGGGGAGTTCTCATTTTGGTTATGTGACATTATTGGGTGTAACAAAAATTTCTTTTATTAGTAAAAATATTTAAAAGTAGGGAAATGTTTATGTCACCTAATGAACCATATAACCAAAATGTAGGACACCTACACATTTACTCAATTTCTTAGGTTCTGTTCAGACAATGACCTAAATATTTTTTACAAAAATTGGACGATGGGAAGAAGTAAATGAACAATACTTACATGAGGGTTAGAACTAGATATTTTTATTTTTTTTTAAAAAAAAAGATGACTTTGATGCATGGAAAGAAAAATGCTAAAGTATAATGTTGTTAAAAAAAAAAAAATTAAGTGGGGATAACTGCTTTTTTTCTTTTTTTTTTTTTTTTTTGATACAAACTATATTGGGGGAGGGGGACTCGAGGCTATAACCTCATAGTTACTAAGTCATACAAGATGCTGATAGAACTATGCTACCGTTGACAGTGGGGATAACTGCTTACTCGAACTAAATTCCTTTTATGAATTTGTCAAATTTGTTGGTCTTTATTTGTTCATGGTAGAATTTGTGTGTGAAGATTCAACCAAACACGTCTTGAGATAGACAATTTTGTGTCAAATTGACGATCTTTTGTTTAAAAAGAAAATAACCAAAATAAGTATTTTGCATTTCAACGCACTGGAAAAAAAAGAATTTTCAAATCAGTAATATCAAAATTATTAGGTGGAACAAGAGATGTGGTTCTTCTTTCTCTTTTTTTTTTTTTTTTTTTTTTTTTTTTTTTTTTTTTTAATTGAACAAGATGTATTAATAAAATGGTTAAAAACTATTTTCCTTTTTTTTTATATCGAAATTGTTTTTGTTCTTATATTTTGACAATTTTTCAAATGTTCCCATTTTTTTTTATTTTGTACTTACAAAAAAAAAAGGTTTAAAATTGATCTCATGATAATTTGTAAGTTAATATTGATCTAAATTAATTAAGTATTAGTAGTAACTTTACTATCGACCAACATATTTTAAAACTTCATAAAGAAATAGAATAACTTAAAAAATAATTAATACAAATATTTATGATAAGGATTATGTTGGGTTTTAATTTTTTTTTCTTGCCAAAGAATTTAAAAATAAAACTAAACATAAGATTTGAATTTGAATATAATAATGAGAGTGAAGAGTATATTGTTGGAAAGAAACCTAAAAATACATTATTTGGAATGTTTTTCTAAATGCTAAGAAATCCAACCATTTTTTTAATTGGTATTTCTTTTCCTTTTTTTCCTTTTTATTTTATTTTTAATTTCTATTAGTATGGACAAAGTTGAAAATGTTTTTATTTTATTTAAATGAAGGTAAATATTTCAGTGCTATAATTCTCAAGATAAAAACTAAATAATAAATTTATGATTAAATGAAGTTAAATTAAAATACAATTAATTAAAAAAATTAACACGCCATCATATACAACAAGGAGCCAAATTCATTACTAAACATGTCGAGTGATACTTTTAAAGCAAATGACATAATTGAGATTAGCTTATCACTTAATAATAAAATCTTATACGATCCAATAGCAATGAAGTCACAAGTTCAAATCTTCCTCCCAAATATTGTTGTATAAAAAAAAAAAAAAAAATCTTATGAATCCAAAGTTGTGGTCCCCTCACCTGATTGTAAAAAAAAAAAAATTATAAATTCAAAATTTTTATTTCAAATGTTGTTAAATTAAAAAGGAAAAAAAAAAGCCTCTTAAAACTTATTATTATTTTTTAGTACATGGTGGGGAGAGTGGAAGCAATAATTCTTCCTACAATTTGTTATTATTACTATTGCTACTAGAATTTGTGAATGGGATGAAATTGATGATAATAGTATACTAAATATGAATAAAGAAATTATGACAATTTAATCTTTTAACATTTTGAAGTGGATTTTTTTCCTTTTTTTTTTTTAATTCAAGAACCTAAATTCAAACTTGTTACCTTTTGAAATAGCTATTAATTCAAAAAAATAAATAGCCATTAATACCACTTACTATTTCTCTCTAGTTGGCTTCAAATCATCAAATGTATCATCATGATGGTCAAATTAAGACCGGGATGGTTTGCTTAATAGTCTCAAATTTTAAAAGTTTTAATTGACAAAAAGAAAAAATAATCTCAAATGTATAATTAATGTATCAAAAATTCATTACCCAATTAGTATCTAGATTAAATTTTGTAACACAAAGTTCATGTGTTATTAAAATATTATTTTAATAATATACTTATACATAGACATGCCAAATTTTATTTTATTTTCAATGTTAACCACGTGTTTTTTTAGCTAGCTATAATAGCAAGGGAATGATTCGATTTTGATTATTAAGACATACATCATATCACAAAAACTTAACTAATTTCTGGTAATAACGGATTATAAATTCAATTTAAAAAATGACTTATTTAAAAAATTAAGACCGAGTACTTCGAGGGATCGAATCGGAACGAGTGAAAATAGATTAACACAAAATCAAATAAGATAGTGCCACCGGCCAATTCAGCAATACCTCTCATTTTTCTAACAACTATATATATAGTAACTATCATTCAACAAAATTCCATGTAAATATAAATGGAGTGTAAAAACAAATTTCCTTATTTAAAAAAGAAATAATTTATTTAACAAAAAATAGCAGAGTGAGAGTAGTAAATTACTCGTCCGCGTTCTTTGTATGATCTCTTCCTTTCCCTCTCATCAATTTTCTTCCCACCACGATTCCCGGAAAATCTTTGCATTTTCCCGGAAAATTCCCACCGGAGTCAACGATTCTTTTATCACACCACCAAATGGGTCAACGCAATTTCTTGCTCACACCATTTCTGGCAGCAACTCTGTTACTCATCGCCTTTCTCTTCGATTCTTCTTCAGCTCTCAAGGTTCGTAATCGTAATTTCTTGATTATTCGTTTTTTTTTATATTCGTGATTGTCTCGGCCATCAAGTACTTCGATTGATGTCACGGTATATGTTGACATTACAAAGTTTGAATGTCAAAAGTTTTGTGTGATTGTAATAAATTACCTCTTCCTCTCTAATTACAAAAATCTTTGATTTTCGTGAGATATAACCGATAAGCTTGGTTAATTACTAGGCAGGTGTCCACCCTAAATTGA
This sequence comes from Sicyos baderoa, assembly GCA_037832685.1. NCBI lineage: Eukaryota > Viridiplantae > Streptophyta > Magnoliopsida > Cucurbitales > Cucurbitaceae > Sicyos > Sicyos baderoa. Next base: position 8,067,946 of record JBBMEF010000022.1, read on the forward strand.
AATCATCCATTTTCAATGTTTTAAGACTCTTTTGATTATTAGACCAATCGAGTAATTGAGTTTTATTAACCTGAATTTGTTTGATATTCTCTGTTTTGGTAGGAGGGCGCAACGTGTCTTACGAATAGCAACTGCGATGCCGGGTTGCATTGCGAGACGTGCATCGCGGACGGCAATTTTCGGCCGCGATGCACTCGAATCCAGCCGGTCAATCCGATTTCGAAGGTTAAGGGGCTAATTTTAATTTGGATGTGTTGTATTATGTCATGAACGCTTTAATGCCATGTGATTAGTTAGTCAAATGGTTAATTTTAGTTTAAATGTGTTGTAAAAAGTTTTTTTTTCGCATTTAGCATTCTATTGCGTTAAGGTATTTTGAAGCGTAAACTTATTAAGTCTTTTGGTGTAGACTAGCTAACTCAATGTTGCTGAACCACACGTAAATTCGTGTTGTTTCATTTTCTTCTTTTGCGTTTTCTTTATCTTTTACATTTTTGATTTAATTGTTGATTGTCGATTTCATAACGGAATAATTTGTGTTTGGGTTTTTGGGAATTAATTTAGGGGGGTTTAATTATGGAGCAGGTGAATAATGTTCCGTTTAATCGTTACACATGGTTGACGACGCACAATGCTTTTGCGAAATTAGGGGCCAAATCGGATACTGGCTCTGTCATTCTTGCTCCTACCAACCAACAAGACTCTATTACTAGCCAACTCAATGTAAGTTATTTTATATTTTTATTATTTTGATATTCTTTAGATGGGTTGAACTTACAATCTCTTAATTCTTCGAGATTTTTTAGATTATTTAGACTAATCTATCAATGGTATAGGAAAAACCAAAAAATCGAATAAATTTGTTAACATTAATGGAAAAGGGAAAATAACTATTATTGACATTAAAAATCCATTAACCCCACATTCAAAAAATGAAGAGTCCAAAATATATTTATAAGATAGGTGATTTATTCTTTTCGTAACGAATTGATTTTAAGATAAATGTAGACACTTTTTAATAATTAAAATTTATTGGATGGCCAAGGAAATCTTATTCTCTTTTGTTGAAAATTGTACCAGTTTTAGAATGTTGTTCACTTGCTCTCTCTCATTGGTAGAGTGCAAGTTTTTCTCAAAGGTCATATTAAAAGAGGTAGCAAATTAATATATCTGTGATTAGGATAAAAGGATTTGAAATTTTCAATGGATTCTCTAACATGAGAAGTTGAACTATTTCTCCACTATTTGAATGGAATAGTGATTATATTTTAAGTTTAGATTGTTTAAATTTAATATTATTAATTAGCATATCACAAAATTGGTTCTCTATTTTGATTGGGAGAAAAGATCATAAGGTTGCTTGGCAACTACTGAAACTTTAGTGTTCAAATAATGATGCTCTTCTGACTCTTCCAAAAAGGCAGTTGAAATTGTAATGTCATCAAGAACAAGGGACCTGAATTGAATGGTAAACCTTGAAGCAAAAGCTAGCTTTAACAAGTCCCATATTTCTCTTTTCAGAAAATGAATTCCATTTCTGATTCCTTTTTCTTTTTCTAATTTGGCTTAAACTTGAAAATTAAATCTTGGAAGTATTAGTATACAACCTTATTTTCAATCTGTCAGGCAGGGTCTTAGTTAAAGGAATATCTCGATTTCCCTCTCTACGAGAAGGAACGAAAATATCTTCAACGATAAAATGAAAGTGTTACAAAGAGGAAGAGATTGTTTATTTCGTGTTACAAAGAGGAAGAGATAACACGAAATAAACAAGTACTCCTTTCTTTATAAGTTGAACATCCATCTTATAATCTAAGATCCAATGGTGTTAGGGGACGTAGGGGATTTACATACTCAAACATGTTCTATAAAATTCTGAATGTTTTTGTTGGTGCATATATTTATCACTAATTATAAGCTTGTTGTAATGTTATATTTTTCATTTTTCAGAACGGTGTCAGAGGATTTATGCTTGATATGTATGACTTTGAAAATGATATATGGTTATGTCACTCATTCGGAGGCCAATGCTTCAATTATACAGCTTTTGTAAGTAAAAATTTTGTGTTATGAAAACTGGATCAATATATATATATATACAGTTCATTTCCCTGTTTTTATAGTATTTTGAACAAGTTCATGCAAAACTTTCAATGACCAGCAACCTGCCATTAATGTTCTCAAAGAGTTCCAAGCATTTCTTGGAGCAAACCCTTCTGAAATTGTTACCATTATCATTGAAGACTATGTCACTTCACCAAAGGGCCTAACTAATGTGTTTGCTGCTGCTGGTCTGCAAAAATTCTGGTTCCCAGTTTCAAGAATGCCGAAGAATGGCGGCGATTGGCCCACGGTTAGCGACATGATCCAGAAAAACCAACGCTTGCTCGTTTTTACTTCGAAGGCGGCGAAAGAAGCCTCGGAAGGAATCGCGTACGTATGGAGTTACATGGTGGAAAACCAATGTAAGTCCATTTCATAATTCACCAGAAAACTATCATAGGTAGTCTAATGGTCAAAATGACGATAAGAATTCAAAAAGTTGTTGGTTCAATCTATGTTGACCACCCATGTAAGAATTAATTTCCTATCAGTTTCTTTGACATTCAAATATTGAAGGGCTAGATGATATGCCACGTGAGAATTATTGAGGTACGTGCAAGCTGGCCTTAACACTTATGGATATCAAAAAATAAATTCAGCGTAACGGACAAGGCTTTGAAAGTGAAATAGCTTTTTCAATATCTGTGAGTGTCAAAGATGACTTATGGCACTGCGACTATTCTCATGAGACAACTGTTTGACACGTAGTCATTATAAATTGAACTCATTTTTCTTAGGAACTTTATGGTTTTTGAGGTTCTTGTTTGACTACCAGATAATCTATGATGGTTCATTTCACAAGTCATCTGAGTAAAGCTTTGAAAATCAAATAGCTTTTTTTAATATTCATGAGTGTCCAAGCCAACTTATGACAACTCGACGACCACTAAATAACCGTTTGACATAATTATCAAGACTCGTAGTCCACGACTATGCCAACACAATATCTTCTTTCTTACTGATGCAATTGTTCTACAGATGGCGATGGAGGAATGAAAGCAGGTTCATGTCCAAACCGAGGAGAATCGCCACCGATGAACACGAAATCGAGGTCACTCGTAATCGTAAATTACTTCAGAACTCTTTCGAATTACCCTGAAGCTTGCAAGGACAACTCGGGTGCGTTACTCGACATGGTGAACACTTGCTATAATGCAGCAGGAAATAGATGGGCTAACTTCATTGCTGTTGACTTCTACAAGGTTATTAATAAAGCACAAAACTATACCAACAAAATAATTTGCTTCAAATTCCTCTGAAACTGATAATTGATCATGTAAATTGTAAACTAAACTTAGTTGAATTTGGCATGAATATCTCAGAGGAGCGATGGGGGAGGAGCTGCTGAAGCTGTTGATGTGACCAACGGTCACAATGTTTGTGGATGTCCAAACATTTCTAGTTGCAAGGTTAGCCATTTCTAATCAAACTCAATATAGGAACTTAATGTAGTCTTCGTTCGATTTTCATTTCGTTCGGTTCGGTTTTAGTTCAATGTAGTGTTTACTCCAACATCTACCAAAGTTCCTATAACAGTAAAAAGCCAAGTTTTTTACAGATTAGATTGAATCTACAAGAAGATTGAGAAAACAAATGAAAACCATGTCACTGTGACTAAAAAATGCTTTAATAATTCATTTTTCTAGCATTAAAAGCTTTGGTTTTGATGTAATATTAGTATTGTGCAGGAAAATATGAGCTTTGGGGCCTGTGAGTCTCCCTAAGGAACATAAGCAGCAGCAAAAATGCAAACCACCTCAACTCTTTGGTTTTATAGGAACACTACTTGTAGCAGTCATTTTCTTTATGAAAATTGATTAAATGTTAGAAAGTACTTGGAATAATGTTTAATAACTTTTTGAAGTACTAGATGAGCCAACAAAGTACTACTACTTATTGCAAGTTAATCCAAAGAATCCAAATTTATGTTGGTGGAATTTATGTTGGTGATGGGTTCAAATTCTATGGTGGCATCTACTTAAAAATTAATTTTTTACGAGTTTCTTTGACATCCAAATATTGTAGGGTCAGGTGGTATGCCTCATAACACTAGTCGAGGTGTGTGCAAGTTGGCCCGCACAGTCACGAATATAATAAAAAATAAAAAAATTCTATGAGATTTTGCATTTTTTATTTAATATATGTGGTTGTCCGAGTTAATTTGTGTACATCTTGATTATTTTCATGAAATAAAAGTTCAATCTTATTTATTTCAAAAAAAATAAAAAAGTTCAATCTTACGACGTTTCTTTGTAAAAGAAATTGATAAAGAATTAATTCTTGAGACAAAAAAATCTATGTACAGAGTTTAAAATCCATTCATTTCAAAAATGGTAATTTCTTTTTATAATAGTTAATATTGTAATTTTTTTAGAACAATTCTTAATATTTTAACAATAACCTTTTCTTAAATAGAATTTGATTTAATGTTTATTTAAATCTCATTTAAATGAATTTGACTTTTTAAAGAACATTATTAAATATTTCAATGCCAAAGTTTCTTTTTTAACTTTATGAAGAAAAAAAATCTCACTTTAATATTTTATTAAATATTAACAATTTATCTTATTTATGTATTTCATGCCATAAATTAATTTCCCACTATTTAATCATATATTAAATAATTAATTTGAACTCTGCAAATTAATTTCTTCAACATAATCAAGTTATATTCTTTAGCTAGCATGAGACCTTATGGACCTACAAATGTATGCTACAACAATTCAAGATTAATTAAATTAAACTAAATAATCAAATTCATTTTCATTCGTTAACTACGTGTCATTTTATACATTTTTTGTTTACAAATATAATCAATTGATGCTGATGAAAGGTGCATACTCTTTGCCCACTACTCGAATTTATCAATTAAGATATTTATTCATTTATTTCTTAAGTTGGAAACAAGTGAATTTCATTTTGTAGGATTATTGAAGCTAGCATGAACAGTGATTAATATAAAAAGAAAAATCTTATGTAAATATGTTTTTATCTTCCAACCTGTTTTCGCGATAGAAAGTCAAATCGTATTGTCTATTCTTATTCATGCACATCAAATGATGTCTTTGCAAATAGGAGTTAGTAACTCATTCAAAATTTAGATCAAATCTGATTGTGATCATCTTATGAAATATTATAATCATTCTATAATCAATTTATCTAGACCAGCTCTCGATGTGGTCTTATACAAACTCTTTGCATATGATATATCCACTCACATTGTTACCACATGAATAATTTGAATTAAGTCATTTACAAATAGGCTTTATCGACCGTATTACTCAAATAAGACATCGTACTCTATCCATATACTACATACGTGTTCAAGTTTTCATTAAATAACATTTAATTTTGCATCAAGTTTGGATAATGCGAATTAACAACAAAATAAGCAAATAACTATTTATTATTGAGAAAACGTTCACTTTATAAACTAGTGACTTTTAGGCCAAAAATCTCAACAATAATTTTTTAGTTGTCAAGTTACACATCATATCATTTACTATGCTTTTATTGATAATTAATAAATGACTTTGTTATAGAATCACAAACAATAATCGCTAATAAAGAAATGCAAGATAAAGAATATATAAATTTACGTGATTTATTAACATTGTATTAACTACGTATACAAGCATAGGAGAGATATTAAATTTTAATAGAATTTATAGTACAACTCTTATAAAATATGAATACATCCATTTAATTCAAATGACATAAAAACTTAATACGAAATAAAACATAACTAACACATCTAATTCAATAACATTAAATAGAAAGACTTGAACTTTTGATCCCATGAACTTTTCATGAATAACAAAAAAAAAAAAAAAAAAAAAAAAAGAGAAATAGTATAGATGTAAAAATTTTAGAAATGATTTATAAATAGCAAAAACCTTTCTTTTAAGGAATAAAAACTTTTTTAAACAATGTAAACTCATTGAAGCAAAAATGATGACTTCAATCAAGTGAAATAGATGATTTTAATAAAATTAAAGTGATTAAAAACAATCAATTAAAACTAAAATAAGGAAAGTTTAAATATTTCACGACAAATTTCTTAAAATATGTAAGATAATTAAAAAATAAAGCTATTATATTTAATAATGAATAATGCTATGGAACATTAAAATGAATTTAATTCACCTTAAATATCAATGACTATTTCCTCAAAAAAAAAAAAAAAATATCAATGACTATTATTTTGTGAAAAAGATTATGAAATATTGAATTGATGGAAGTGATGCTACCCAACTTTAGTGATGACCGATATCGTCATATCAAGTCAAATTATAATAATTTCTAAAATCTAAAATCTAAAAAAATAAAACTTAATTTATTGCAACAAATATCAATAATTTTGCAACGCCGAAGCGACCTTTTTCATTAGTCTTTTTTAAATAATGGTAGAGAAAGTCGACGTGGACAACCCAAAAATGCGAAATAGAAAATTCCAGTTGGCTTTCTACGTGGGAGCTCTATACGTATTAGATAAATTAATGGAAATTTGTTGTGTATAATTTGAAGTCTCTCTATTAAAATTATAGCATATTTTTATCAAAAATTCTTTTATACCAAAATAATGAGTGATCGAACTCAATCAATAACTAGTGATTGAACTCAATCAATTTGTTAAGTGATTGAGCTCAATTAATTGAGTTCAATCAATAACTAGCGATTGAACTCAATCATTCGATTAGTTTTAATTTTTTATTATATGTGTAATTATTTTCATTTTTGTGCTATAGGTGCAATTTTTTAGCCAATTTTTATTACACGTGAAAAATCTCCTAAATTAATTGAAGATTATTTGCTTTTTAAAATATAAAAAATAAAGTTGTAGGAAAAGATAGAACTATTTGATAAAATCTCTTTATAAGGGTGATCTTTTTTGGGAAAAATGGAAAACAAGCTAGACCCCAAATTATAAAAGTCACTAAAGATAATATTATAAACAATTACTCATCAAGTTTTAAAGAAACAAAAATTAATTAAATAACAATGAGATATTATAATTAATGAAGATATAAAGTTTGGATTGGTTGTAAAACTCAAAAAAAAAAAAAAAAAAAAAAAAAACTTGGGTTGGTTAGTTCAAGGGATTAAACATGGAGACGTACTTTATATAGTTTTGAATTTCTCTCTTCTTATTTGTAGTAATTTTAAGTTTAATAACATCATAAATCAAAAAATAAAAGTGAGATAATTTTGTATTCACTTTATGGTCCATCTGCATTAATTTCCTTTCGTGTGCTAATAAAATGGAAGCTTATTCAAAAGACTGAAAGAGAGTTACTATATATGCATCACTAATACAAAATTTATTGTTCTAATTTAACCATTTAATAAATAAACAATATTCTCAAATTATTATTATTATGTTTTTTTTTTTTTTTTTGAAAACCATCACTGGAATCTCAAAACTAATTCATAAAGAAAATGTGAGAAATTAGTGTGTGAGAGATCCAAACTCCTACCCCAAGTTTAAGAAAAGACCACTTGTTACAACACACGCCTCAAGGTCCGCACAAGCAAGACTTAATCCGACCTATCCCCTCAGGTCGAGCCATTTGACTCGAGGCCTCTTCATTTTGGAGGACCTCCTAACTCCTTCGACGTTACAATCAATAGGTTTGAGAGCTCCATTCGATAACCAAATGCAACAACCGTCAATACGTAAATCATATAGGTTAAATTAATTTGGACTAGGTTGCACTCATCTGGACTATTAAAGTATCATATAGATTAAATTTATTACCTTTAATAAGTTCTTCAAAACTCTCTCAACTACTAGATCATTTTCATGATGGTCAAAACACAGAACACACCTTAACTAGTTAAAATACATATCATTATTTATCAAGAGATTTAAGTATATCAAAATCTACGGCTAATTTAAATATATTACAAATACACACGACCCATTATCTTTAAAATTAAATATTAACTAACAAAAGAATAACTCAAATAATCTCATATATGACTAAATAACTAGTAGGTTAGGCATGAGATTGAAATACAACTAAAAATAATTTAATACTAAATTTCTCAGCTCATATTTAAGATTATAAAAAAAGAAAAGCTAGATTAATCAAACTACATTTATAACTATATTATTTATTTGTAACTTAAACATAACTCAATTAATGAATGTGTAATAAATTTCCACAATTATTTGGTTTTCGATTTGAGTACAACCCAACCACGTATTGTAATTTATTTAGGTTTCTGAGTGAAATGATAGATTAAATTAATAAATAGAAGGAATAAAGTAGGAGGGTTGGGGAGAAGAAAATGAGGCACACGTGTGAGGTGGGGAGACGAGGAAGAGGCACGTGCGGAAGTGGGAATTTAATTTTATTTTTTGAATTTAATTTTGAATGGAGAGCTGTAAAACCAAATATTGCCGGGTTGACCGGAGATAGGCGGTTCACGCTCAAGCGTGGCTTCTTCCGCCCACGTGCTCTCTAACTAAATCCTCACGCCTTCTCCTTCTTATCTCTTTCCTTTCAAGTTTCCCATTTCCCTTTTTTCTTTTCTATTAATTAATTAATTAATTCTTCATTATTTTTATTGCACTAAAACCAAATATTGGAGTGTGATTTATTTAATTTTTTAGCCCTCCCAACAAAATGTTGTGTTGTTTCTATTAATCGATCAAGTTATGTTCAAAATTTGTTTGCTCTCAAACATTTTTTTTCTCTCCTATATGTTACATTTGAGAAGAATCATTAACTTTGATAAATAAGTTTCAATAGCGTCACCTTATATATCGAATAATATGAGATTACAGATTCGAAACTCCATTTTTCAATATTATTATATAAAAAAAACAACTTATCCTTCAAACGGAGGTAGAGTTTGACCCATAGATTTCATGATTACTATCCTATCAAAATGCTTATTGTTCTTATGTTTTTTAATTTGTTTATTTTTATTTTTTGCGCATATAAGAAAATTTTACGTCCATTATTGCCATGACTATGAACGTTTATTTAAATAATAATAACAAAAACAACCACAACTATAGTTGTTAAAGCTTCACTCACAAGTAAATTTTAAAGCTATAAAATGAAACATCTATATCTAGAACACAAGTTCTTTTGACCCATTAACGTTTACTAATTTTATTGTTTTTTTATAAATAAAAATTATAGTACACAACAATTTGTATAAGATAATTTGAACCATGATCTTTTAGTGTTTAGGGTATATTTAAGATTAATTAAATTAAACTATATAATCAAATTCTAGTACACAACAATTCTCTAATATGGTATCAGAGTTCATAAAACCCAAACGAGTATTGGTCCAATAAAAATGAAATTGAGATTCGATGTAAGATTGGTGAGCCCAAAAAAAGTATCATCTTAAGGGGCATGTTACGATCTCACAAATGTCCCACGTTGAAAAGTCGGAGAATCCAACACCAATTGATTTTGAGGTGGAACCTCATATTCTGTGATACAACTATTTAGTGAATGTCATTCGTATTTTGTTCAATTTTTGATGTATTGTGAGTGTTTGGTTGAGTATATTTCTTCAAGCTAGTTTGTGGTCTTATGCAGATTGAAAACTTTAAATTTTGTCATACTAGTAATTTGTTAGATATTCTAAATCAAAAGAAAGAATATAATTATTCATCTTATTTTCAACTTAATAATAGAAAATTTGAATCTACCAATCTACTAAAATTAATGATGTTTTAACTAACCTAACTCTATAAATCGAACAGATATAAATCTCTAGGCTCATAGATAAATAATTATTATTAATATTATTATTCACATGACATGAGAAATAAATAAATAAATAAAAGTAAAAGAAATGATGATAAATGATAGATAATAATGAAAATAATAAGGTTGTGGTGTTTGGAACACATTAAAAAAATAAATAAAAATAAAAGGCGGTGTGAGACAAAGGTGGACCCCACACATTACCTGTTCAATCTGTTCACTTTGACCTTTGACTGTCTACTTTCACTCTAATAATAACAAACACATCAGTCTCACAAAAAAAAAAAAAAAAAAAACATTTCCCTTTCACCTAATAAATCCTCCTCTTGATTTAAAATAAAATTAAAAAAAAAGTTAAACTACTATTTTGGTCCCTAGATTATGAGAGTTGTTTCATTTTAGTCCTTAGATTTTCAAAAGTCCAATATTGATCCCTAGATTTTGAGAATTGTTCCAATAGTCCCTAGAGTTTCAAATGTTCAAATTTAGTCCTCCAACTTTGAATTAAATTTAAAAATAGTCCTTCATCCAACTTTAGAGTAAACCATGGTTAAATTTTAAATAAAAATAATTTTTTTTCTCTCTCCTCCATTTTTACAAACTCACTCCCAATTGAACTCTCTACCCTGCTTCAAAAAAAAAAATAAAAATAAAAAAATAATTCGTCTTCGACTTAAATTACATTTTTAGAGCTTGTTGGAAGTGCCACCAGTGACCTCGTCGACGCGGAGAATAGAAAGATCTGCCTTAACATCCTTGGGCTGGGTTAAGAGATTTGTCATCAACTTCTATTTAAGTTCATGAACCTTAATTCTCGTTGTACGAAATCAAAAGTTTTTTTATATACATTGCTAATAGTAATAGATTTTAATGAGGCTGGTTTAGGCGAGGTCCATGGGGGTCTTAAATTCAAGGTGTTGGCTACTAGCCGACAACCCGAAAAACCCGAACCAACCCAACCCAATTTGACGGGTTTGGTTGAATACATAAATGAGTTGGGTTTGGTTCAAAATCATGAAATTTTCATGGGTTGGGTTGGGTCAAGGGTGACCTAAAATCAACTCAACCCAACCCAACCCGACCAACTCGAATTTATCATTTAGTTTAAAAAATAATTTTTTTTACCTATAACATAATTA